>OX375884.1:28704661-29215652 GCA_947359465.1 Metellina segmentata
TCTGCCAGTATTGCTGGAGAGGCAATTTTTGTTTCCAGAAACTAATCTTGGCAAAGTTAGAATTCTTAATACTTACGTTTAAACAAATTTTCTTGTTTCTTTCCGAAACAAAAATATTTTATGAATATTTGCCTGAGGGAAAAGTATTTAAAACACACATAAACATTGCCCGAATAGACAAGGAGCGAATCCAACTTGCTTAAAAGTGCAAGCGGTGATGACGAGATATCTCGCCCATCAAGATCTGACTAAATTTGCGCCTTTGACGAGGTATCTCGTCCATTCAGATGTGAACAATTTTCATAACGACGAGATATCTCGTCCATCCAGATCTGACCAATTTTGATAATGACGAGATACTTTGTCCATCAAGATCTGACTGATTTTGCCAATGACAACGTCCATCCAGATCTGACCAATTGTCATAATGACGAGATATCTCGTCCATCAAGATCTGACGAATCAAGATAATGACGAGATATATCGTACATCAAGATCTAACTGATTTTGCCAATGACGAGGTTTTTGGTCGATCCAGATCTACCTAATTTTGCTAATGATGACGTATTTCGTCCATCTAGATCTGACCAATTTTGATAACGACGAGATATCTCGTCCATCCAGATCTGACAAATTTTGAAAATGACGAGATACTTTATCCATCAAGATCTGACTGATTTTGCCAATGACAACGTTCATCCAGATCTGACCAATTGTCATAATGACGAGATATCTCGTCCATCAAGATCTGACCTGTCAAGATAATGACGAGATATATCGTACATCAAGATCTAACTGATTTTGCCAATGACGAGGTTTTTGGTCGATCCAGATCTACCTAATTTTGCTAATGATGACGTATTTCGTCCATCTAGATCTGACCAATTTTGATAACGACGAGATATCTCGTCCATCCAGATCTGACAAATTTTGAAAATGACGAGATACTTTATCCATCAAGATCTGACTGATTTTGCCAATGACAACGTTCATCCAGATCTGACCAATTGTCATAATGACGAGATATCTCGTCCATCAAGATCTGACCTGTCAAGATAATGACGAGATATATCGTACATCAAGATCTAACTGATTTTGCCAATGACGAGGTGTCTCGTCCATCCAGATCTGACCAATTTTGATAGTACCGAGATATCTCGTCCATCCAGATCGGATCAATTTTGGTAATGCCGAGATATCTCGTCTGTCCAGATCCGACCAATTTTCCAATTATGCGATATCTTGTCCATAAAGATCTGACTTATTTGCCAATGACAAGATATCTTGTTCATCCAGATCTGACCAATTTTCATAATGACGAGATATCTCGTCCATCAAGATCCGAATAGTTTTGATAATGACGCGATGCCTCGTCGAGACAACCACCAGGATGTAAGATGAAACCTTTTTTCAAATCTTGCACTCCGTGTCCCCTGAAGCAACTTCCTAAGTCTTTTGAACCTTGAAATAATCACCCAAGTGGTCTTAAAACAGCATTTTGTACATTTCGAATCGAGCTTCACTTACCAGCATAATGCATTGTCCACAAAACTTTAGCGGAATCCGCTGCAAGACTTCACGAAAATTTATTCCCCGAAGATTTTTGAAACAAAGTGCCATGCAGTCGGAAATTCTTCATCGGACTCCGTTAGGAAATGCTACACCACTTGGGGATCAACAGTAATGACTCCTTTAAGAGAAACTTCAAAATTACTCTTAGCCGTCTTATATAACTGCGATTAAAGTTGCGAACAGAAATTCATCATTATAGGATAATAACATAACGAATTCTCTTGTGATGCGTTCTCATGTCTTAGGTCAACATAATTTCCTAATCCTTTATAATGCCGTAGCTCTTTATATTTTAGGTCACACAATGGAATCCGTTAACTGGGTTTTGATATGAAAACAAGGAAAATAGGGGCTCTACACAAAATCCTCTTTAGAATTAATACCCTTGTTTGGAGTTCCTACCATGAAATGCGATATGTCTCAATTATAATTTTAATTTAATTTTATTAGTAAGATAATGAAGCTCACTTTATACTAGAACGGTCTACACTATTAATACCCGATGTTGTTTTTAACACCCATAAATAAATTGCGTGGAATAGTTATATCTAAATCACACCGTAAGCATATGGCATGTTAATTTGTATTTAAAATACTATCTAGTTGAAAAGAAAAAAAAAACTAAATATTGACTAGGCAAATGCAGAGGATTTTACTTTAATGTTTACGGAACAACCCGAAATCAAATTGTTTCGACTTACGTGGTTTCACACTTTTGCCGACGGTATGTTCACGAGCTTTTAATTGCTTGATTCAAAAAAGATACAATGAATCGACTGTCAAAGTCATAAACTAAGAGTAAAGCAATGACATTTAGAAAGTTGAGCAAAAAAGTATTTGCTGTGATAGTAATTTATCAAATTTATACTGTACAAGCCAAATTTGAAAATGATGCAATAATAAGCAAAAAAGAATGATAAAACCAAATTTGAGATCCATCGAGGCGCGATATAACAGATGGTTAATGCATTGAATTGCCATAATTCTCGTAAGTTTTTTGGGAAAATTAAATCGTAAAAAAGAACGACGAGGAATGTATAAATTATAAGGTCCACAAACTTGGAACTGAAATGAAAGATAGAAATAGGTTCTAAATACACAATGCTGAAATTGTCTCTAATCGAGTGTCTCTTGGTCAGCTAAGAGAACTACATTAAAGTCACAGATTGAGATCTTTGCTGAGTACCTCTTGGCTAGCTAAGAGAACCACATTGAAGTCACAGATTGAAATATTTGCTGTTCACAAAATGAAAATTGATCGGGGAAGAAGTATAGAAGATGTAACCAAATTTGCGATGCAGCGAAGCGCGATATAACAAACTGTTATTGCATTGATTACCATGATGGTCTTACGTTTTTATGGAAAATTAAATCATTGAGAGAAAGAGAAAGAACGGCTAGGAAGTAATAAATTACATGGTTCATAACTGAAATGAAAAATGGAAACAGGTTCTAAATATGTAATGCTAAAATTGAATCTAGCCGAGTACGTCTTGGCCTTCTAAGAGAACCACATTGAAGAGTCACAGATTCAAATATTTCCTGTTCACATAAAAATTCATCGGGGGGAACAATTAAAAAAGAACGATAAAACTAAATTCAGGAATCTCCGAGGCGCGATATAACGAAAGGTTGTTGCAAAGTAATTATGGTCTTAAGTTTTTAGGGGAAAATAACTCGTAGAGAAATAAAGAAAGGCTAGGAAGTAATTAATTATATGATCCATAACTGAAATGTGAAAAATCGGAACAGGTTCTAAATATGGAATGCTAAAATTGAATCTAGCCGAGTACCTCTTGGCCAGTTAAGAGAACCACATTGAAGTAACAGATTGAAATCTTTGCTGTTCACAAAATGAAAATTGATCGGAGATGAAGTAAAGAAGAACGATGTAACCAAATTTGCGATACACAGAGGCGTGATATAACGAACGGTTACTGCATTGAATTACCATGACGGTCTTAAGTTTTTACCGAAAATTTAATCGAAGAGAGAGAAAGAACGGTAGGAAGTAATAAATTATATAGTCCACAACGGAGAAATGAAAAATGGAAATACGTTCTAAATTTGTAATGTTAAAATTGAATCTAGCCGAGTACCTCTTGGCCAACTAAGACAACCTCATTGAAGTCTCGACAAAACTCATTCTTTTTCTTTTTCAATCTACCTCATTACCATTCCCTTCAGTCACCAATTAGGAAATTGAAAAAATATTATTGGCTGTAGACTAAATCCACGATGTAGTGACAGCAAGAGGAAAGGCCATTTTGCATAATCCTTTTATGACATGCCTTCACCATGGCAGAACATACGGATGACTACTTATGTCATTGCCTCAAGCGAAAGGGTCTTTTGTTATTTTCCCTCTTATGAATTTTAAGAGCCGCTTCATTTTTCATGTTATCGAGAATGAAAATTTAGCAAAAAGAAATGAATGCAAATCGAATTTTTCGGCTTTATTTTTTAAATCACTTCGCGTGGCGGGCTGGGAAAGGTGTGAGAGGTGCATAAAATTTAAAATTCTGTCTCCTTGTCGATCTTGGCTCTTTTGTATGTGGCTTGAAAATCTAGTTTTTGATGTTGCTAATTTCTGCTTTAAGATCTGTGTTAACCACAGTGCTACTTAAATGCAAAGCTGTCTCGGTCGTTTTGAGTAAGCATGCCGTTGAGTTTGCATGCGTGGAAATTTTTCGAGGTCTAGTGAAATCGAATTAGGCCGTTAGCGTTGCAAATGAAAAAGGGACAACTGGCATTTGTTTTGCATTTCGACGGATGCTACGCGCTCCCCGTCTACAGGACAAATTGCATTCTGCGCTCTCTTGCAAAAAGGATTTTTTAGTTTTCTATTTAGAGTTCCGACAAGGCATCTGTTTTTGAATATTTTGTTGACATGAAATGAAAAGGGCATTTGCAGTTATCGCCGAAAGGAAAAATGCAAAGTTCCAGAGGGATTTAAAAAATTAAAATGTAAATATTCAAAATCTAAAAGACGAAATCAAATATTTTCTGATCAAGGTAAAACTTGGGGGGTAAATTTGCGAAATACCAGTCATTTTATCGCATGGAAATATTAAGTGACTGATGTTATTTTTTAATTGATTTCAGACTAAAATCTTTAAAATTACTCAGATGTTAAGCGTAACGAAATAAATACTTCCGTAATCACCTATTGGAATAACAAAAAAGTCTATTGTTATATCGCGCACCTACTGAGACAAGAAAACTCACAATATATCGAAGGGAACGATACATCCCTGATGGAGAAAACTCTTGCTTGCTCGCATTTTTGGTTGGTTGGGCTTTATGACGCAAGAGCCATATTTGGTCATGTTGAGTCACACAATACACACAACGTAAAGTAATAAACACTTACACACAAGGAAACTACCTGACACAAAATAGAGAAATACACTCAGGGATATATGTGCGTGAATTAAAGCTATGTAAAACTACAAATCACACATGTTCACTAACAGATCCTATTCATAAAAAACTAGATGTTACAATAATTTTTGAAAATAAATTCCTTCTCGTTTTGTTATCGTGGCTGTTGTGTCGACGCGGTATATTGTTATTAGCGAAACTGACCATATCTTGCTGGACGAGATATCTCGTCATCGAAGGAAACTGACCATGTCTTGATTTCATCATCATAAAAAAAATGGCGGTAAACTGAAGACGATATATCTTGTTCTTAAAAAAATTGGCCAAATCTTGATGCACGAGATGCATTGGTAAACCACTTGGAGAGTTAAGATTGTTTTCGAAGCACTTAAATCTCTTATACCAACTATTTTCAACCATATTAATCTCATGTCATAAATTCATTACTAAAACCACGGAACACCAAAACAATTATATTTGTTGCCGTTTTGACGAAAAAATAGGTAGAATTTTGATTAGTTTAAAAAATAATAATAGTTATTTACCCTTTTTGATAGCATGTGTTTTATTTTTTTAATTATTTTTGAAAAATGTATTCCAAATTCAATTACATTTTAGATATTTGATGAACTGTCTTACTTGAACCAAAAGAACCGAAAGCATTAATTTTTATATGGTTTACCTGGAGAAAGTAATTGAAAACATGAAGAAACATAAAAACGAAAAATCAAGGCCCTTTTCAATGTAGAATAATTAATGCAATGTAATTTGCATTAAAAGTAAGGAGTTCGTCATATTTCATAACCAAGTAAAACAAGCAATATTAATTGAATTTTTGTAAAGCGTAAGGAGCGAGAGAGAGAGATATATTATATACGTAGTACTATTTTCCAATTAATTTTTGCATGCATTAAAGTTTAATTCGTATCCTTTGAATCATAATGAATTCTTTGTGAATAACCTCCCTTGATAACAATATATATTGACATTTAATTAAGATAACATTTATTCAAGGATCTGTATGATAAGTACAAAAATATTCCCCAAATTAAAATTACAAAATCTACGTGTGTGTATACGTGTGCATATAAAGAATACAAATCAATGTCTTTGTATATTAGGAGTGTGTGTGGCACCACTTTCAATTGTTAAAGTAGACCATAAGAGTATTAGGATTAGGTGGGTTGCAAATACAGCTTCCTCAGTAGACCGACCCGTTGAATAAATATTTATTTCTATTGTCCCTGGTCACTCAGGGTAGCGCTACTCACCAAATCGCGCGACGGTTGACCATCCTCGATCGTCAAGTTGTATCATCTCGTCAAGCTGTTTCTTAGGAACGTGACAGACTTGGTGATCTGGGAAGCTCGACCTGGTGGGTAAATGCATTTCAATTGTTCCTGTCACTCGGGGTTGAGCTGCTCACCCAATCTCACGTGACGGTGGACCATCCACGATTGTCACGTCGCACCACCACATCAACCTGTTGCTTCTTAGATAGGTGACAGACGGCGTGATCTGGAAGCGCGATCTGGAGTATCTTACTTCTATTGCTTATACATTTGAAGTGTTCTTGTCACTCGGGGTTGGACTGCTCTTCCAATCTTACGTGACGTTTGACTATACACGATCGTTATGTCGCACCACCACGTCAACCTGTTGTTTCTTAGATAGGTGACAGACGGCGTGATCTGTGAAGCGCGACCTGGTGGGTAAATGCATTTCAATTGTTCCTGTCACTCGGGGTTGAGCTGCTCACCTAATCGCACGTGACGGTCGACCATCCACGATTGTCATGTCGCACCACCACATCAACCTGTTGCTTCTTAGATAGGTGACAGACGGCGTGATCTGGGAAGCGCGACCTGGTGGGTGTTACTTCTATTGCTTATACATTTGAAGTGTTCTTGTCACTCGGGGTTGGACTGCTCACCCAATCTCATGTGACGGTTGACTATCCACGTTCGTTAGGTCACACCACCCCGTCAACCTGTAGTTTCTTAGATATGTGACAGACGGG
Source organism: Metellina segmentata (assembly GCA_947359465.1). Lineage (NCBI taxonomy): Eukaryota > Metazoa > Arthropoda > Arachnida > Araneae > Tetragnathidae > Metellina > Metellina segmentata. The sequence goes on from OX375884.1 coordinate 28,711,638, forward strand.
GTGATCTGGGAAGTGCGACATGGTGGGTATTATTGCTATTGCTCTTGTCTACGCTGGATAGTGCTACTCCCCAAGTCTCATACGAAGATCAACCATCCGCGATTAACATGATGTGCTACCTCGTCAACCTGTTGTTTCTTGGGTAAGTGACAGACGGGGCGATCTGGGGTATCTACAATCCACTAATAAATACATTTCTATTGCTCCTGTCACACGGCAGAGCTTCTTACCAAATCAAGTTAGATGATCAACAATCCGCAACTCAGACGCTGTTGGCTCGTCGCGTCACCTCGTCAACCTGTTGTTTCTTAGTCAAGTGACAAGCGGGGAGACCTGGGAAGCGCGACCCGGATTCACCTTTTCTTCCTAACGAGACACGATGATTGACTTAACCACTTGGATCGCTTCACCCGTGTGGCCGGCTAGGTAGCATTGAAATGAAGTTGGGTCGTGTTGCTCAGATCTACCTGTCTGTCCCAGGCCTAAGACGTAATTTAACTCGATTGGTATAGATGTTCTTCACTGTCAAGGTTACCAGAAAACAAACTATATTGAGATTGTTTTTAATTTGTTTTCAAGCTTAAAATTATGTGTTACTCTTCCTGAAGCAGTTCGGAAAATACTTTTAAAACATCCCGAAGGATTGAGCTTATGATGCAAGAATGCATTTAACAAAAAGACCAAGAGTATAATTCTGAAAAGGGACTTATTTGCACCTAATGATTAATAAAGCTGAGTTTTCAAGCGTTTATGAGGTATTAGATTCTTTTATACGCAGCTTTAATAATCGTTAAAATTCTAAAGAACAAACTTGGAGAGTCTGTTCTTTATCAGCATCCTTAGTGTAAGAATAATTACGTTATTCTCTCTCTCTCTCTCTCTCTGCTCATAGATATTACCAACCACTACACGAAGTTTGTTTTTGATGCGTTAAATTAAAAAGTTTATGTGAATTGCATGGGTGTGATGAGTTAAAAAATTTCCGCATTGAATTTTGAAAGCCCGTTCGACCTTCATTCATCCAATTATTGATTACATGAGCCCAGTTTTTCAAGGGCTATGAAGCACCATACATAGCATAAACCCTTTTATACATAGGATAAACCCTACTGGTGGTTGTCTCGACGAGGTATCACGTCATTAGCAAAACTGACCTCCAGGTATCTCGTTATTAACAAAACTGACTTTGAGGTACTTCGTCATTAACAAAATTGACCTTGAGGTATCTCGTAATTAGCAAAACTAACCTTGGTTATCTCGTTATTAGCAAAACTGACCTTAAGGTATCTTGTCATTAGCAAAACTTACCTTGAGGTATCTCGTCATTAGCAGAACTGACCTTGATGTATCTCGTTATTAGCAAAACTGATATTGAGGTAACTTGTTAACAGTCTAACTGACGATGAGCATTCTCGTTATTAGAAAAATTGGTCAGATCTTGATGGACGAAATATCTCGTTGAAACCACTTAGAGATTTTACAACCGTTATTCCTAAAGACCAAACATAGAGAAATGACCTTAACCATTGACTAGGAATACAAATTCATATTTTCTAGTCATAACCAGCCATCAAACGAGTTTGCTTTTAATCTTCCTGCTGGTTAACTCCACGAGGTACCTCGTCATTAACAAAACTGACCAGATCTTGATGAACAATATAGATTAGATACGATATTAGAAGAAAATTGACCAATTTTTGTCTCGTCATCATCAAAAAATATACATTATCTTGAAAACGAGATGTCTTGTCATTATTAGAAGAAACTGAACATGTCTTGATGTATAAGATATATCGTCATTATTAGAAAAAAACTAAATAGACCTTTATCTTACCATGAAAATCCACAATAACTTGATGACGAGAGCGACAAAAGCGATATACACGGTCATTAGTAAATTTTGTCAGATTTTGATGAACGAGATGAACGTCTTGATCAAAATCAGTCAGATGTCGAAGGGCGAGATTCACCGTCGAAACCACTGTTTAGGGTTAACAGTCGGTAACCCTAAAGACCAAACTTAGAGAATTGTTCGTGAACAGCGCCATTGAATAGGAATACGAATTCCTGTATTCCAGTTACTTACCGTACAACCGGGCATCCAACGAAGTTTGTTTTTGAAACGAAACTGAAAAGAGCGATAATGTATTTGGTTTTAGGTTTAGATCCGCGTCGAAACCACTATTTAGGGTTAACAATCGGTAACCCTAAAGACCAAACTCAGAGAATTGTTCGTGAACAGCGCCATTGAATACGAATACGAATTCCTGTATTCCAGTCACTTACCATACAACCGGGCATCCAACGAAGTTTGTTTTTGAAACGAAACTGAAAAAGCGATAATGTATTTGGTTTTAGGTTTATATCCGCGTCGAAACCACAGTTTAGGGTTAACAATCGGTAACCCTAAAGACCAAACTTAGAAAATTGTTCGTGAACAGCGCCATTGAATAGGAATACGAATTCCTGTATTCCAGTCACTTGCCATACAACCGGGCATCCAACGAAGTTTGTTTTTAAAACGAAACTGAAAAAAGCGATGGTTTTAGGTTTATATCCGCGTCGAAACCACTGTTTAGGGTTAACAATCGGTAACCCTAAAGATCAAACTCAGAGAATTGTTCGTGAACAGCGCCATTGAATAGGAATACGAATTCCTGTATTCCAGTCACTTACCATACAACCGGGCATCCAACGAAGTTTGTTTTTAAAACGAAACTGAAAAAAGCGATGGTTTTAGGTTTATATCCGCGTCGAAACCACTGTTTAGGGTTAACAATCGGTAACCCTAAAGACCGAACTTAGAGAATTGTTCGTGAACAGCGCCATTGAATAGGAATACGAATTACTGTATTCCAGTCACTTACCATACAACCGGGCATCCAACGAAGTTTGTTTTTGAAACGAAACTGAAAAAAGCGATAATGTATTTGGTTTTAGGTTTATATCCGCGTCTAAACCACTGTTTAGGGTTAACAATCGGTAACCATAAAGACCAAACTTCGAGAATTGTTCGTGAACAGCGCCATTGAATAGGAATATGAATTCCTGTATTCCAGTCACTTACCATACAACCGGGCATCCAACGAAGTTTGTTTTTGAAACGAAACTGAAAAAAGCGATAATGCATTTGGTTTTAGGTTTATATCCGCATCGACATCCCGAAAAGAAGCAAATATTTCTCAAGCTCTGAAAGGGTCGGAAAACCCGAAGCAACCGACTCTATTTCACCCCGCCTTCTGCAACAGATAATGAAACAACTGCATCGGTTGTGTGCAAAACGAAAGAAAAACTCTATTCCGACACAAAGCCATTGAATGGGCGTGTGCAGCCTTTCCACGTATTCAGAAAATGCCCGAAGCATTAGCATTGATACGGCCTACATTTGAAGACGAGAGTGTCGGGGAAGTGTGGCATTCTTGACGCCAGTCTAAAAGCGAAGAAATGTTGAATGGTAATATCCAATATGGGTGGCACAGTCCCCATAAAGATATGCCCATATAAACGAAACCTTCCCGCACATCAACTGATACATGTTTGCCTAAGCCTCCGTTGGGAATTTTCTGTGCATGAAAATAGCTCGAATATCTGTTTAGATTTCATGGACATAAAAAGGAAACCTTTTTCCTCTATCCTACCTTGATGGAGTGACGATTCCAGTTTATGATTTTCCCTCTTCCTATAGATATAGGCCTTACTTCGTGCAGGGCAGGGACTTTTAATATCGAAGTTTTTTGAAGATGAACCGAGTGTTATTGAAGAAAATCTGTTTTCGGTGGTTCTTTGTGAGGGTAATTCGATAGAGCTCATTTGAATTTTAGATCCGTGTTGGTTCGGAATGAACGGACATTGCTTCGTTTGTTTGGCTTTCGCGTGGCCTTGGTGGAGAACCCCTTTTCATTTTTGACTTTCTATGTCAAATGCGGAAGGGATTGAGAAGTTTCTTTGTTGAATAGTTACTTTAACTAGATAAGATAAAAATTGATATATCTATATGATTCGTATAGATAAAAACTGTTTTTATATGATTCGATGCTGTCATAGACACGTACAGGCATTATGACTAGCGAAAGACGAATTTTTAGTTACTCATTGCACATTTATGTACAGTCGCGGAAATAAAACAAACCACCCCTTTCCATTCGAGCAATTTTAAGATTACAGAAAATTCAAAGATGGTCTTTCACAAGACCGGACTTCTTCTATAAATTCAAACGCATAAAATATGCGTAAGGGGACGCGTTCATATTAAATTTAGAACCAACGTCATAGTTTCCAATAGGAACCTCCTATTTCGACACACAATTTTGAATCTATATCAAAATTTAACCTCAGATACCAAATTTCATGGTATAATGTATCATCGTTTTGAAGGTTTGAGTACAGAAAGATTGGAGCTCCTAATGTCTAATCAGCTTCTTAGAATTTTATGGATATTTTCCTAAATAATATTTGTATAGCGCTGATATTTTGTACCGTGTTACAGTTAAACAACCCAAACAGAATACACCTGATATATTTTGTTTTAAAAATAGTTTTTAGTATGTAATAATAATTATCAAATTACTGTTTGAAAAAATTATTAATTGGAACCTTATTATATTTCGATGGGAATCAATTCAGAAGGAGTTCTTATATGGTCAGGCAAAATTTTGAGCTCATTCCGATTAATAGTTTGTGAGCTGCATTACGTTTTCCTTATTATTACGATTTTGGGGAGCAACCAAAAGTTTAAAAACGTCTGACAAACCTTAGATATTAATTCTCGGATCGTTTCAACTTGAGAAGTAAATATAATAATGTAATTCTCAAATTGTTTGCACTTGTATAAGAAATATAATAATTCTCGGATCGCTGAAAATTGCGCTTGCAATTGCGTTCAAATTTGAAATTCGAGTAGCTATAACTACAATTAATCTCGATCTGCAATTAGCGATTTTCAACGTCGAGATGATCCCTGAAATTGACACCAACACCGTGATTGAATATCTCCTTATATAACGATAGTAAAGTCATGAAATTTCATATTTAGACAAATTTAAAAACATAAAATCTTATTCTGGCATCAAAACATGATGTTTATATTAGAAATTTCGTTGTTTGTGCAAAAATTTGATATGAATACGTCCTCTTATGGAATATTTTTGGATTCGAATTTGTAGAGAACGTTATTCCTTAGTCAATGATAATTTTGAATTGGCACTAGTATGAATAGCACTCGAAATAAAGGAGGTGGTTCTTTTTCTTTCCACGATTGTACGTATCATTAAATTCTTCTATGACCTTTCGAAAAATCTTTTGAGTAACAATTTATACAACTCTAAACAATGATTATTGAAGCATTTTAAGTCCACAAGTCAATGTTATACATTATAAATTTCACAGCAGCACTGTGACAGAGTGGATATGGATATTCAACTAGTTACCGCCGTCCCAGCCTAAGCCTTTCGGTGTATCGCCACGTAATTTTGAGCCACGGTCAGATGACGAGGCAACATCTGAACTGGTACCCCACTCTCCAAACTTCCACATCGACCCAACGTGAGGCCTTTCGGCCACGATAAATTTAAGGTGCCCAAGCCGTCTCTACACGATACGCTTATAAACATCCCTGCCCTGACCCGAACCAGGAACCTTCCTAACACCTTAACCACTATATTGTTTGGTCGGCAGTGGATGTGGATACAGGTAGTGCTGTGTAAATGGTGAATAGATAGCAATTTTTTTAAAGGGAATGTGTTTTGTGAGTCGTCAAAGGTGATTCAGATAGCAAATGTTTTGGAGAGTGGACAAGTGTTGTGAGGCGTCAAAGGTTGGTTCTCACAGGTTTGGTCTTTGGCATTTGATCTCTGTTAAAGTTGATCAAGGCTGCGATGTTACTAGGACGAATCCATGGGTAAAAGATCCGAGATAAAGTTGTCACTTTCTGGTTCATCGATGCATCTCAGAGCATAACCTGTGGTACAGCACATTGGATACTGCGATGCAAACCGTCACAATAGTTGGCAAGCACCTACCAATTAGGGATGCGACATCGATAGCAAAACATCGATGTTTTGAAACATCGATGTTCAAAATTAAAACATCGATGCTGATAATACATCGATGTTTTTAAAATTCAGTGTATTTAAACTTTTTCCATTTCTTAAAACTGGTTTAGCAAATTGTAATGCTACATCGACAGCAAAACATCGATGTTTTGAAACTTTGATGTTCAAAATTAGAACATCGATGTTGACAATACATCGCCCCAAAACCATCGATGTTTTTAAAATTCAGTGTATTTAAACTTTTTTCCCCATTTCTTAAAACTGGTTTAGCAACTAGTGATGCGACAGCGACTCCAATACATCGATGTTTTTTTCTAAAACATCAATGTTTAATAAAAATCGACATCGATGTTGCATCTCTACTTTTCTTTGTCCACATTAAAATAGATCTCAAAAGTGGGAGAACGAAGAAACAACCACAGCTAAAAGCTCGGAAATATTTCCCGGAATTTCAAAGCTACGCAATTTGAAAAGGTGCCAGACGACTAAACCTGGCTACGTAAAGCAACACGAAGTCTCTAGGCCAGATCTACTGAAGCCGTCTGACAGACAGAATTGTTTCAACTTAACAAGCCTGCATAAATATAGCTTGTTAATCAAAAATTGGTGTTTTCGATTATCTAATGTGCGTCTTAACTAATAATCATCATAGATGATCAGAAATTACCCTTTTACTATGGACGGAAATCTTACAATATCTTACTGTGAAGCTACGCATTTACCGTCCTGATGGTTTATTTATGCAAGAAAAACTGCTTTGTATAGTAACACGCTTACACAAAAGCCTGTTCCAAATTGTCATCAACTAGGGTCAAGGGACAATTTGGTTGTCAAACTTGTATCCTCGTTACCCTCTTGAGTTTTGTCTCGACGATATATCTCGCCTAAAGCACAATCGACCAAACCTTGATGTACAAGATATCTCGTTGCAACCTCTTGATGGACAGCTTATCTTGTCCTTGGAAGAAAACTGACCAGATCCTGATTGTTTAAACGCGAAAAAGTCTACAATGACTTGATAACGAGATATCACGGCATTAGCAAAATTAGTTATACATTGATGGGACGAGATATCTCATTCGAAATCGCTTGGAGTGTCAAAGATATATCCTCCACACTGGCAAAGATTTGGGAGAACTACAGCGGGTATTCTTCACCCACAAAAGATTTCCCAAAAGTGGGAGAAAAGTAACCACACCAGCAAAAAGCTCAGAAATATTTCCCGGAATATCAAAATTACGAAATTTGAAAAGGATCCAGACGACTTATCCCCGCTGTCAAACGCTACATCCGAAGTCAGTAGGTCGGATCCTCAGAAGCCGCCTGACAGACAGAAATTTCTCAACTTAACATGGCTGCATAAATATAGCGTTGCGAATCAACAATTGGAGTTTTTCCGATAGCGCTTCTCAACTTCTGCGGGCGGGAGCAGAAAGTTTTGACGAATCTATCTCCCATCAAACGTTGTCGTAGAAATAGAGAGGGGGAAGGGCTTTATGACATATAACACCCTTATCGGCTATGCAGTTTGAGTTTGTGACATTGATTTTTTTTCCTTTATAAATATATCGTCCCGACCTCGTGGAGGTATTTTTCGATTATGGTAAGGGAATTTTTTTCGGTATATTCGACCAGGGAATTTTTTTGAAAAAATTCCCCTTTTCCCGTGTCCTTTCTCTTCTTCCCTCTTATCCCTTTTCTTTTATTCCCTTCGATATTGATCCGGTTCTCTTCCAGAGGATGTTTTTGCGGGTTTTGTGATGTGGGAGAGGAAAACTCACGAGAGAAAAGTCACCGAAAACCTTAAGAGTTGTTCCTCTTATCTCAGATCCTGGGGCGATTATTCGCTGAGTTTAACGGCTTTAGACACGCTGAAGAGCAAAATGATGTTCCAGTTACGGATGAGGAAGACATTACGGTAACAAAAACACTGGATGCTCGTTCGCTTCCGCTTCCCTCTCCACCTCTTTTATTTGACTTTAAAAAACTTAAGGAGCCAAAAATAAAAAGATCTTGGGATCAGACGGGCATTTGTTTATAGGTTTTTACGGCATGGCTTTCGCATTCGGGATCAGCCTGTGCCTGACTAGAATCAGAAGATCATGCTCTCAGAATCAACCCCCTGGTGGTCGCCTTGACGAGGTATATCATCAATAGCAAAACAGACCAGATCTTTACAGACTACTTCATCAGAAGAAACTCATCAGATCTTGGTCTCGTCACCATAAGAATATCAGAAACCTCTTGAGTTAATTGTCGTGAGCAAAATTGGTCAGATCATGATGGACTAAATATCACATCATTAGCAAAACTGACCAGATCTTGATCTCGTCAGCATAAAAGTATTGGCAACATATTGAAGGTGAGGAATATTGTCACCAGCAAAACTGGTCATTTCTTGATGGGTGATATATCTAGACGAAATATATCGTTATTATTAATACTTACCAGATATTTATAGACGAAATACCTTGTCGTTAGGAAAAAACTGACCAGATTTTGACCTCGTCAGCATAAAAATATCAGCAAGGTCTTGATGATGAGGAATATTTTCACTAGCAAAACTTGTCAGATCTTGATGGGTGAGGTATCTAGACGAAGTGTCTCGTCATCATCAAAAAACTGATCAGATCTTGGTCTCGTCACCATAAGAATATCAGAAACCTCTCGAGGTAATTGTCATGAGCAAAATTGGTCAGATCACGATGGACGAAATATCACATCATTAGCAAAACTGACCAGATCTTGATCTCGTCAGCATAAAAGTATCAGCAACATCTTGAAGTTGAGGAATATTGTCACCAGCAAAACTGGTCATATCTTGATGGGTAAGATATCTAGACGAAGTATCTCGTCATTATTAATACTTACCAGGTCTTTATAGACGAGATACCTTGTCACTAGGAAAAAACTGACCAGATTTTGATCTCGTCAGCATAAAAATATCAGCAAAACCTCGATGATGAGGAATATTGTCACCAACAAAACTGGTTATATCTTGATGGATGAGTTATCTAGACGAGATACCTCGTCATTAGAAGAAAACTGACCAGATCTTAGCCTCGTCACCATAAGAAAATCAGCAACATCGTGATGATGTGCAGCCATAAAAAAACGACTCACCCAATTGCTATTGTACAATTTACAAGAACAAGCCGGACAAAACGGAAGGTAGCAATCGATAGGGAGGAATGTTTTCTACAAATATCAATATCTAAGTGGCCATTGTCATATTAAATTGGGTGCTTTCTATGATAATTTCAATACTAACCCTCATTTTATATCACATATTTAGATTCTACACACAATTGTAGGCGGAAGTATAAAAAGTTCATCACTTTTATTGGAATTTTCACCGATTTGTAAGTGTTTGAAAATTGGATCTCCTTATGTTAAATTGGTGTTTCACGTTTTTTGTCCTATTTGCTAAAAACATTAATTTTAGTTGGAAATTGTTTTTCCATCCTTTGCTACCCAAAACCCAAACACAATCTATAAACATTTTAACTATCAAACTTAAATTTTACTATTTTTAAATAACTATGAAATTAATATTCATAAAAATTATGAATCGAAACATGAGCACATTTTTACACCATGCGCTTCAACTGTTACTGAAACATCGGAATTCTAAATTTTTCAGCTCATTACGTGCATAATTAGTAGCGCTGTGAGACTGTTTACAAAATTCGATAATTATTATCCTTAGTGGGGATAAATGAAAACAGAAATTTCTCGGTATTGTAAATCCTCCGCAAATTTTCGTATTGACTGTGTGGAAATGTTGTTAGCAAACTATCAGCCTCCTGTTAGAAACGGTAAAATTATTAACTGCTACGGTCACTGCACATGATATTAATTTTTATAATGTGATTGTATAATACTATTAAATGATTTATTATAAAGCTTTTGTATGAAGGGCATTTTATCACGCTTTGCTAGTCATAATTTAACTTCATAATTCATGTATTTCTGAAACATAATAAAGAATCTACTTATGCTACTGTAGGTTAGACTTGTAACAATCCACTTATTGAACACGACACTATCTATGTGTCACACTCTAACAAACCTTCCTCTAACAGTTGTTGAAAGTGACCCATACTCGCGGAATCGGACTATCTGATCGAAAACTGCCCTTTCTACTGCGGTGTTCAATTTTTACATGCTCCCTAAATGGTTTTTATGGATTTTCTCGGTCGATTTTTCGCCGTTTTGCATTATTTTTTTATCAAATCAGCCTGAAATTGTGTGTAGAATCCAAATTTGTGAATAAAGATGGAGTTCGTATTGAAATTATCAAAGCAAGCACCAAATTTGACATGAAGACCCTTATACAATTTTTAACTATTGATGTTTGTAGAAAACATTCATCCCTATCGATTCCTACCTTCCGTTTTGTTCTGCGATGTAAATTGTACAATTACGATGTGTCCTGCCATTACTAAGGAGTGCAAGCAAACTGAACTAATATGGACGGGTTAAAGTTACAGTGGTGTAAGTCACTTTTTAAAAAAAATGAGTTAGTTACAGAAACCAGATCTAGATAAGTCAATCTGTTTACAGAAAACGTGAATAAGTCAGAGCTTAATTCAACTGCCAACAAATGGCAGTGGAAATTCTGACAGTGGTGTAAGTCAGATTTATACCACTGTGTTTGTAAACGCTTCCAGAATGCCGACTGACTCGGCACTTCATCTGATGGTCCAGGACACCATGTTCCAAAACACATGACACCGGACGTAGTTATGAAGAGGTGCTTGGTCATATTAACTCATTTCTATGATCAGTCGTGTTATACTAGAACTGAAAATCCTCACAGAAAATTTCTAACACCCGAAATGAATGTACGTGCAATGTACGACTTGTATTTGTATAAAGAAAAGTGCAGGGAAAAACTATTGATTCAGTTTCTGAAGCTGTCTATCGCCGCACCTTTAAAGATGAGATCAACTGGCATTTACATAGTCCACTGAAAGATACCTGTAGTAAATGTGATGCCTATGACATAAAAATTAGAGCATGTGAAAATGAGAGATAATTCGACAACTAAGCATTTAAAAAAGAACATCTTAGAAAAGCAGAAAAAGCGCGACAAGCGAAAAATGAGGAAGCAGTGAAGGTGAGTGAAGATGATTCTGTCTATGCTGTGACGTTTAACCTATAAAAAGCTCCCCCTTTCCCAGTATTGACTACTTCTGCTGCATACTACAAGCGGAACATGTACACGTACAGTTTGAGATGCCATGAACTTGGAACAGGTGCTGGGATTATACACTGCTAGGATGAGACTATTGCTTCTCGTGGGTCACAAGAGGTTGGTCCATGCATTATCAAACATCGTAAATCAAGAGCTTCATCACCAAACATGTACATTATCGTGTACAGGTCGAAATCGTAACTTGAAGTTACCATTTAACTTGATGAAGTTCGTACAGAGCAATGACAACTGTTAGGAAATCATTGATTATGTTTATGGTAAGTGACCACACTCTTACCTTCCAAACGACACATAATTTGGATCGATTGAATTATTCTCAAATAATAGACTGATTTATACTCCTGATGACTGGTACATTATTATTCTGACAGGCAGGAGAAAAAATAGATTCATGTTGACCGAAATGAGATGTAACGACTTCAAATTTGTTGCTAACTTAGAACACAACTACTGGTATCACACGTAGAAAGAAAAACGAGAACAATACTCCGTTAACTGGTTGGAGTTCCAATGGATTAGGATTTCGAAGATCGTCCCATATAAAGAAACACTGAATGATTACATGCCATTTTCTGTGCTTAATCTACGTCAAGCAACGGCTGGTAGACCATCATCTCTATCGAACGTTCATCAAGATGCGCTGTATCCTCGAGGAACATCAGTTACAAAAGCGAAGAAGGACATGATGTACCTTCTGAAACACGTTGCACCAGTGAAACGTGATTTTTCCTTTCTCTTCGAATGACCCTTAAATGTGAGGATATGCCACCTGACGATCTGGGTCCACTGTAAATTGTGGAAACTGTGGACCCAGAGCCAGAAGAAATTAATAAATGACTATTTGTACAGTATGATTTTTTTTTGTCCCATTTGTAATAATAATTACTTATTTTTAATACGAATGAAATCTGCTTTTTTGGGGTTCTAAAGTTCACTTTATATCCATTTTGCTGACAAATACTCTGCTGTAAGTCATACACGGTGGTGTAAGTCATCGGCTTTGTTAATACACAGTGGTGTAAGTCATTTTCGTCACCAGTAAAATTGTAACTACTGTACATATTTAATTCAATTTAAGCCTCTATGTTAAATTTGGATCCAGGTGACACCCCTATAATGATAACATCACACTATTTTTGCTCCTGAATTTATTACAGAACCTTTAGCGTTATGTTAATTTCGGGAAAATGAATAAAATGTGACCTACACCACTGTAACATTAACCCGTTCACATGTAATTTGCTTTCATCAAAGAAATAGTTTTGTGATTTTCGTGTCGAAGAATAAAATACGCTAGAGTAAAGTCACCAAAAAGGTTAACTGTAGTTTGTATTTATTAGCTGAATTTAACGGTTCTAAACCGGATGGAGGGTTAGCCGATCCACACACGGTTGCAACATGCAAAGTAACATGTTTGCTAAGTAAAGTAGGCGCATTCGCCGCCCAGTTTCTGCACAGAAAAAAAGTCTCTATGTATGGGCATTTCAGTCAATTTAGTGTCTCAGGGCTGATATTGGATCAAAGTTATAACAATTGTGCAGGGTTGAGAATTTGAAGCTCGGTCCATCCACAGAACGACGTTTACACGGAGGCTGGTGCACGCAAATCTGTCCTGGCTTCCAATGTCTTCACGTTGCAATGGTGTGTTAACTTGGAGAGTGCAGTGCCAGCTCGGGTGTTGTTCGCGTCATCTGTCCGTGATACCAAATTACGAGGCGTTAGTCCTTGGATCTTTCTCTTCGGGATCGATTCTGGACTAGGGATGCGACATCGATGTCGATGTTTTCAAAACATCGATGTTTTAACATCGATGTATTGGGGTCGATGTTTTTGTAACATCGATGTTTATACATGTCAATGTTTTATTTTTAAATGAAAAAAGTGCCGTTATAAAAATTTAAAAAATAACCATGTAGCATAATTTTTGTTACCAGCAAATTAAACATACTTTTAGACCAAATCCAAATTGACCAAGGGTGAAGGGTCTAAAAATTAAGGATGCGATATCGATGTCGATGTTTTATAAAAAATATCGATGTATTGGAGCCGATGTCGCGTCACTAGTTGATAAACCAGTTTTAAGAAATGGGGAAAAGAGTTTAAATACACTGAATTTCAAAAACATCGATGGTTTGGGGGCGATGTATTATCAACATCGATGTTTTGCTGTCGATGTCGTATCACTAGGTGCTATACCAGTTTTAAGAAATGAGGAAAATAATTTAATTACACTAAATTTTAAAAACATCGATAATTTGGGGGAGATGCATTATCCACATCGCTGTTTTAATTTTAAACATCGATGTTTTGCTGTCGATGTCGCATCAATAGTTGCTAATCCAGTATTAAGAAATGGGGAAAAAAGTTTAAATACACTGAATTTTAAAAACATCGATATTTTGGGGGAGATGCATTATCCACATCGCTGTTTTAATTTTAAACATCGATGTTTTGCTGTCGATGTCGCATCAATAGTTGCTACACCAATATTAAGAAATGGGGAAAAAAGTTTGAATACATTGAATTTTAAAAACATCGATAGTTTGGGGGCGATGCATTATCAACATCGATGTTTTGCTGTCGATGTTGCATCACTAGGTGCTAAACCAGTTTTAAGAAATTGCGGAGAAATTTTAAATACATTGAATTTTTAAAACATCGATGTTTAAAAACATCGATGTTTTTGGGACGATGTATTATCGACATCGATGTTTTAATTTTGAACATTGATGTTTATCTGTCTATGTCGCATCCTTATTCTGGACCCTCACCGATAGCTCGTTACTTTGTTCCAATGCGACGTTAATTAATATACCCACCTACCTTTGTTTTTATTAGTTTCAGGTAGTGCAGGTTAGTTTCCTGTCAAGTTGAATTCATTCATAGGTCGATTTCTCTTCTGTCTCAGTAAACTGTCAGTCTGTTTACTTGATGTTGTGTGGCGCAGCTTGGTCAAGTATGACCCCTGCACCTTAAAATCGAATCCAACCCCTCTCTTCTGTTCGGTTTCGATAAAGTTAAGGCTGCACAAATTTTACTAAACCTTGTTATAAGACGAGCAATTGTTAATAGATTTCTATGGTATTGGGGTATGGTATGAGGTGTGGGCATTAGGGTATTCAGCCCTTGTCTGACCAGCACCGGACATACCCTTCGGCCACTTTATGTCCAACCAAAAATATCAAGTTCTATATTCTGGATATGTCCCATATCCAAAGATGTCCAGCTCTGTGTGGGGTCTCCGAGGTGAGACGCTACTGGAGTGCTAGAGCCTTGCTGATGAGATACTGACTTTTTTCTCTTACTGTTTTGTATTCTTGTAATCGTTTTGTAAGATATTGTCATTTTCTCTTGCCATTAGAAAAAAAAATATTCTGGATATGATCACGGGTTCTGCTCATTTGCTGAAATTATCAGTCGTGCATAGTTTCACCCTGGCCTACCCTTCTAATTTTTGCTTTACTTCCTACCTTGCTGTCTTGTGTTTGGCGTTGCTTGGCCAAATATGGCCCTTTCACCATAAATCCCAAAACCTACCAATCATCATACCATCATGTCAGCAAGGTGTTATTTCGTGCTAAATTGTTGATGCGCGCAATCACTTTACTGTAACTATATCACTTTTATAATTGTATCCATCTGCGTTCGACAGTTATAAAGACTTCATAATGTACCCTGTGCTTTCAAGAGAGGTTATTCGTAATAATAAAAACTAATTCAAAGACTGAGAGAAACTTGTTTAATCACTTCAGTGAAAACTGAACGACCCGTCATATTTTTAATTAAAATTTTACTTCACTGCTTTAAAAGACTTTTTCTTCTAAAAGCAGTTTTCAATTATTTAATACCCGTAGGAAACAACGAAATTTTTTTCCAAAAGCGGAGAACCTCGGAATTTTTAAAACTGTCTTTTTTGTGAGCTGTGCGTTTTCAGCTTGTGATACGCCTTACACACAAATCCGTACATATACCCTTTTGGAATCTTCATAATGACGGAGACAAAATGCCCTGCAGGTTTAATGTTTATGCCGTTTCCCTTACTTTTTTCCCTTGGAATATCTTTCAGAAATCCCTTTGACAAGACGATGCTTTTTCGAGAAACACAAGACTTTGAAATCCTGTTCTTTTGAGCCATTGTTCGAGTCCAAAATAATCTTTCGAGCTTTTCATTTCGAAGGGAAAAAAATTCTTCTCTAAATGATTTTTACATTATTCACTGGCAACTAATTCATTATGAGAAAGGAGGGAAAAAATCGGTATATGTAATCCTTTGTTCTGTTTGTGACTGGAGTAAAGAAACATTTTCTCTTCTGGGATTCAGAAAAGGAAAGTTGATGAGAAAAAGCCCCCATCTTTCTGAAAGAAAACTTTGATAAATTAATAGTTATTCAGCATTTATGTAATATCAGCCATTGAAGCCTTTGTGAGGAATGGCACAATACTATTTTTAATGATGAAAAAATCATCAATCAAGGATTTCTTTAGTGACACCAGCTTTAGCGAAGTTAAACCTAAAGCTGCGACAGGTATTTTGGGAATTTATAATTTTTTTTTTAGTTTAAAAGAGAGAGTCGTTTTATTTTTTGAGTAAATAATATTTAAAAGCGTTTGGATTAATATTTGATTTTTTAATTGCCTTATACCGACATAAATTTTTTTCTTCCATTTATTGGATTTCATGAATGAATGGCCCAGTACTATTTCTAACGATGTAATATTGTCAATGAAGTTTTTTCTTCGCGACTACATGTTAAACGAAGTTAAAACTAAAACTGCGAAATGTATTTTTCTGTTCTTTTCTTTAAATTTAAAGGCTCAAATTGTTGAGGAAATTCAGTTTAAAACACTAGTTTTATGTCAAAGTTTTTAAATATGAATATGATATGAACGAAAATCCTTTATTTCGATCGAATAAATTATTTTCTTTCATTTTTGTGAATACTATTTTGCCAGTCGCAAATGAATGGGACATTGCGTTTTCAACGACAAAAATCATCAATCAAGGATTTCTTTCTCCTCGCTCCGCTGAAGTCAAACCTCAAACTGTGATAAGTATTTTTGGCACTTATTACATTTTGGTATTTAATTTCAAAGTCGTGTTTTTGAGTAAATTATATTAAAAAAAAATTCGTTTTATGTTTGAAATTTTTTTAAATGACTTAATACGAAATGAATTGTTTTATTTTATTTATAGGAGTACCGTCGTGCAAGTCATGAATGAATGGTACGTTACTATTTTTAACGACGCAGAAATCATGAATCAAAGATTTGTTTCTCGACACCAGCTGTAGCGGAGTTAAAACTAAGATTGCTTAAAGTATTTTTGGTTCTCTTTAAAATTTAAAATCTCGTATTTTTGAATAAATTACATGTGAGAGCATTTGCTTAACTGTTGGATTTTTAAGTATTTGAATTTAAATAAATTTTCTTTTTCATTTATTGGAGTACTGGCATGATAATCCTGAATGAAATTACCGCTTATTTACTTCGCTAATCTTCATATACTGTTCATTTGACTTGGAATTATTTTTTCTTAAACTGAACCCACTCTTTAACCAATAAATGCTAACAATTTCCTTTAGAAATATTCGAAACATTTCCACGAGCTCCTATTGCTTAGACTCACTACAGAAAATGTAATTAAATAATACACATTTTTTAACCTGGAAATAGCATGTTCTAAAATTAAAAACGATAGATGTAACAAAACTATTACACAAAGTTGAAATCAGTTGAGCACTGCAGTTATTTAATTATCAGACAATGCAAAAGAGGATTTAGAACTTAGTGTGCCGTACACAAGGATACAATCACATATATTTATTTAGCATCTGCAAATTTAATACTATTCTTCTACTAATTTTCAAATAGAATTATATAGTTTGTAAAACACGTCTAACTCGCTGGTGCTAGATAAAGCAAAACACTATAGACACCTATATGTTTGGCTAATATAATAATATTTAAATAGTTTAAATTGTATTGTGTGTGTGCTATTGTGTATACTTCCTTATTGATACATTGCACTATTATGCTGAGTATGGGTACTTATTAATATATAAATGTTTCTGTTCAGACAGTGGAGAGAGAATATAATTCATCATCTGTAAGATGCTTTAAGCACCTTACACTTAATATATTTAATTAGTTTACATGCTGGTTTATTGAAACAGATGATTAAGCTTTTGTTACATACTCGATGTAAGAACACATTAAATTGCTGATTCAAAAGCCATAATCTTTAAGCAATTTAGTTCATATCTCAATCTGTTTTAGATTCGAAGTAAGAGAAAAGAAAAAAGGTAGGTAGGTATTTTAATAAACGTCGTACTGGAGCAGCACAACGGGCTGTTGGCGACGGTCCGGGATCAATCACCCAATGGAAAGATCCGAGGACAAAACCACGTAGTTTTGAACCACGATCAAATGACGAGGCAACACCCTGAGCAGGAACACCACTCTCCAAACTTCCTCACCATGCCAGCAAAAGAAAAAATATTTCAGTTTATCTTTTCAATCTTCGCGTTGAAGAAATTTGTTTTTCAATTTGTGTAGAAGGGTTATCAGCGAGGAAAATATTTACGTTTCAACCTTTACGTTAAAGAAAACTTTTACAATTTCTGAATACGTGTTATTAGTGAGTAGTTAAGAAGGTATTTCAACTAACGTCACACTAGAGCAACACAACTGATATTAGTGAGAACTATTTAAATTTCAACCCTTCCCTCTATTGAAGATAAAATTTTCAACAAATGTTATCAGTGAAAATCTTTGTATTTCAACCTTCGCTTTAAAGAAAAGTTTCAATATCTGAACACGTGTTAATAGTGGGTGAAATATTTAAATATCAACCTTCGTGTCGAAGA
The DNA here is from genome assembly GCA_947359465.1 of Metellina segmentata. Lineage (NCBI taxonomy): Eukaryota > Metazoa > Arthropoda > Arachnida > Araneae > Tetragnathidae > Metellina > Metellina segmentata. Next base: position 28,729,775 of record OX375884.1, read on the forward strand.
AAATTCTTTTCAATATGTAGACAAGGGTTATGATTGAGAGAAACATTTAAAAAAATAACTAACATATTTAGAAAAGGGTAAAAAAAAATTTTTTTATGGCCTAAATTACAAAAGGCCCTAAAAATGACAAAAAAAAACTTACAAAATTCTATTCTGCTTGCTTTAAAATCACGAAAAGTGTTTGAAAATGCCCTAAACATCCACAAAAATCAGCTCAATTAAAAAGAAACGTAGCTATTCACTCGAAAGGCGTTTTAATTTTGCCAAGGAAGTCAAAATATGCAGAATGGTGCCTAAACTAACAAAAATATCTTCTTAAAATGTTAACCTATCTTAAAATGTTAAAAATGCTTAACGAAATATGCTTGCAAAAATGCCCTCAAAAACCATAAAAATCCGACTTCTTTTTTCATCAAACACGCACCTATTCATTCAAATTAGGTTTCAATCTTGTCAGAAAAAGACGAAAAATCGTCAAAATTCTAAATAGCATCTAAAAAGCATGTAGCATCATCGTTTACAAACTCAGTATCAGTGAAAATGTCTTTTCGGACAAAACTGAAACACGCAATACGTTATTTCACAATCCGAAAATTTTCCCTCGCCTTATGCTTTACACACATATGCCTTGTTCTCTGCCCTAGTAGTAAGGTCATAGGAAAGACGTAAAAAAGATTTAGTATGGCGTTTTCTGCTTCCAAAACATGAATAGACAAGAAAGTGTAATGCACATTTAAACAGTCGTTATTCAGTTTTGAACCATAGGAGGTCCTAGATTGAAGAAATACTGAGACCACCAGGAGTTTGTTCTATTCAGGTTTAATCTTACTCTTTAGGGGACATGCTCTAGTCAAAAGAAGTTAATAGTGGGAGAAATCGAAGTGGAATTTCTTATAGAACGAAAAAGGGATACTGTGAATATTTTCATACTTGTACATACACATCTTCAATCGCACAGGGTTCATAGCATAGCAATTTCACACGTACCTTTCGATAGGGAATAACTTTTTTCTGTAAATTCACGAACATAAAATGAGCATAAGATGACGTATTCATTTCAAATTGCACACAAAATTCATAATTTCTAATACATCACCAAATTTTGACGCCAGATATCAAATATGTATGGAAATTTAATCCTGGATACAAAGTTTTCAATCACTGATTCTTGTTAGTTTTGATTCGTTCACGAGTGTATTTTCTTCTGTGTCAGTAAAGTTTTTCTTGTGTGTGTATTTCCATTTACTTGTCGTTGTCTCTTATATTTGGCTCAGCTTGGCCAAATATGGCCCTTGCTCCATAAAACCCAACCAGCCAAGTTTCTATTGGTCTAGTCTTTTCCAGATGCAAAAGTTGAAGTATGAAAGAGATAAATTAGTAATCCAGATTTTTTCATATCCTTGAAACAATACGCTGATGATTTTACATAGTCCAGTCACATTAATGTGACCACCTGTCAAAAGCCAGAATAACCACCTTTGTCAGAGCGGACCGCTGCGAGACGTGCAGGAAGAGAGTCAATTAGGTTTCTGATGATGAGTGCACCCAGTGAATGCCAGGAAAACATTTCCCAAACCATAATGCTCCCTCCTCCAGCCTGGGTCCTTCCGGCAATTGTTTCAGGGTGTTTGCTTTCAGACGTTTCACGCCGTATACGCCAACGTCAATCTGTCCGATGGAGCATAAAACGTGATTCATCGGAAAAAGCCACCTGTAGCCACTCTGTGGACGTCCAATTGCGGTACTGGCGTGCAAATTTCAGCCTTCCTCGCCGATGAACAGCAGTCAGTATATGTGCATTAACCAGGCGTCTGCTGTGGAGGCCCATGCGCAGCAACGTTCGCTGAACCGTTGTTGAGGATACACTCTTGGTTGCCCCTTGGATCATCTGGGCGGTCAGTTGCTCAATAGTTGCACGTCTATTCGCCCGAACGCATCTCCGTAGCCTTCGTTCGCCTCTGTCATCTATAGCCCGTGGTGCACCATATGTGCCACGCCGCTGATTTTGGATAGTGCCATTTTGCCATGCACGGTATACTTTTACCACGGCGGCACGCGAACAGTTCATAAAATTAGCCGTTTCTGAAATGCTTCCACCCTTGGCCCGAGAGCCAATAATCATGCCTTTTTGGACTTCGGATAAATCGCTACGTTTGTGCATTACGCCAACGATTGAAATGCTTTCCGATGCCCCAGGACATCCTTTATATACACTCCACTGCAATGTGCTGCCACCTGCCTTTTGTGATTGGTTATTTCACGTTGACGTCGAAAGTAGGTGGTGGTCACATTAATGTGACTGGACTATATATTATAAACTGTTCAAGTAGATCAGTTGAATTAACGTCGTACTGGGGCAATGCAACGATCTATTGGCGACGGTACGGGATCAATACAAAAGAAGAGAAAGCATCTCGTAATTTTGAATCACTGTCAGATAACGCGATTCAGACCTTAGCTGGCACCCCTACTTTTCAAACTAACTCACCGTGCTAAATAAAGTACCCAGAAACCCAGATAAATGATTTGCGTGGAGGAATGATTTTTCAGCCAGACGATAAAAACAAATAATCTTTTAACTGGAGTCACTTAGTTATTTTTCTATCTCCTAGACCGTTAAAGATAGAGTAAAAATTTCAATGGATTTGAAATCTGCGAAGAATTTCACTTTAGATCGTTACCTAAAAATGTGATTTTCTTTAAATAAATAATTTTTAAATTGAGTATATTTTCGCAAGAGGGGGGGGGATTGTGACATCACGTGAACTTCGCTTTCTGAAAAAAATAAACAGATTGTATTTTCTGCCCCCTTCGCGTTAAAAAAAACCAGATTCCATTTCCTGCCCTATTCCATTTCAGCGAATGAGAGCAAAAAATATAAAAACATTTTGACTGGGATTGTTAAGTTCTTTTTCGTAAAATCGGAATCGTTAAAGATTGATTGAAAATTTCAACGGATTTGAAATCTACGGAAAATTTTACACTAGATTACTATCTTACACCACGGGCACGGGCAACGCTGGGCTAGCAACGCAGTGTCTAGTCTTCAAATAAAATATACGGTCTTACTAAAAGCAGACCGAAAAAAAAAGGAAAGGTGAGAAAATCTACCCACATCCATTTGTATTGCTAAAAGTGTTGCGACTAACGGCGAGTTAAAAATGCAAAGGATATTAATATAAGAAAAAAATATGTTACCGATAAAACTTTAAGGAGAATAAAAATCATCCTCTCTTTGCCATTTTGTTTTTGCCACTCATGTCAAATTATCCTTCATGGATAAAAATCTGTAACCTCAACATTTTATTCAAAACAATTCTAATAAAGCTTAATCATAGTCAAAAATCCCCTATTCTATGCCATTGTTAGCTCACGCGGTCAATTATATGGCATCCTTAGAAATTTGTTGCCCAAACTTTTCAACAACGTTTTTAATAAAACTGGATCATAATCAAAAATTTTCTTTTTGATTTTTTTTTAAACATGACTTTTTTCCCACTCTATGTTAACTTACCCGTCATCAAATCAAATCTGTAACTCCTGCTGTTTATAAAACGTTTCAATAAAACAGAATCGTAATCAAAAAAACATCTGCTCTTACGCAATTTTTTTCATCTCTTCACATTCAGAATCGTTATCTGTCGTTGATACAAATCTGTAACTCCTACTATTTATCCAACATTTTTATCAAAAGTCACCTGCTCTTTGTGATGTTTTGAAAATGTGTTTGGTTTTTTTTCCTGCATAATCAAAGTCATCGCCATTCGAATCTGTACTCTAACCGTCATCACATCTTTGCCATTTTTTACTTGTTCTTTGCACAACATGGGGGGCCGAAAAAATGTAATTTCAGTAGAACAAATTCCAATAGTAAAACAAAATTGGTATTTCACCTTAGATAAACGTCCCTGTTAAATTTTTTGCAATTAAAATATTGAGTGGAATATAAACCCAAAAAAAATTGAACAAAAATGGCAAAGTAGGTTATTTTTCATTCTGATTTAATTTTGTGAAAAGGTTGGATAAATAATCAGGATTACAGTTTTATAGTTACGACGAATAAGTTGACTTTGAGAGGGCACAAAAGACAAATTTGAAAAAATGGGCCACGAACTAAGGACTTTTGATTGTGATTCCGTTTTATTAAAACGTTAGATAAATAATCGGGATCACAGATTTATAGCTATGACGGCTAAGTTGACTTTAAGTGAGCACAATAAACACACATTTGAAAAGAATGGTCAAGAGCAGATGATTTTTGATTTTGATTCAGTTTTATTAAAACGTTGTATAAATAATCAAGATTACAGATTTATAGTTACTGTTATAGTTATGTCCGATAAGTTGACTTTGAGGGGCACAAAAGACAAATCTTTCTGTATTAAAAAAGAGTTGCCGCCGCATTCGCAGGATTGAAAACTCTCTTTTTTCGGTCGATTCTTAGACGGTTTTCCGAGAAAGTACAGATCAGAAAATTACGAGATTAACATGGTTTATTCAAAATTGTACAGGGATCAAGATGGAGAAAGTTTTATACTTATGCTGTTATTAGTTTTTAAGTATTAATTTAAAAAAAGCGAAATCACTTATTAAAGAATTATTGGGTTGCGAAAGTATGCTAGCAGAGGGCGAAACCACCTAGTATGAAAAAAATGGCAAAGAGCAGGTGGTTTTTTTATTATGATTCAGTTTTTTCTTAATGTTGGATTAATTATTATTATTACAGATTCAGAGGGATGACGGATAAATTGATATTGAGTGGGCACAAAAGATAAATTTGAATGAAAATGGCCAAGGCAATAGGTATGGTAATTTTTAGTTAACTTCATACTAGAGCAACACAACGGACTATTGACGACGGTCCGGGATCAGTCCTTTTAAGGGAAAGATCCGAGGACAACACCTCGTAATTTAGAACCACGGTCAGATGACGAAGTAACACCTGAGCTGGTACCCCACTCTCCAAACTTCAACGCCAACCCAACGTGAGGACTTTCGGCCACGACAGATTTAAGGTGCACCAGCCGCCTCTACACCATACGGTTACAAACATCCATGCCCGGACCCGGATTCGAACCAGGAACCTTCGATCTAGAGGCTAACACTTTAACCACCAGACCGGTTGGTTGGCTGGATTGGTCGAGAACCAAAATGGTAATGGTAATGGTAATTTTAGTAAACGTCGTACTAGAGCAACACAACGGGTTATTGACGGCGGTCCGGGATCAGTCCCTTTAAGGGAAAGATCCGAGGACAACACCTCGTAATTTAGAACCACGGTCAGATGACGAAGCAACACCTGAGCTGGTACCCCACTCTCCAAACTTCAACGCCAACCCAACGTGAGGACTTTCGGCCACGACAGATTTAAGGTGCACCAGCCGCCTCTACACCATACGCTTACATACATCCATACCCGGATCCGGATTCGAACCAGGGACCTTCCGATCTAGAGGCTAACACCTTAACCACTATACCGGTTTGTTGGCGAAAATGGCCAAGAGCAGGATGATCTTTGATTACGATTGCAGTTTTGTTAAAACGTTGCATAAATAATCAGGATTATAGATTAATAGCTATAATAGACAGGTTGACTTTGAGTAGGTACGAAAAACAAACTTGAAAAAAATGGACAAGAGATGATGGGGCCGCCGTAGGGGCGTGTATAAAGGGGGCTGGTGCACGTTAAATCTGTCGTGGCCTCAAATGTTCTCACATTGGCATGGTGTAGTAGGTAAGTTTAAACAGTGAGGTGCCTGCTCAGGTGTTGCCTCGTCATCTGACCGTGGTTCAAAATTACGCGGTGTTGTCAACTGCCCTTTCCCTTTGGGATTGATCCCCGACCGCCATTAATAGCCCGTTGAGTTGCTCCAGTACAACGTTAACTAAAATACCTACCTAACTACCAAGAGCTGGTATTTTTTTAATACGATTCAGCTTCATTAAAAACAGTCAGGATCACAGATATATTTTGTGATTGTTAAGGGGGTCCGGGAAACATTGAAATTTTTTTTTTTAATTAATTAAGAATTTTAAATTTTTTTGTACTGATTACCCATTTAACTAATAAGCGAAATCACAACACAAAATTTTTCCAAAAGTTTTTAAAAATTTTTAAATTAAAATTTTTTGACAAAAAGAGGAGTTATTTTGAATTGCTAAAACTCAAAATATTCTTGATCAATTTTCAAAATTCTTGCAGTAAATTATTCACAAATTTATAAACTTTAATTATGATTCAGCAATTTTAAAAATATTAATTTAATAAAAAATAAAAAATATTTGAATGAAAATTTTTGAAAATTTTAAGGTACTTTTTTTTAAAGTCATTTTTAAATGTAAATATATATATATTTTTTAAATTTTTTTTAATCAAAATTAAAGTATATTGTTTGAAAAAGATATATTCTAAATTTCAACCCTTAAACCTTATCGGTTTTCGACTTATAGCAATTTGAATACAGGAAGTCTTGAAAAAATTATCATGGAGAAAAACGCATTTAAAGTTTTATAGACAAATGTTGTTGCCATGACAACAACTGTCATGAGTGTTAGATTTTCAAAACAACGCACCACCAAAGTTATTATATCTCTAGTTCTAATTAAGATATAAACATGATTTAGACGTCGTTTTAAGCAAAAAAACACAGAAATTTTTTTAAATAATAAAAAAAAATTCAAACATTTGACGATATTTAGTGTCCCGGACCCCCTTAAGTTAACTTTTAATAGACATAAAATGAAATATCTGAAAGAAAATGGCCCAGAGCAGGATAATTTTTGATTATGGACTTAGTTTTATTAAAATTTTCGATAAATAGGGATTAGCTCCCAAATACATAAAAAAACCTTGATACGAGCTATTTCCGGTAGTTTTGAAGGCCTGCAAAATGGCAGAATTCGAGAACTTCGCGCCGGTATCTTCGCTGAAACATTTTACAGATATGCTTATATGAAGTGGACTACCAAACTTTGTTCACTATTAGAATTTCCTCCGGCAAAATTTCGTCACACTTAAAGTCAACTTATCCGTCATCCTCGACATCTTATTCCCGTTGACTCAATAGAAAATTTCACGTCGCGCATTCACGTCTTAGTAATTCTCCCCTAAGGAACCTGATAGTAATTTAACTTCCACAGAAAGGTTGAGTGCTTCGAGAGAATGGACAGACTGTAGATTGCATTTGGAGCATAAAAACTCTTATAAAAGACGATGGTATATGTAAATGCGAAGCGAATAATCAAACGCACGGGGGCACGGATCTTACGTTAGCAATGCATTAAATCCATCCTCCAAGGCTGAAAGCGACGAGAGCTATAAATTGAAAAATCAGACGAGCAGGTCATGTTTTCCGGGAGGGAATTCCAGTATTCAATTTACTTCTGGTCCCACTGTCAGGGGAGATTGGAACTGCCCTGGAGTGCTTCGATTCTCCTTGTCAAAATATCCGGAACCTGCTTCTAATTCTGCCGCTTCTCAAAATTAGTACCGAAGTGTTTGAAATTAGCTGAAAGAAAGCAGGTAGGTAAATAGTTGAATTAACGTCATACTGGAACTGCACAACGGGCTATTGGAGACGGTTAGGGCTCAATCCTGAAGGGAAAGGTCCGAGGACAGTATCTCGTGGTTCTTAGCTATGGTCAGATGAAACCCGAGTTCGAGCTACTTTTCGTCGTGGTTAAGATCTCTACTTGGGTGGCGCATTCCAAGAGGTTCTACCCTGGCAGAAAGAAAAAACGAACGATGCTAATGATGCTCCGTCTGTCACCTATCTAAGAAGCAACAGGTTGTAAAAACTGTGATACAAATTAAGTCCCGAACACGTCCTCTCTTGCCCGGCCATCTTGGCGAGCATTCAACAAATTAGTGACTCTCCCTTGGAGGATCTGTACTCGGACAGTTGCCTTAAAATAGCTGAGATTGTGTGTACCGTGCATGGCCCTATTTTAAGTGTTCTATCCATGGACAAGACAACAACAACAACAGGTTGAGGAGATGACCAGACATGTCCGATTGTCGATCTTCCGGACGGTCGGATGGTCGACCCTCCGACAGCATGGACGGTCGACCATCACGCGATGAGCAGCGTTACACACGCGTTTTATATATTAGCCCACGATCTATAGTTTTATCTCGTAATCTTGCCTATTGCAAAGAACTTCTAGCTCTAAGAGAGCGCATGGATCATCCAAACATTTGCTCCTCTTCATGGGGAGGTTCTCTTCAAACAAACCCTGTTAACTTTCCATCCTGAGTCTTTCCATTACCTTCCATAATGCGATTTTTCCTTTCTTGGTAGTGTTATTCTATCTTACGTTTCACACAGCTTCTCCATTTTTTGGCAGGTAGGTATTTTAACTAACATCACACTGGAACAACACAACGGGCTATTGGCGGCGTTCCTGGATCAATCTCCCAGTTGTAAAATCCGAGGACACCACCACATAATTTTGAACCACCCAAAGAAACCATCCAAGTAGGAAAAAGAAACTGACCTTTGTCCAGAACTAGAGACAGATTGTAACAGGATTTTGCATCAGAGGATGGACACTATAAAGTAGTTATCGACATGAAGGTTAATCACCAGGAGGATTAACATAAGAGTTACATATTTTATAATATGTATGTTTCTTAATAATATGTATGTTAATATGTAAGTATTTATATTTATGTGTATGTTCAATAGATTAAAATTGTTTGTTAAATAGGTTGAAATTGTATGTTAAATGGTCAAAATTGCATGTTAAATGGGTTAAAATTGTTAATTAAATGGGTTAAACTTGTATGTTAAATAGGATAAAATTGTACGCTAAATAGGTTAAAATTGTACGCTAAATAGGTTAAAATTGTTTGTTAAATAGGTTAAAATCCTATGTTAAATAGGTTAAAATTGATGTTAAATAGGTTAAAATTGTATGTTTAATAGATTAAAGATCCGTGGACGACACCACACCACCTAATTTTGAATCAGATGATGAGGTAACACCTGAGCTGACCCCTACTCTCAAAATTCCCCCGCTAATGTGAGAACATTTCAGGCAACGACAGCTTTAACGTCCACCAGCCCCCTTTGTACACGACGGTCAATGGTTGGATTCATACTCATAACCCCCCAGTTGCTAATCCGTTACTCTTCTAACCGGGCTTCCGTGGCCTTGACCATTTTTGGACCATGCACCGTAAAGCAACTAAGAAATAAAAATAAAGTTGACTACCAACAACTGCTTGCAACTAAATGTTAGATGAAGTACTATCAATCAAATCAGTAGAATTAAAAATAATTAGTTTCAAACTAAAATTCTAATTCGTCCTTAAAACCTCTTCGATTTCTCACAAGGAAATCCGTTTATATCGGCGGAATTAAAATACGAAAGTCAGACTTGCAGATTTAATGGTTACACAGCAACAATTCGCTGCTTCGGAAGAACAGTGACGGAAGTGCAAAATGTAAGTACTTTGAGTTAAACGCGTCATTTGCTTTCGACATGATTCAGCCAGGACAGCAGCAACACTAAGATCCGCAAGAGTGTCTTACGTCATGGTTCAACTTTCAGCTGTTTGTCATCATCCTTTTGAACGATACGAGTGTTAGTTGTGGCTCAGATATTGCTACAGGAGATTAGTTCTTCCGTGCAACAACGACTTAAGTGCTATATAAAACGATTGTAAAGAAGTTGTGTGCAGATTTGACTGGAACGACGTATAATGTCACAGTTAATCTAAACTCTCTGTCCGTTTCATAATGTTAATAACTAAATGACTAAAATTGTCAGTAAATATGTTGTAAAAATAATAGCATAAGTTAGTTTGATAAGAATATTTTTTTTAAGTAAATGACTTTGAGTTCAATTTTTAATTCCAAGTTTTAGAACAACGACGACGCAACTGCGAAATTGGGGTAAATATTCCAAATACTCCTGCATGAGTGACAGCATTTAAAAGTAACCATAAATATATGCTACTATTAATCCCCCTTTCATTACCATCAAAATTCTTCACATGGTGTTCCACAATCCCCTTTAATGACATTTTTTACTTGACGCTGTCTTGTGTTTGGTCAAATATGTGCCTTGCGCATAGAACCCCAAACCAACATCACATGGTCTGAATTAATATTATTAATATTATTAGTATGAATTAATATTTACCTGAACAAATCCATAAAATCCATGATTTCCACTTACGTCATTGTTCTTCAGAAACAGCGATAAAAATGGAAGCCCGTTTGGCAGGTAGCGGATAATGTTAGAGATCATTACGCCAAACACAATTATTTAACTTGACTTTGTCTTGAGCTTGGACATATATGGCTCTTACACCATAAAACCCGAATTCAACCTCACACGGATTAATTATTATTTATCATTAATGGGATTCTTAGCTTTGTTTCCTGAGCAAATCCACTAATTCCAATTGCGTCATTGTTCTTCAGGATCAGTGATATGTAATAGAAGTATGTTATAAACCCATGTGGGGTGAGTAGTGGGAAGATGTTAAAGACCATTGCGCCAAAACAAGACGCTTGACATTGTCTTGTCTTGGACATATATGGCCCTTGCGCCATAAAACCCGAATTCAACCTCACACGGTGTAATTAATATTTATCATTAATGGAATTCTTAGCTTCGTTTCCTAAACAAATCCAAAAATTCCACTTGCGTCATTGTTCTTCAGGATCAGTGATATGTAATAGAAGTATGTCATAAACCCATGTGGGGTGAGTAGTGGAATATGTTAAAGACCATTGTGCCAAACACAAAACGCTTGACATTGTCTTGATCTTTGGCATATATGGCCCTTGCGCCATAAAACCCGAATTCAACTTCACACGGTGTAATTACTTTGTATCATTAATGGTATTGTGATATGTAAAAGAAGTATGTTATAAACTCATATGGCGAGTAGCGGATCATGTTAAAGACCATTCGGCCCCTCCATAAAACCCCACTTCAACTTCACACGGTGTAACTAATATATATCATTAATGGTTCTCATAGCTTCGTTTCCTGAACAAATCCATGAATTTCACTTACGCCATTGTTCTCCAGGAACAGCTATATGTAATGGAAGTATGTTATGAACCCGCATGGCGAGAGTGGTGGATGATGTTAAAGACCATTGGAAATAAAACGTTGGGCAGAGCATTAGCACACTGCGAAGGGAATGCCCAAGTAGTAAACAGCATTTTAGTGGTATTAAAGGGAATGATTTACTCGCGGTGAAGAATATAAGAAGCATCTCGTGGACGCTGCGAATAAAATATGTCCTATAAAAGAGAGTCTAACGGAAGGCAATGCCCATCAAATGGCCAAAGTGGTAAAAATACTTGATCTATTTCTGAGGGAGTGTTCGCCACGTCTTACCACATATCATTCGGGGGACAAAACGGGAGATAGATTGATGAGCGAACGAACATCCGCCGACAGTGAGACCTACGGGATTGGTCTGTCCCCAAAGCGGAGAACAAGCTTCGCAGAATATAGAGTAGGGAAGACTCCGGAAAATTTGTCTGTCTCGCATAATTTCTAGGTTACAGATCCAGCGAGCAGTTTGGGAATATTTACCACGCAAAGAACCTCGGACGAAGAAGGGAGCTTTCGCATGTCATTCACAGCGATGTTTCAAAATGCGTAAAACAGTGCAATTGAGTGATGAAGGTGATATTTGAAGGTTGTAAATCTATTTAATGCGTGATATTGAATAGTGCCATGGCACGTTTTCAAATGAATTCACTAGACCAGTGGTTCTCCAAGTTTTTAGTCCAAGGATCCCCTTGAAAATTAAACTTTTCGCGGACACCTTTGAGATTATAAATTTAAATCGGACAGTAGAACTGCATAAGACCTGCATAAGACCATAGGTTTAATTTTTCTTAGTATAAGGAGTAAAATATTTAGATAAATAAAAGTTTATATGTTTTAGCAACCGTAGATTCCAGTAGAGAGCAGTTGACACTACAGTAGAAAGCAGTTGACACTCCAACAGACGGTAGTTGACACTCCAACAGACGGCAGTTGACACTCCAACAGACGGCAGTTGACACTCCAACAGAAGGCAGTTCACCCCAGTAAAGAGCAGTTGATACTGTAGTAGAGAGCAGTTAACACTCCAACAGAAAATAGTTGGCATTCCGGTACGGGCAGTTGACACTACAGTAGAGGTAGAGACAGATTAGACTCCAGTAGGATTACAGGCAGTTGAGTCTCCACAAACTTCCAAACAAGGATATTTGAGTCCACGACAAATTCACCATGTACCATCCGTTCGTACACGACGTTCTTTGGTTGGACCAAGTTTTGAACTTACAACCCTCCAGTTCCTAATCCGTTATCTTTCTTTCCAACCGGGCTACCACGACCTTGGGTATTTGAAGGATCTACAGGGTGCCCATAAAGTCCCTTTACAATTTCAAAAATTTATTACAAAGGCAAATGACAAAAATAGATAAGTGAAAATTTTTACAAAATGAAATGTATATATGTAAGATTTTTTTTTCCTTCATTTAATACACCTCTATATGGACACCATTAGTTGTACGAAGCACATCAAGACGGTACTCTATTTCTTGCCATGTTCGCAGTAGCATACCCTCATCAATGGGGGCAATGACATACACGATATCTTTAACATAGCCCCATAGAAAGAAGTCGACAGGAGTGATATCTGGTGAACGAGGTGATCAGGGAATTGGGCCACCCCTTCCAATCCACCGGTCTGGAAATGTTTCATTTACTACCCACAAAAGTTCAGCCCCCATTGTGGTGGTGTATCGAACAAAGGTACAGGACATCACTAATCTAAAGTAGAGGATCACTGATGCCATTGATGAGGGTATGTAACACTCGTACTGTCTGATGCACTAACGTACTGTCTCGTACACTGATGCCATGTTAAGAACATGGCAAGAAATCGAGTACAGTTTTGATGTGGTTCTGGAAACAAATGGTGTCCATATAGAGGTGTATTAAATGAGGGAAAAAAAACTTAAATACTATATAAATCTCATTTTGTAATAATTTCCACTTATCTGTCTTTTCATTTGCCTTTGTAATATATTTTTGATAATGTAAAAAGACTTTATGGACACCCTGTATAATTTCATTTATACAAATTCCTCAAATCTCCAGTTAATAACGAAAAGTACTTTTCATCTCAAAATTGTCTCATTGAATCTGTCGATCCAAAGGCAATGTATTTTTGTTTCTTGTTCTTGTTTTCCTCTTTTAATCAAAGGGTTTTTATAGGACCCGTAATAAGAGTAAATAGTTATATTCAATGTGCTTCTCAGCTAAGATTGCCTTAAGGAAAGGATGCCATTTCTTGTCCATTAAGACAAGGCATACGGACACTATAAAAGATTAAAAGCTTTCTTTTTATTCATTAGCAGACCCTTTTCTATTAAAAAAATATCACTCAGCTGCAGAGAAACGGGATGATTTTTTGCCATTTCAAACAGTAATGTCTTACTTATGCCGTGTCGCGAAAGATGAAAAAAAGAAATCTGTCATCAGATTTTTTTTGCTCGACCGAAACGCACGAAATTAAAATAAATTAAATAAAAATGAGTAAAACTATATCGAAAAAAAATATTTGCTAAAATATCAAAAACCGTCGTGCAAAAAAGGAAACACTACAGGCTATTTTCAAGGCTGGGAATGAAGTAACAATAACATGAAACCCAAGTTTAAACAAAAAAATTTCCTAAAAGCTGCTTTGGAAAAAATTATGCATCAGGAGAAGATAAGAGAAAGATGATTGAAGTTTTTTCTCGGAATTTTTTCAAGCTGGAATATATTACGGTAAACATCTTTTCCGCCTACAGTTTTCAGTATAGAAGCCCTAAAGAGGATTTTGCTCATCTAATAATCACTAAGTTTCTTATTCTTTTACGGAACTCTTTGAATTCAGAAGGTGTATTTATACATCTAAAAACCAATAATTTATCGAAAATCTTAACTTCCACTATCCATCGTTATGTCTGCAAACTGAGTGTTAAGTTTTCTAAGGTGATCGCTGTATTTCAAATTAACTAAATAATAGCTAGATTATCTGCACACGTAAATCACTAAATCTAACTATTCACTATACTTCTAAAATCAATAAATATACACTTGCTATACCTCTATATCACCAAAAGCTGCGGTATAATTGCGGATTATCAACCGGAGGATTGAGAATCTCGATCCATCCAAAGACCGTTGTGTACGTGTGGGCTGTTGCATGTTAAATCTGTCGTGGCAGTAAGCCTCCTCACATTGGCGTGGAAGTTTGGATAGTGGGATACCAGCTGAGATCTGACATCGTCTTCTGACCGTGGTTCAAATTTACATGGTAATGTCCTCTGAACTTTACATTCCGGTTTTATCCTGGACCGTCGCCAATAGTCCATTGTGTTGCTCCAGTGCGATGTTAATTAAAATACCTACCTCTGCAGCATTTATGATAATACGCATATTTATTAAGATAAATTGTTTTTCGGTTTGTTATATCGTTAAAAAATTTTAAAGAAAATAATGCACCGCTGTATATTTTGTAATGCAAAAAGGATATATTCAAGGGAAGGGATAAAAATAGTGTTCATATATCCACATAATACGTTACACGACAATTTCCTCCAAATCTTATTCAGGAAATTTCATGCTAAATATCAATATTATATCTTCTATCTCTTGCCCTCAATATCAGTGAATTAATAAAAATTTAGCTTTACGAGTCAAGAATCTAGGGAATTTACAACTGAAGTTAACTTTAATGTGGATGACACACGGGCAACCTGAGCAGAGCGATTGGGATTGCGTGACCTAGCGGGTAAATACATCTTAACATGCTCCTGTCACACGGGGTAGCGATGCTCACCAAATCGCGCGTGACGGTCGACATCCGCGATTTACATGATTCGTCACCTCGTCAGCCTGATGTTTCTTAGGTAGGTGACAGACGGGAATATATGGGAAGCGCAACCCAGTGGGTAAATGCATTAATATTGATAGTGCTACATGGGTAGCGCTGCTCAGCAAATCGTGCGTGACGGTCGACATCCGCGATTTACATGATTCGTCACCTCGTCAGCCTGTTGTTTCTTAGGTAGGTGACAGACGGGAATATATGGGAAGCGTAACCCAGTGGGTAAATGCATTTATATTGATAGTGCTACATGGGTAGCGCTGCTCACCAAATCGTGCGTGACGGTCGACATCCGCGATTTACATGATTCGTCACCTCGTCAGCCTGATGTTTCTTAGGTAGGTGACAGACGGGAATATATGGGAAGCGCAACCCAGTGGGTAAATGCATTAATATTGATAGTGCTACATGGGTAGCGCTGCTCAGCAAATCGTGCGTGACGGTCGACATCCGCGATTTACATGATTCGTCACCTTGTCAGCCTGCTGTTTCTTAGGTAGGTGATAGACGGGAATATATGGGAAGCGCGACCCAGTGGGTAAATGCATTTATATTGATAGTGCTACATGGGTAGCGCTGCTCAGCAAATCGTGCGTGACGGTCGACATCCGCGATTTACATGATTCGTCACCTTGTCAGCCTGCTGTTTCTTAGGTAGGTGATAGACGGGAATATATGGGAAGCGCGACCCAGTGGGTAAATGCATTAATATTGATAGTGCTACATGGGTAGCGCTGCTCAGCAAATCGTGCGTGACGGTCGACATCCGCGATTTACATGATTCGTCACCTTGTCAGCCTGCTGTTTCTTAGGTAGGTGATAGACGGGAATATATGGGAAGCGCGACCCAGTGGGTAAATGCATTTATATTGATAGTGCTACATGGGTACCGCTGCTCATCAAAACGCGCGTGACAGTCAACTATCGGAAATTGATATATACGGTCATCTCTTTAACCTGTTGTTTCATAGGTCAGGTGGCCGACGGAGCAACTTAGGAAGCCCCACCCGAGTTCGTTTCTTCTTCCTAACAGTGAAGAACCGCTTGGAACGCGCCATCCAAGTAGAGAGCCTAGTTACGACGGAAATAAGTTTGAACTCGGGTCTCACCACGTACCACTGTCCTAAAATCGAAAAATATTTATAAATTCTTTCTCCGTCTCAGTTATTGTGATTTCAACTCCCGTCAGCTGCAGTTCTTATCAGTGGGTATCACTGTTCCACTAACCGAGTCTGACAGAAAAATCTTTGCCATATGTGTGCAAGATAAATAAAAAAGAACAAGTAGATTTAAACAAATAACATTCGTTTGTGAAGATCAGTATGAATCTAGTTGAAAAACAACAAACTAAAAATTGCAACGTTTCACCAAAAAATGCAGCTTAAAAAAAGAAATTATTTTTTTTTCAACCAGCTCTTAAATATTATATGAGAAGCCACACAGTAGGAACAACGGCTCTAAAAAACATCTAGCGTTATTTAATTCTCAAAGCCTGGCAACAAAAACTCCTTCTCTGTAGAAGATTGCACCAACTTTTTTTGCTATGATGCTGTTCTTGACAAACAAGCTCTGAAGCATACAGAAACATTTTTTAGTTACATTACATATTACATCTACTCATATCTTCCCATCAATCATTAATAGATGTCTGAAAATAATTATTAACTAATTTTAAGCTATATGCTTGCAATTAGCATTCGAATGTAATTTAGCGATTTTCAACCGGTATGTAGTGGCACACTAGTGTGCCATACTGATGGTTAAACAGTTTAAATTATGTAATATTTATTTGTAAAAAGAACTGGGAATAATCCTGATGGCGAGATAACTCGCCATTAGCAAACTTGTTGAGATCTTGATGAACGATATATCAGGTAGAAACCATTTGGAGAATTAAATTACTTTGAAACAACAACGAAACTTCATTTAATAACAACATGGGCTTGTAGACATTCATCAATATTCACACTCTATGCCTAGAAAATACAATCACTGCCAAAAGTTAAGCACGGAGTGGAAAATGTTAATTTCCAGAAACCAATCTGAATTTGAGAGGCTACAATATGCTGCAGAGGTAGATGGAAGTATGCAAATGTGCTATGTAACAGCCAATTACATTTTCGTGTCGAGAAACATGCAAAAAAGGAAGTCGTATAAGAAGCCAGGGTTGTGAAGGGTTACAGGAGTTGCATGTAAGTGCTGATAAAAAGTGTTTAGGACTTTGGTACGATTAGTTTTTAAGACAGACGTGTGTAACGTACACTTCCGGAATATCTTTTAAATGTATTTCTATAGTATTTCTTTTTCCTTATATTCCACACACAAGATATAGTGTGATACTTCCTGTGTTTATTTTTACTTCTTAATACTCTTGGAAAGGATATCTTTTCTTTTGACATATTTATGTGAGCTTAAATGGTTTTCCCGGAAGTTCATTTCTTTTTTATGTATAACGTTGGTGAAAATATATTTTTTTGTAACGGCTTTGAGAGTCGATTAGATGCTTCGTTGAAGTGTGGACTGAGTGCAGTGTTGGAATGGCGTGTTTCAGCCGTTATGTTTAAAACGTATGATGAGAGGTAGTTGTAACGGTGATGTCGCTACCATATTGTAAATAATTTTTTCTTTATTTCTTTAAAAAAGTCTATTTCTTTTATCACGACGTTACACGTGTATCTATGGCTTCCAGAAGACGAATGCCAGATAGTGAGAGCTGGCGTTCTGTGAAACGCCTTGAAGCAGGACAATCAATCACTGATGTTGCTCTCTTCTTCGGCGTTCATCATTCCGTCATTTCACGATTATGGAAACAATTCCAAACAAGGCAAACAGTTGTCCGAAGACCTGTGGCCGACTGCCCAAGGGTTACGACCCCTGTGGAAGATCGATGTATTGCTGTTGTAGCAAAGCGGAATCGAAGATCGACTTCCACACGTATGACATCTATGTTTGCAGAGTGAATTGGTAACATGATATCTGCCACTACAGTGCGCCGAAAGCTACACATAAATGGACTGTACGCCCAAGTACCACGAGTTTGTGTTCCTCTACACGTCCAATCCAGAGCGACAGGATTAAAGTGGTGTCGCCAACATGTGAATTGGTCGGTGTCTGATTGGGCTAACGTTATGTTTACGGATGAGTCGAGATTTACGCTGGAACCAGATGACAAACGTGTAAGGGTCTGGAGAGAACAAGGCACACGCAATCGGCCCCACAACATCATCGAGCATCACACATTTTAAGGTGGAAGCATCATGGTGTGGGCCGGAATTTCGTTGAGATATCGCACCGACCTGCACATCTATAGACGGGTTTCTGTGCTGTGACGGCTGTCCGGTATCGAGATGAAGTCCTAGAACCCACTGTGAGATTGTGCGCTGCAGCAGTTGGTCCTTCTTTCGTTTTAATGGATGATAATGCGCGTCCCTAGAGAGCTGGCATCTTCGACGACTACCTGGGGAGTGAGGGGATTGCGCGTATGGTTTGGCCGGCGTATTCACCCGACCTTAATCCCATTGAAAATCTTTGGGATGCCCTAAGCCGTGCTGTGTCTGCACGTATCCCACCCCAACTTCTCTCACAGAGTTGCAAACTTCTCTACAGGAGGAATGGCGATTACGTGACTCTGGGGTGGTTGTTGGAAAGCATGGTCACACGCTGTAAACTTCGTAGGATAATGAGGGGTGGTCACATACCCTGTTAATGTCGGATTTGTTTATTTGTTTTGGATTTTAACATAATTTTGTTAATGACTCCACTGCTCTAACCTTTCACAATGCTGGTTTCTTATACGACTGCCTTTTTTGCATATTTGTCGACACGAAACCATGATTGGCTGTTACATAACACATTTGCAAATTTCCATCTACCTCTGCTGCCCCTCAAATCCAGATTGGCTTCTGGAAATTAACATTTTCCTCTCCGTGCTTAACTTTCGGCAGTGAGTGTATGTAGTTGTGTGTGGTGCCACGCGGAATCATGCAACTTACCTTGAATCCATAACGTGACTCACACATGGCACGATCCAAAGACATGAGAGCGGAGGCGGTTCTGAGAATCCACTCGAAGTTAACTTGTCGAACAACAGACATTCCTCTCTTAAACTCCAGCCACTAAACATGCAGTCTTTAGTCTTGTAGTTTGCGTAGCATGCGTGATGCATATGGGTTTACAAAAATGGTCTTAATTTATTAAGCTTGTACAATGCTACATACCTTAGTGATATCATCAACATTGATCTAGCGAAGAATTACCTAATAGCTCTCTACTATCATTCAATTTCTTCATATTTAATTTGGGGGTTTCCGACTACATATCGCACCCCGGCAAGAAAAGTGGCACAACTCAAAATTGCAGAATTTGAGAAACATCAACTTAAAGGATACTACAAAGCTTATATTGAAATTGTATAAGCATCTTTTAAATTTTAGGTAAGTATTTATGGTGGTAACTTCTATTATATTCTATAGAATAGTAATATAACACGCTGAGGCACCTCATACGTATTTTTCAATGACATACCATCAAAATTTTTATTTTTTGACATGAGTCACTTTTTTTACCGAGCTGCGATATGAGTTGTGATAGTTGTGCTAATAAGATTATTTATGATGATTTCAGAAAGAAAAATGCCAGAAAGACTATTACAAAAACCCACTTCTCAAAGAGATATAATTAACCTTAGTGTAACATGAATGATCGCAGAGAAACCAACCAAACCTCTCGCGGAACATACAAAGACAAAAACAAACTTATTTAAGCAGTATAATTAACCTTAGTGCAACATAAAGGACCGCAGTGACAAGACCAAACAATTCTAGGAAAAGGAGATTTCGTCCCTAAATAAATTATATGCAATTTTACCAAGATAACACATCAATACATCCAAGTGGCATAATTAGCCTTGATGTAGCAAAAAATGATAGCAAAGTGACATACTACACCTCTCTAGAAGCACGTGATTGCTTCCAAGAAATTACTCAAACCAAACACAGACCTCCATAAACGCGACACATTGTTACTCTTAGACCTCCCTAAGGTACAAATTAATGGGATTTTCCTATTCAAACTCACATCCTCCGATTTCGTACTGCAACAATATCCCTCCATCAGCAACAAAATTTTTAAATTTATACCAACAATCGCTTCTTAAATGTCAAAAAAGTAACAAGGTTCGTCTGAGGAGTAATTACCCACAGCATTCCTCCCCCAAAGTACTCAAATTTAGACAGTCTCTAAGCTCGACTAAGCTAAGCTCCAATGGCACATTTTTATGGTCGGAACACACATTCACTTGCCTCCGAACCTGAGATTTATTCAAACTAACCATCTTACGACGAACCGAAGAAGACAGTTCTTGTCTGAAGCCATTCATTTGAATAACATTAAAGTAATAGCAGTATTCATACCTTTACGGAAACGCACTTTGAAGCACTTACCGAACAGAACTAAGGCACAGGTACAAGTCCAGAAATCATCATGTTACTTAGGTTCCAGTCTTATTATCGACTTCTTTGAAGCACAAATATTCACGCTTATTACCCTCCTTTCTAATCATTTATTAAAAGGACCCAACGACCCGGTAGTTCCTCATGCGGACCAAAAGCGGAGGATGGCTTCTCTTGATTCCGTTCTGCTTGCCGCGTTTCCAATTAAAATTCACTAATATCGGAAGATTATCCGAATCGCTGTAGTTTGTAAATATTCAGCAAGCGCTCTCGGTTTGTTTTCGTCACGAGCATCAAATTGCTCATAATTCAGGCAGTAGGGCTCCTGCTGGTTGCAATTTATTGGAGGTGTGTAATCATCGCAGAATGCCCGCGAAAAGGTAGCGCTGAACAAGAACGCTTTTAATTACGGGCTGCAGGCTCGGGGAGAAACGACTTGACACCTGAATGAAATCAGCATTTAGGAGTAATTAAAGAACAATAGGGTGCAAGAGCCGATCCCCATTCGCGAACGAAAATGAATAATCCAGATGTAAACTCAGTTGTGGTAAATCGCTCTCTGGCCTTGTACCAAGTCATCTCGTTTCGAGAACTTGATTAAAGTAATAACCGAAGAAAAAGATTTAAATGAGTCTAACATATTCGAGTGAACTCCGATAAAATTTTATTTGAAATTTTTAACTCTTCAGCGTTGAATATAATCCTATAAGGCTTTGGAGACTCGATTATTTGGTTGGTAGATGACTTTATGTCACACTGGAGCAACACAACGGGCTGCTTTATTTTATTCGGAACTCAGTTGACAAGCTTTCATTCGGCTATTTCTGCGCTTGAGACAAAAACTAATGTAACGGAATTGTTACACATTATTTAATTAATTTACACATGAAATTAATCCAATATAAGACACACGAGCTACAAACATAGGCATACTATCTTATAATGAATCTTGACATCCTTCCTAGTAACGTTAGTTATTATTTTTTAATAATTTCTTCCAACTTGTTACGGTGGTTCAAAATTACGCGGTGCTGTCCTCGGATCTTTTCCTTAGGGGATGGATCCCGAACCGTGGTCATCGGAAGGTTCCTGGTACGAATCCGGGTCCGGGCATGGATGTTTGTAAGCGTATGGTGTAGAGGCGGCTGGTGCACCTTAAATCTGTCGTGGCCGAAAGTCCTCACGTTGGGTTGGCGTGGAAGTTTGGAGAGTGGGGTGCCAGCTCAGGTGTTGCTTCGTCATCTGACCGTGGTTCAAAATTACGAGGTGTTGTCCTCGAATCTTTCCCTTAAGGGACTGATCCCGGACCGTCGTCAATAGCCCGTTGTGTTGCTCTAGTACGACGTTAACTAAAATTACCTTACCCGAACCGTGGTCTGGCGTGGAAGTTTGGAGAGTGGGGTGCCAGCTCAGGTGTTGCTTCGTCATCTGACCGTGGTTCAAAATTATGAGGTGTTGTCCTCGGATCTTTCCCTTAAGGGACTGATCCCGGACAGTCGTCAATAGCCCGTTGCGTTGCTCTAGTACGACGTTAGTTAAAAAATTACCCGAACCGTGGTCAATAGCCCGTTGTGTTGCTCTATTACGACGTTAATTAAAATTACCTTACCTTACCAACTTGTTATGGTTGGTAGGAATTTTAATTAATGTCAAATTGGAGAAACACGACGGGCTATTGGCAATGGTCCGAGATCAACCCCCGAAGCGGAAGTTCCAATGACAACACCACTGTAATTTTGAGCCACGGTCAGATGACGAGGTCACACCTGAGCTGGCAAACCATTCTCAGAACTTTCACACCACGCCAACATGAGAAGATTTGAGGCTACGGCGGATTTAACGGGAACAGACCACTTTGTACACGACGGTCTATGTTTCGATTCAAACTCATAATTCTCCTATTGCTAGACCGTTACTCTTCCTCCCGGGCTACTAACTTGTTACGCTCTGTTTCATCGTGTTGTTTCAAAACTATTGTTATCCGTAAATAATTTCATGTTGCGCTATTACGACTAGTGTCATCTGACGTGGTTCAAAATTGTTGTCCTCGTTTCTTTCCCTTCGGGAATGTATCCTGGACAGCCACATATAGCCCATTGTGTCGCTCTAGTGTGACGTTAATTGAAATACCTACCTACTTTCGCATGTTTTTTCACCACGTGGTACAAGACCACCAAACAATTCCATTGACCAAAAGGGATGAAGGAGAGGAAGAGAAGAACCTGAAAGGGAGAAGGGGACTGAAACAACAAATAAACTATAAACATTTCCTAAACTTCTCATCTAATGAATCCTAGTAACTAATCCATGACTAAAATAACAAGCGGCTCAATCCCATGATAGTACTTTACGCAAGTCCAACTTGATTGGCTAGTTTCACGGGCTTGGCTTCACTTGGATATCTCGCCAATCTGATTGTTGCAGTAACCATTTGATTTTGAATATGCGCGTTGTTTCGTAGAAATACAATACATACACTAGCGCCTCAGCGAACAGCGTAAGTGTCCGACAAGTTGACTCTGATTTACTCCTCATATATATGTTATATGGTTGTTGTTAGTAGTATTTCTTGCCAACTGATATTAAGGGTACATATACTTTATAAAGCTTCTTTTCGTGAAGCAACGATGGCCTAATGGCTAAAGTCACCCACCTTCAGATTAGCGTCGGCAGCGGAGGATGAGTTCCCGAGATCGAACCCAGGTGGCGGAAAAATTTTTAGATCCTCCAAATTATTTTTAAAAAATTCCAATTTAATTCTTTTTTATTCTAATTTACTTTTCCTAATTTTTAATACCCTGTTCATGTTTTTACAAGCTTCCGTTGATTTTACATAAATAATCTAAGAACCACTCCTGAACTCACTACCAGCTGATATTTTTCCGCACCTCTGCCGTCCCCTTTGCTTTAGGATGATGGTGTCGTATCCACCCCCTGGCTTAGGACCATTCTGATGTAACAAAAAGCATACATAAAACACTAACTTATATAATTATTAAATTATATAATAAAAGGATACAATTTTCGGCTCCCACCTCTACCCACCCATAGCCATGGATCTGAAAAGAAAAGAAGAAAGCAGAAAGGAAGAGATAAATCGCCAACAATTATAAACCTTGATGACATACGTATCTAGGTCATGTGATCCAATTAGCCAATCAAGTTGGACTTGCGTAAAGTACTATCATGGGATTGAGGCGCCTGTCTAAAATACATCTTGTGAGTTATTTCATTAGGTGGCACAAGACTACCAAACAGTTTCCAACGACAAAGGAATGAAGGAAGGGAAAAGAGGTACAATCAAGGCGTGTTGGTACTTGAATTCACGTCGAACTCAAGCAACACAACGTGCTATTGGTGTCGTTTCCGAATCAATCCCGAAGGAACAGATCAGAGGACCTTATACTTTCAACCACGGTGGACGAGGTTAAGATCTGAGCTGACACCTCATTCTTCAACGGGAATCATAAAAGAAAAAGTGCTGAAACGACAAAGAAGGCGTAAATATTTTCGAAACTCTCTCTCTCTCTCTCTTACGATCTTTCTAATCATAAGAAGTAATCCGTAACTGAAATAGGGCTTATTATAAGTTGTTTTATCATGCAAAAACAGTGATGGAATAACCATGCAGAATTAACTGTTGGCGCGGCCAATCCTTTCAAGAAACAAGCGATTTATTTCCAAAATAACAGCCCTCCAAGTGGTTTCGATGAGATATCTCACCCTTCAAGATCTGACCAATTTTGCTAATGACGAGATATCTCGTTATTATTATAGTGCCATTTTTTATGATGACGAGTTCAAGATCTGGACATTTTTCTTTTAATGATGAGATATCTTGCTCACAAGTGTTAGGTCAGTTTTTCCAATAACGAGGATACCTCGTCGAATTAACCAACAGGAGAGTTAAACAGCCCGTACATAACCCTATGCCCTTCAATTAGCCCGTTGTGTTGCTCTAGTACGACGTTAACTAAAATTACAATTACCATTACCATTACCATCCAATTGCAGCCCAAGCGGTATAGTGGATAAAGCACTCTGCTCCCACGCTTTGGGTTCATGGTTCGATTCATTCCCGACTAGGGCTACTGCCCTAGGGCTGGTTGTATGTGATGTCCGAGGAAGAAGTCAGACTCCCGCCCAAGTGGTTCCTCACCAAAAAGTGGATAGCTGCACCCCCTATGTCTTTACCAGTGATCAATTTGTGTGTTTGTAAAATAAAACCTGTATTCTTCTTCTGTGTCTGTCCTACTTCAGATCACTGGGCCTGATCTCGTGTTTCACAGTTCAGGAGACACACGTCAACAACATTAGCATCCAATTAATTAAAAAATGATATCATTTCTTAAAGAATTCAAGTACTTTAAAATAGCCAAAAGAAAAAACATTCCAAGAGATGGTTTTCTCTGGACTGAAGGACTTAGATGCTGCATTTCATTTCAACGCATTTGTTTATTCCCGAAAACCTATTACAAAAAAACAGCCTTTTATTGACATTTGTTCTCGATGAAAAAAAGAAACCCTCTCGGAACCCCGAAATAATAAAAAATGCTTCCGCCTGAATCAATCTGAGTGTTCGTAATAAAAACTTCCCCGGGACAACAGAGTGCAAAACAATGTCGGAGGCCAGGGAATTAATGCCTCCATCAAGGTAATTTCGATGGGCGGCGCTCATTATCGTTTCATTTTATTTAGAGTGCTCTACACTGTGCTCACCATCCTCTAGGGTGGCCTACCACCCTCCACAGACATCCGAGATCCTTCAGATGGACTGCCACATATCGTTAATCCAGGGAGCTCTTTCTCCGGCTCATTCCCATTGATGAAACAGAGATTGCCTCCGGGCTCAAGTATTAACGGATGCCCGCCATAAAGTGGCCCGTTAAAAATGTCAGCGAATAAATAGTTCACGGTCAAATAATTCCAACCGTGAAAATCCTTTCCTTTGTGTTTGGGACGGGAAGGACTTGTCTGTTGGCACTGCTCAAGGGATGGTCGCAAGGAAATGTTGAAACGATGTCCTCTTGACTTGGATATTTTCAGAGTAATCCGAGTGGCTTTATTGAAACTTCAATGGGGGATACTTTCAGGGTAATTTATGTGACTTTATTAAAATGGAAATGGTGATTTTGCTACAGGGAAGGGACGTTTGTCTTGGATACTAGGTGATGGTCACATGACACAAAATAAAAACAATGTACACACTTCTCTTGGATACCTTCAAAGATATCTGTATCTTTATAAAAATCGAAATATATAAAAGTGACTTTTAGGGACGTTTGTCCCAAATACTATGTGATGTAACCAAAAGGAAATGAAAATTAAGAGCAGTTACATTGGATACTTTTAAAGTAATCTGACTGACTTAATTAAAATATCCCTTGTGCATACTTTAAGTGTATTCTACGTGTGTGGTTGTATTAAAATGGGAACAGTATATAAAAAGTAATCTTTATTACAGGAAGGTTGATTGGTTGGGATTAATCGTTTAACAGCCATATTGGTCAAGCTGTGTCAAAGACGAAACAAACAGTGTCATTTATTACAGGGATCAGAGTTGGGATTAAATAATAGGTGATGGTCTGAAGGAAAAATGGAGTTTCTCCAGTTCCCTTATACGCGATTGGTGACTTATGGTGATTCGCGATACAATTTCTGGGGTTTTATTCAATTGGAAATATGATATATATATATATATATATATATATATATATTCATTTTTATCACAGAGGGACTAAAAAATGACTTCCTGAATCGGAGCGATAACAATAAAACTTCCCCGGGACAACAGAGTGCAAAACAATTTCAGGGCCAAGAAACTAATGCCTCCATCAATGTATTTTGATGTGTGGCACTTATTAGTTCATTTTATTAAGAGTTCTCCACACTACTCACCGTCCTCTAAGGTGGCCTACAACCCTACACAAATATCCAAAATGTTTTACATAGACTGCCACATATCGTTAATCCAGGGAGATCTTTCTACGGCCCATTTCTATTGATGAAATAGAGATTGCCTCAAAGAATAAGTATTAAAGGATGCCCACCATAAAGTGCCTTGTTAAAAATATCAGCGTATAAATAGTTTACGGTCAGATAATTCCAATCGTGAAAATTCTTTCCTTTGTGTTTGAGATCAGAAGGACTCGTCTATTGATACTGTTCAGAGGATGGTCGCATGGAAAAATTGAACTAATATCCACTTGGCTGGGATACTTAAGGTAGAGCACAATCTGAATGACTTCATTAAATTTTCCCTTGGATTCTTTCAGTGATCTATGTAACTTTTTAAAATGGAAATATATGAATATTTTGTTATTGGGAGGGAGGTTTGTTTTAGATCCTAGGTGGTGGTCAGAAGAGAAAATACAAATAATGTCAAACTCCCTTGTATATTTTTAGAGTAATCTGAGTGGCTTTATAAGAATTTCCTTGGATACTTTCATAGTAATCTATGTGGCTGTATTAAAATGGAATTATAACAAGTAATTTTTACTGTAAGAAGGTAGATTGGTTGTTTTTTTTGATGACTCAAGAGCCATATGTGGCCAAGCTGTTTCAATGGCAAGACAAACAACGTCAGTTATTACAGGAACGGGTATTTGTCTTAGATACTGGGTGAAAGTCGTTAGAAGAGATTGAAATAATGTTCAGTTCCCTTGGATACATTCACTGTAATCTAAATTATTATTCACATGAGATGATTTATGAGGTCGCAAGAAAAATGGAAAATTATGTCCGGCTAGTAGGATCCGAGTAATCTGTATGAGTAACTTTATTAAAATTTCGCTATGAGGCATTATTAAAATGGAAGAATATGAAGCTGTTTGTAATTATATACAGAGAAGTAAGGGGTAGTTGGTCTTGGATAACAAGTGATGGTTACAAGGGAAAATAAAAAATGATGTCCAGTTCCCTTGGATACTTTCAGAATAGTCTGAGTGACTTTATTAAATGAAAACAAAAATTATTTTTTATTTCAAGAAGGTTGATTGGTTTAGTTTAATGGCACGTAATATCTTGGTTACGTAATGTATAATTTTGAAGGATGTGCATGTCTTGAGATTGAGCGAACAAGTGGATCTCCACATTTGTGATCCATATATGAAGCTTGGTCCAATGATGACTTTGTAGAGGAGTTTCACGACCACATTATATATTCCACAAAGAACACAGAATACCGCTCGAAACATTTCTGAATACACGTGCCTACTTTAGATCTTTTATGCATCTATGTTATGGTCGTCCTCTCTTTAGATCTACCTCTTCCGAAGACAAAAGCTGAGCGAGACCACCTTGCGGATAATGACGACCTACGATTCTGTCAACTATGAAATGCAACAAAGCAGCTGTTTAATATGCGTTGCTATGAGTGGGGAAGCCCTATCTGGATTGAAAATTGTTGAGCCAAGACGCTTTCACCATTATAGCGATTAAATTACTGAATTGAAGAGAAGAAATACTTATTATTCGTCGTTATTATCATTATGGATGAACGTGTGACAGTACATGTAGGGTTCGCAATGGCTTAAGTAGTCAAAATTACAGGCTGTCATAAACATTTGAAACAGGTGCTCCATTTGGAAGTGGTGGGTTTTAATATGGAATTTTCTAAGCATCTTTCAAAACTATATTCACACATATATTATTTTAAAAACATTCTATGTGTTATTTGTTGGAAATATGTCATCAAAACACCGGTAGTACATGAACATTTAACCCCCTAAGTGGTTTGTACGAAATATCTCGTCCCTCAAGAGCTGACCAATTTCGCTAATGATGAGATACCTTATCATCAAGAATGCTGATTGAATTCCGAATGAAGATATTGTAGTTTTTTTCTGATGACGAGATCAATATCTGGTCAGTTTTGCTAATAACGAGATATTTTGTCGAGACACCCATTAAGAGGGTTCACCCTCTTGGAAGTTGTTGTCAGATTAGTTTTGTCAGGTTGAAGCAAATCCATTTTTTTTCTAATGACGAGATATCTCGTAATCAAGATCTGGCCAGTTTTGATAATGACAAGATATCTCGTTATCAAGAACTGGCCAGTTTTGATAATGACAAGATATCTTGTCGAGACAACCATCAGGAGGATTACCCCTCTTGGTGGTTGTTGACTTGACGACGTATCTTAGAATATTTTCATCAGATGGATGGAACTGAACATTCATCATCCGATTGGTCCACAGGACAGAAGACAACAATCCATGATTGATCCCATTATGTGATTGGCCCTCACAACATAGCAGAAGACTGTAGATTTCAACGATTTTCTCATCACTCCACAGAAATCCCCTTTCAAAAACTTATCCTGTCATGAGATCTTATATCGCCAAACGAGGCGATAAGATGCCGAATCGGCCAACCAAGGCAATTTTTAACAGAGGAGTCACGTGACTACTAGTCGAGATGTTGGCTACAGTTTTCGAAGCTTCCCTCAATAGAAATGTTCAGCCCACTTACAATTCACGTTTATTTTACCAGTTCTTGCATACACGTCGGCCTATGGTTAGATCGAGTTGCTAACTCGCAACACTAAGGTTGCTAATCAACGACTCTTCCAACCGAGTTACCTAAACATCATCAGGATAGAAGTCGCAAGAGGAAAACGCGAGTTATAATATTTTGCTCTGGAATAATACTACCACATCTCACTTTTTTAACTAAGCATTTCCAGACCACCTGTCAAAGCGTGGAAGCAAAAGTGTCATTCACAAGTGTGTACGACAAGGTAAAAATAGATAATGCTTATCTGACACTCAACTTGAGAATAGATCACGGAGATGAACCACTTTCGCTTGTTTGAAATAAAACTGGTGAGAAAATTCCCAGTGTCGAGTGATGGTGGATTTGTCTTTTCCTTACTTTTGACACAGGTAAAAGTGGTCCAATCTATGAGATCTATTCTCGAGTTGAACATCAGAGAAGCCGTATCTACTTTTGAAATTATTCACTAGCTTTGAACTCGATTCAAACCAAAGACCGTAGTGTACATTGGGCTGGTGTGCGTTAAATCAGTCGTAGCCCCAAATGTCCTCACGTTGAAGTGGTGTAGAAGTTTGGAGATAGGGATAGTTTCTTTCATTTGTTTATCAACGAATCATGCATGGTTCACTAAACATTTCTGCGGCATTTCAACTTGAATATCTCCACTTCTACATGAAAATTGTCGAGCTCTGTCTGATCTTTCGGTCAGTGGTTTTGGAGGCAGTAGCGGATTAAATGGAATTTTATTAGCCGACAGGTTAAATCATTCCTCGCTACAATTGGCCAAACCATAGTGGCATTTAAATCAGCGAAGTCTATAAATTGCGCAATGCAACAACTCATTAAGATATTAAACAGATCCTGGTCAAGCACTCGAAATCCTTGTGCATTGTTAAAAGGGAATGAATACGTATTGCAAAATACGAATCTATGACATTTAACAATCACAGTAATCAGAATATTTATTTCCCTAGAAGTAATGACTCAGAATAATGAGTCAACACCAGCTAGATTTCTCCCAGACATTAGAACACCACGGTAGAGAATATGTGTATACCATAATACATCCTGAATATTTATTTATATAGGGTGATTTAAAATTCCCAGGTAAAATTTTAAAGGATTATAGGGCACTTCAACAAAATAAGCATTTTTGTCACTGATGTGAGTCCGAAACTATCATCATACTAAAAAATCATTTTCTTGTTTTTTAATGCTTCAAGTGGTTTCGACGAGATATCTCGTCCATCATGATCTGACAAATTTTGCTAATGACGGGATGTTTCTTCATCAAGATTTTGCCAATTTTTTATGAAGTTATAAAAATCTTATTTATCTACTTTCATCCTCTGAAGGGTACACTTGCATAATTCCACCTTTCAACCGGTAGTCTTCCCTACATGACTTTTAACAAATTTTAACCTTATTGACCAATAGTCTTTCCAAAGGATTGTATTCAAGAAACTGAGCAATAATATCTCCAAAGTATAATAGCAATTTGTTCTATGAAAGGGGGCAATAGAATCTTTCGAAAGGATTCTATTATAAGAAAATGAGCAATAGAGTTTTTGCAAAGGATTCTATCCTTTCCTATATCCTTATTCTATAAATAGCAATAAAATATTTGCAAATGGTTCAATTCTAAGGTAGTAATTCGCACTAGTAAGCAATAGAACATTTCAAACGGATTCTGATCTAAGAAGAGGACCAACATAACATTTCACAAGAATTTTAATCTACAGAATGGGTCAATAAAATCGTTCCAAAGGATTCTGTTCAAAGGAAGGGAAGAATAGAATTGTTCCAAAGAATTCTATTCTAGAGAAATAATGTATAGATTCTTTAGACAGAATAGAATATTTCCCAATGATTCAAATCTACAAAATGGGTGAATAAAATCGTTCCAAAGCATTCTGTTCAAAGGAAGGGACGAATAGAATCGTTCCAAACAATTCTGTTTCGAGGAAAAGATCAGTGGATCTTTGTCTCTCTAAAGGTTGAAATAATACATAAATTCCTTAGAAAGAACATAACATTTCCCAAGAATCCTAATCAACAGAATGGGTCAATAAAATCGTTCCAAAGGATTCTATTCAAAGCAAGGGAGGGATAGATTATTCTGAAGAATTCTATTCTGAGGAAAGGACCAGTGGAATATTTCTCTCTCTAAGGTTGAAACAATACATAGATTTCTTAGAAAGAACAGAATAGGATAATATAATGCAAAGCGGGTACAAAAAATCGTTCCAAATGATTCTATTCAAAAAAAGGGACGAATAGAATCGTTCCAAATAATTATATTCTTAGAAAATAATGCATAGATTCTTCAGACGAAACATAATATTTCCTAAGGATTGTAATCTACAGAATGTGTGAATAAAATCGTTCCAAAGGATCCTTTTAAAATAAAGGGATGAATAGAATCTTTCCAAAGAATTATATTCTGAGGAAAGGACTAGGGGAAATCCGTCCCTCTAGTTAGGTTGAAATAATACATAGATTACTTAGAAATACCAGAATATTTCCCAAGGATCCTATAATGCAAAACGAGTCAATAGACTCGTTCCAAAGAATTCTGTTCTGAGGAAAGGCCGTGGGAGAATCTTTCTCTCTATATATAAAGGTTAAAACAATACATAATGTCTTTGAAAAGATGTGGTTATTTAGTCATCGAGTGTGTTATTGGGTAAAATCAACACTACAGTACTTAAATCTCGTGACGCTCAGGTTGCTAAGACACGAAGTCTTATGGTAAAGTTAGACACCCAAACAACGTCTCTGTTAAAGTTGACTGATCAATTTTCAGAGATACGCAGGTATAAAGTTAGCAACTCTTCATCATCCATCCCCCAACTGTATTCAGTTTCCAGAAATAAATACTAAATCTGCGCATAAGACTCAACAATAACTTCTATGCATAACTAATTCAAAATCTGAGACAGAGACAATCCATCCTTTCGCAGCCAATAAAGTTCGCAACGTAATGCCTAAACTTTTATCCTCCATTCCATAACATTTGAAACTTATTTTTATCCTCCCGTTCCTCGTAGTGAAAATCACGGCGAGCTCTTCCAGAGTTCTGCAGATTGCTCGAGGGCTACTTTTCCATCTTAAGACTCTCACACGAGAAGATATCCACTAAGATGCTAATCCTCTTACCATCCCCTGATAATCTTATCTCGCTGCTCTTTCCATCTTCCAAAAGCGAAAAACCCGCAAGGCGAGATTTGCTCTTCTTACAATCCCCTTTAAATCTGGGCATAAAATTTGGCTTGGCACATACTGCTGTTCTCTTGCTTGTTCTGGAGACAGCAGACTCACAAATTGGGC
This sequence comes from Metellina segmentata, assembly GCA_947359465.1. Lineage (NCBI taxonomy): Eukaryota > Metazoa > Arthropoda > Arachnida > Araneae > Tetragnathidae > Metellina > Metellina segmentata. The sequence continues at coordinate 28,761,956 of OX375884.1, forward strand.
TTACTTCATCCGTATTATACTTTAACAGCTTTGTAAATAAAGAAGTATTATCTGACGCTCTCATAAATGGTTCATTATATTGAATACATCTGACACGCTGTGACAAATTTATCGATGGAATGCTATATTTCACCATAACAGGTCCGCAATCACTGAACTGTTGTAAAATGTACGTAGTAAAATGTAGCCAGTAAAATATTGTAAAGTGCAAGTAGTAATATGTGGTCAGTAAAATATGTAGACAGTAAAATGTGATCAGTAAAATGTTGTAAAATGTAGGCAGTAAAATGTGATCAGTAAAATGTTGTAAAATGTAGACAGTAAAATGTTGTAAAATGTAGACAATAAAATGTTGTAAAATGTAGACAGTAAAATGTAGTCAGTAAAATATTGTAAAATGGCAATAGTAAAATGTGGTCAGTAAAGTGTAGCCAGTAAAATGTTGTAAAATGTAAGTAGTAAAATGTGGTGAGTAAAATGTAGCCAATAAAATGTAAGTAGTAAAATGTACTCAGTAAAATGTAGCCAGTAAAATGTAGTCAGTAAAATGTTGAAAATGTAGTCAGTAAAATGTTGAAAATGTAAGTAGTAAACTGTGGTCAGTAAAATGCAGTCGTTAAAATGTTGTAAAATGTAAGTGGTAAAATGTGGCCAGTAAAATGTAGTTAGTAAAATATATCCAGTAAAATGTGGTATCATTTAACATACTAAGGTGAGTGAACTTCCCAAATGTCTGTCAAAAATTCGTTTTTTTAGTAAAAACATTAATTGTTATTACACACTGTAGAGAGCAAAATAATTTTTTTAAATACGATAATTTTTGACGGAGTTGAGTACATTGACAACAGTATGAAACAAGGTGAAGCATAGTAGAATGGGAAGTTTCAATTGAAATATTCAGTGTAAATGTACTAATGTGTTCATATCTCTGATGGAAACGGCGTGGCTGCAATTTCACAAACTACTTCATTATAACATCGAAAGCAGCTCTTCACCATCTCTTACGATTGTCAATTAATCTGCGCTTATCACTTCAAGGAGTATATCGATAAAATATTAATTCTTACAAGTTTCAATCGAAATAAAATGCAAATAAATTATTGGAGCTCAGTGTAATGTTGTTGTTGTAAATAATGACCGAAGAGCGATAATCCAAAAGAAACCCAATATCTAGCAATTTGTGGCACAAGATAACCATAAAGTTGACAAACGACAAAAAAAAAATCAATCCCTCGTTGAAGTTAAAGAGGCGTCATCCGTATAGGTATTTATGGCAAAAAACAACCGCAGCCATCCAAACCAAAATCAATCCCTAGTTCAAAAAGCGTTGCCCTATTGAGTATTTGCTGCAAAAAAAAAAACTGCAAATCCGATAAACAAACCAAAATCAACCCTCGTTCAAAAGGCATCATCCGCGCACGTATTTGGTATTTTTTGGGGAAAAAAACAACAACCGTAAAGCTATAATCCAAGCCAATGCATTGTTCACAACGGCTCGCCCATACTATAGATTTGTGGCGTTAAACAACCATAAAACGATAATCCAAGCCAAAAACAAAATGTCGTTAAAAAGACGTCCACCATATTAGGTGTTTGTGACAAAAAAAACAACCGGAAAGCGATAATCCAAACTCAAACCAATCCCTTGTGTAAAAAGCTTAACCAATATTAGGATTCGTTGGGGAAAATAATCATCGTTAAACGAAAGTCTAAAACAGTACCAATACTTTGTTCAAAAGCGTTGCCCATAGTAAGTACTTGTAGCCAAAAAACAACCGTAAAGCGACAAATGAAACCAAAAATAATCCCTCTTGCAAAAGGCGTAAACCTTTTTAGATATGTGTGGCTAAAAGCAACCATTAAGCAACAATTAAAAACCAAATCAATCTCTTGCTCAAAAGGCGTACTGACATTTAAGGTATTTGCGGCCAAAAAGGAACTATATAGCGACAAAGTAAATCCAAACCAAGCCTCATTCATAAGCCTCGTGCACACACATATTAGGTATTTGCGGCAAAACAAAACTGTAAAGTGATTATCCAAACCAAAAACCTTTCTCTCGTTCAAAAGGCGCCGTCTATATTTAATATTTGTGCTAAAAAATAACCGTAAGGTGACAAACGAAACCAACTTTCTTACAAATCACGTCACCGATTTCTCTTATTTGGGACCAAAAAGCAACCATTCAACGACAAAGTAAACACAAATCAACCCTCATTCAAAAGCCTCGTCCACATACATATTAGGTATTTGCGACAAAACCAAACCTTATAAAGTGATAATCCATACCACAAACCTTTTCTCGCTCAAAAGGCGTCGTCTATATTTGATATTTGTGCAAAAAAAGCAACCAATAACAGTAATGCGACAAACGAAACCAACCATCGTGCAAATCACGTCACTTTTTTTTTATTTGTGGCCAAGGCGTCCATATAACGACAAAGTAAACCCAAACCAACCCTCATTCAAAAGCCTCGTGCATACATATTAGGTATTTGTGAAAAATCCAAACCCAAACCATTCCCTCGGGCAAAAGATGTCACGAATATTAGGTATTTGTTGCAAATCCAAACCCAAACTATTCCCTTGGGCAAAAGATGTCATGGATTTTAGGCATTTATGCCAAATCCAAACCTAAACCATTCCTTCGGGCAAAAGATATCACGGATATTAGGTATTTGTGGCAAAACCCCACCACAAAGCGACAATTCAAACCAATCCCTCTTTCAAAAGATGTCACGGATATTAGGCATTTGTGGCAAATCCAAATCCAAACCGTTCATTCGGTCAAAAGATGTCACTAATATTAGGCATTTGTGGCAAGTCCAAACCCAAATCTTTCTCTCGGGCAAAAGATGTCACAGATATTAGATATTTGTGTCGAATCCAAACGCAAACCATTCCCTCGGGCAAAATATGTCACGGATATTAGGCATTTGTGGCAAATCCAAACCCAAACCATTCCCTCGGGCAAAAGATGTCACGGATATTAGGTATTTGTGGCAAAAAACAATCTTACAGTGACAAACGAAACCAAAACCAATCCCCCGCTCACGTCCATATCAAGTATTTGTGGCAAAACCCCACCACAAAGCGACAATCCAAACCAATCCCTCCTTCAAAAGGCGTCGCCGATATAAGGTATTTGCGGCATGAGCGGCGGCAGATGTTACGAGGCCAAAAATTTCACAAACCGCCTCATTATCACATCAGAAGCAGATCGTGAAGGAGAACCCCTCCCCAACCCGAACCGCTGATAGCAAACGCAACGCACGAAGCCCTACACAAATCATCGCCTTCCCTCGATCCTCAAGTGTTAAGGGAATAGCCTCCTTTCCTCATAAAATCCATCACTCAACTTCAAAACGAGAATTCACTGACCAGCCAGGAATACTAAAAGTCTTAACAATCCCTGAGGGGAGATTCCACGCCGCGGGGCAGGGGATCAAAAAATAAATACAAACCATCCACGGTTTTACATGCGCCGAATACGCAATGAATATTCGATGACAAATGAGTCGCCGCTGTCTTAGGTGTCACCTACCCCCTCAAAAAGGCCCCCGTCACTTGACACTGGGGCTCCCCACATTTTGTCACACCTGTAATTATAGGAGTAGAGGACTTCTGAGTGTCACGGAAATGAAAATTATAGGAAGCCTATTTCCCTTGAGGAATAATGTCCTCAAATATCAACCTATAGGTAAATATTTTTTATTTTTCTTTCGAGGTGCGTGTTTCTGTGGTTTCTATTTAATATTGATTTATTCCGAAGCATGATGCTCGTTAGCGTTATTGATGATCGCGACTTGGAGAATATTAATTTCCTTGGACTGATGAGACTAAGCCGACTTATGCAAACAGAATGAGATGTCAAACATGGAACTAAAGATCTTTACAAATCAATATTTATCTTGCTGCTTTCAGGAAAGGTTGGAAGATTAAAAATCTATCTACATATGTATGTAATAGTAACACTTATACATAGCGCCTCGGCACATTGCACATTTGGTTATATAGTTATTTTTTCTTGTCCCCGTGGGAATTTTCCTTTTCGGAAGCAGAGGAAATTTCAAATTGCTTCTTAAGAACTGAAGATGATAGAAGTTCTTGAAAATTCTATCTTCAAATAAATTGCACAGATTAATCTGAAAAAATCTATAATATCGTCTTTCATTTTTAAACACAAGGGCCAATATAGAATGTAAGATACAACAAAATTAGATTTGGAAAATCTAAAAAGGTTTAGATCTTCACATTTTTTGGCATAAATTGTGTATTCTATTTTTGATCCCTCTCCAAAGTGAAACTGGCTACGCTACACACACACACACAACACACAGCACAGATAAATCTGAAAAAATCTATAATATCGTCTTTCATTTTTAAACACAAGGGCCAATATAGAATGTAAGATACGACAAAATTAGATTTGGAAAATCTAAAAAGGTTTAGATCTTCACATTTTTTGGCATAAATTGTGTATTCTATCTTTGATCCCTCTCCAAAGTGAAACTGGCTACGCTACAGCACAGATAAATCTGAAAAATTGTTAAACATTTAAACTTTAAAATGTAATTATGAACTGTCCTAATGCGTGTGATTCAAAAAGAATTCCAGACTACCTCTTCCGAATGATTCTCGCGTTACACCTGCCTCCAAAAAGGCGTTGGAAACCACCCCTCTTTCATAACGAAAATATAATCTACACCATCGTCTTTCATTTTCCAATCACAAAGACCAATATAGAATGTAAGATGCAAAGAATTTAGTAAAAATTTGAAAAATCTCAAAAGGTTTAGATCTTTGCATTTTTGGCATAAATTAAGTATTCTAACTTTGACCCTCTCAAAAATGTTTTTGGCTACACTACACCATCAAATTAATCGGAAAAACTGCTAAGCACTTAAACTCTCGAATGTAATTACGGACTGTCATAATGAGTGTGATTCAAGAAAATACCAGACTACCTCTTCCAAATGAATCCCAAGCGACACGTGACTCCAAATAAACGTTGGAAACCACCCCTCCTTCATAAAAAAAATCTAAACGATACTATCGTCTTTCCTTTTCCAATCACAAAGGCCAATATAGTAGAATGTACGAAACAAAGAATTTAGTGAAGATTTGGAAAATCTAAAAAGGTTTAGATCTTCACATTTGGTATTAAGTCATCTAACTTTGACCCCTCTCCAAAATGAAACTGGACACGCAACAACCTCAAATTAATGTGAAAAGCTCTTAAACGTTTAAACTCTCGAATGTAATTACGGACTGTCATAATGATTGTGATTCAAGAAAATTCCAGACTACCTCTTTCGAATGAATCCCACGCGACACGTGCCTCCGACAAAGCGCTGGAAACACCCCTCCTCCTTCTTAACAAAAATCTAATCTACAATATCGTCTTTCATTTTTCATTTTTCAATCACAAAGTCCAATATAGAATGTAAGATACAAAGAATTTAGTAAAGATTTGGAAAATCTAAAAAGGTTTAGATCTTAACATTTTCGGCATGAATTGTGTATTCTAAGTTTGACCCCTCTCCATAACGAAACTTGCTACGCTACAGCGTCAAATTAATCTAAAAACACCTAAACTCTCGAATGTAACTATGTGCGGTCGTAATGAGTGTGATTCAAGAAAATACCAGACTATTTTGGCATGAATTATGCATTCTACCTTTGACCCCTCTCCAAAATGAAACTGGCTACGCTAAAGCATCAAATTAATGTGAAAAACTGTTAAACACTTAAACTCCCGAATGTAATTACGGACTGTAATAATGTTTGTGATTCAAGAAAATTCCAGACTACCTCTTTCGAATGAATCCCACGCGACACGTGCCTCCGACAAAGCGTTGGAAACACCCCTCATCCTTCTTAACAAAAATCTAATCTACAATATCGTCTTTCATTTTTCATTTTTCAATCACAAAGTCCAATATAGAATGTAAGATACAAAGAATTTAGTAAAGATTTGGAAAATCTAAAAAGGTTTAGATCTTAACATTTTCGGCATGAATTGTGTATTCTAAGTTTGACCCCTCTCCATAACGAAACTTGCTACGCTACAGCGTCAAATTAATCTAAAAACACCTAAACTCTCGAATGTAACTATGTGCGGTCGTAATGAGTGTGATTCAAGAAAATACCAGACTATTTTGGCATGAATTATGCATTCTACCTTTGACCCCTCTCCAAAATGAAACTGGCTACGCTAAAGCATCAAATTAATGTGAAAAACTGTTAAACACTTAAACTCCCGAATGTAATTACGGACTGTCATAATGAGTGTGATTCAAGAAAATACCAGACTACCTCATCCGAATGAATCCCAAGCGACACGTGCCTCCGACAAAGCGCTAGAAACACCCCTCCTCCCCCCTTCTTAACAAAAATCTAATCTACACTCTATCGCATTAGATACGCTTTTCATTTTCCAACCCCAAGGGCCCAGACGCCCGCGAATAATTCTTTGACCAAACAAGTCACATCGACGTTTTGTGTGTGTAAAAGTTTCCCCCGCCCCCAGAGAAGTGGGTGCTTCCGATGTCTTATTTGTTATAGCAGCTCCCTCGGACTAACAATATAAACACTTAAGGAAAAGGGAAAATTGTCTCTTTTCATTTTCACACTCGAAGCAGTGGGCGAGGGTGGAATACTAAGAGGGAGTCCCCGCCCAGCCATCAAACGAAATTCTTTAATGCATAAGCGAGTCGCTTTTTTTTCATCTGCTCGCTGGTGGGAAATGAGTTACAAAAAATGGTAGCATGGGTGTGTTTACGAGGGTGGGGTGGGGGAATTTTTTTTTGTCTTGGTACGGTACCCCCCAGGGTACGGGGGATAGTTTTCAAATTGAGTGGGGTGTTCTCTTTGTCAGTAATACTAATCAAAAGAGGCGAAAATTTGTCTGGACACATTTTCCTCTACAGGATAAATTGGATTTAGCCTTTCAAATAGCCTATCAACTTTAAATCTGTTGTAAAATATATGCGATTGCTTTTAATCCCTAGTGATTGTCTCGTTATTAGAAAAAAGTATGACTAGAATTTGGTGGTGGTACTTTTTAAGAATTGGGGAATAGTTTTCAAATTGAGTGGGGTTGTGTTCTCTTTGTCAGTAATACTAATCAAAAGAGGCGAAAATTTGTCTGGACACATTTTCCTCTACAGGATAAATAGCATTTAGCCTTTTAAATAGCCTATCAACTTTAAATCTGTTGTAAAATATATGCGATTGCTGTTAGTCCCAAGTGATTGTCTCGTCATTAGAAAAAAGTATGAATAGAATTTGATGGTGGTACTTTCTAAGAATTGGGAGATAGTTTTCAAATTGAGTGGGGTGTTCTCTTTGTCAGTAATAATAATCAAAAGAGGCGAAAATTTGTCTGGACACATTTTTCTCTACAGGATAAATAGCATTTAGCCTTTCAAATAGCGTATCAACTTTAAATCTGTTGTAAAATATATGCGATTGCTGTTAGTCCCAAGTGATTGTCTCGTCATTAGAAAAAAGTATGAATAGAATTTGGTGGTGGTACGTTCTAAGAATTGGGAGATAGTTTTCAAATTGAGTGGGGTGTTCTCTTTGTCAGTAATAATAATCAAAAGAGGCGAAAATTTGTCTGATTGCTGCGGGGCTGACTAAACACCGTCATCCACCCTTTATGATGTGTTTTTGGTTTGATAATTATTCTCGTGTAATGAAATTGCTGAAGAATAATTATAAACATGTAATGAAAACATAACCAACTTTAGTATTCCGAGCTTGATTGTTTGACTTAGTGGTTAATGATTATCGTTAGGGGTTGACTGGTGCTCCCCTTTTTGCTCGCATTTCCAAGCTCGTACGTGCTTGAAACAGGTTGTAGCCATGTTAATTTCATTTTATCAAAACGTATAAATAAGCTAGATATAGAATTCTTAGGTGATTTAAGGCTGAAACTTGCTACTTTTAAAACGAACCCTGCTAATTTTCTCAAGTGTCCTGAAGCACATTGACAACTTTAGTAATTTTTTTCTTATTCTTTTTCAAATAAATAACTGTAAGATAGAGGGGGTTTATAAAAAGTCAAGAAAGTCTTGAAGGGTTCGACAGTCAAAGAAGTTTGACAACCTCTGGTTTAACTTTCAAAATTGAATCAAAAGTTAAGTTTTTAGTAATAAGAATAAAAATTTACAAGGTCGCAATATATAGTCTATTAGTACAAACTACCCTCAATTAAAAACAAACATAGAGCACAGAGGATCAAAAATCTGCACAGAAACCAATAAAAACAAAGCACCACAAGATAAAAATTAGTATCTTAAAATTTGTCGGAAAATGATCCATCAAATAATTCGATAATTTAGTTTCCCCCACCCATAAGGCGTGCCATGAGTTTGATAACTATTATCTTATAATAAAACTACAGGAGAATAGTTACGACATTGTAATGAAAACATAATCATCTTCAACGAAGCTTAACAGCTTAACTTTAAAAATAAAATCAAAAGTTTCAAGAATCAAAATTCATGAGGAGTCGTACGATTTATTTTGTTAGCATAAACGAACCGCAATTAAAAACAAACATAGAGCACAGCCGATAAAAAAGCTGCACAGAAACCAATAAAACAGAATGAGTAACACAAGAATAAAATTAGTACTTTAAAATTTGTCGAAAATGATCGATCAAAGAATTCGCGAGGAATCAAAGAGGAGACAAGAAAAAGAAAGAGATATTAGTTTTCACGATATTAAAGGAAGCGTTTTCTTCTAAATTTCTTACTATACGGCCTAGAGTAAAACATGATAGTCCTCACAAGCTTCGCCAAAAAAAAGGGGAGCAATTCTTTTTTTGACTTTGCTTTTTGTGTTTTATACCTCGAGGAATTTCGGTTTCTCTTCCCATCTAAATAGTTTCCCCGAGAAAAGGCATCTCAAAAAAGTTTCGTTATCTTTACTATTCACAGGGTAAATTTTTTTTGCTTCTACCCGTTTAGAGATTACAATTCTTGTTATTATCGCACTGCACTGGAACTTATTCTTGAGTTTTATTTGAATTCTACAAGAGTATTCTATGATTTGATTTAACACTTACGCAGTTTGAAAGAACTGAAGTCAGTTAGCTAGATTCATTAACAGCTGCAATAAGATTTCAATGAAAACATTGTAATGATCATAAATGCTGTGTTATTACAGAAAATATACCGTAAGACTTTAATAAATATTGTCAATTACGGAGTCCTATAATGCAATAAATAGCTTCCAACATGAGATTAATTTCCAAGAAAAGGTGTTTTCGTTATCTTTACTATTCATAGGCTAACGTTTTTGCTTTTACCCATTTTGAAATTGCGATTCTGGTTATCATTTCTATACAGTTGAAATGGAATTCTCTATAGTAAAGGAATTATTCTATAGTTTTATTTGACTTTGACATGCATGAGGCCAATGTTTGATTCGATACTTAATGCGATTTTGATTAATTGAAGTGCATTGGCGAATCATTAAAACAACAATATTTTTTTTAATGAAAACAAGATCCTATGCTCACATGTAACAAGCTATTATCAGGAGAACTGATTCATTCTTTAATACGACAAAATAGGTAACCTCAGGTTACACATAATCTGCATACTTTAACTGAGCACCTTCAAAAAAAGAAAAATATACATCTTGTTTCATCTTTGTCTGAAACATACATGCCAAAAAATATTTGGTATTCAGTATTATAACGAAATATATGGGGGTTATCTAGTACGCCATACTTTGTAATTGGTACCCAGTACACCGAAAACTTCCTTCCCTGACTAATTGAACACTGAGGCTATCTAGAAATTCTCATTCCTATTTTATGAATCCGTTGAGAATGTCGGGGGAAAATAAAAGTACTGGAGTTGGAGGCACATTGAGCTGTCGTATATATCAGTATAAAACATTCGTAAAATTAAGCAAAAACCGAAACCCTTGCAAAAATTGATTTTTAAGGAATGCAGCAGAGATATAAGTATATAATACCACATCTACACATATGCGCGAATAGAGAGTAGAATCACGAGGCTAGTGGTAAGGCAGATGTGTAATCGGTCCACTCGTCATTCGCCTCGTTTCTCGCCTTGTGACTCGTAGCGCTCGCGTCGGAAGTAGTTTTTTGGGCACGAGTCAAAAGGCTTGGCGACGAGGCACCGATCTCTCTCTCTCTCTCTCTCTCAGTTAGTCTCTGTTTATTTCACATTGAGCACGATTATCCACACGTGTATGGTGGATGTCACCACACATCGACGAGAATGTAAACGGTCATTCGCGTATTGGGAACGAACATGCGAATGCCACTCGCGAATGTCGGCGAGTGTTGAGACAAATCATGAGGGGGAATGTGTAAATGCCTATAAAAAGTATCACGAAGTGATTAGAGGGATTCAAAAACCCAAACTCGCCTCGTGGTTAGTTATATTAAGATTTTTTTTTTTAATTTTTTAACGTGTAGAATTGAAAAAAAAACTTATTTTCGAATAAGTAAGATAATTTTTCATTCCCTACTATTTTAACTGCAATTCTATGCAATTGTTTCACACTTATTATCTGTCCCCCCCCAAAAAAAAAATATAGATATATATATATATATATATATATAAAATGATACTACTTAAAAAAATTCAGTAAAAAACGCCACACATTTTTTTGGAAAATCTAAATGCCTTAAGTTAAAACTCTAACGAAAGATTGTTTTTCACTGCATTTAAAAGGGTGGGTCTGAATTTATGTGCCTTAGATTAAAGTATTGAAATGGAAAAACCTTAACCTTAACGCAATCATATTCTCTCGAAAATATATTGCTTATTATCGCTTATCTCTGAATGCGGAGAAATTATGATTTAGAAAAAATTAAATGCATGTAACAGACAAATACGTAACAAGAGATTGTTTTTCGTCATTTACTATGGCATATCTGAAAGTTTGCACCGCGGATTAAAAATATCAAAACTGAAAAACAACTTAGTGCACTTATATTTTTTTCAAAGTATTCAGAGCTTAAACGAATACCTCATTTGTAAATACATATAATTTATTAAAATGGAAACTAATTAGTTCTAAATTGATAAAATCCTTACAAAAAGGTGTTTTTCACTGTATACGAATGGATTATCTGAATTTTTTTTTGCTTCGTACATTAAAAGACTTAAATATGAAAACCTCAACCTTCAGTCGTCATAATCTCTTCAAAATTAATCGTTTAAAACCTTAATTAATTGTCAACCATTTAATAATAGTTAACTGTCAATTCCTTTCATAAATTCAGAGTTTTTTAAATAAATACAGGGAAAACTAAGTATATGAAATGGTCCAAACCCTTAAAAAGTCTGTTATAAGTTTAATTCAATTGAAGTTATTAGGCTTTTTTTAAATTTTGTATTTGGATTAAAAATATTCAACTATAAGCCTTTCCTCTACGAAAAGTAAACCACATATTTATAAATGCTTATTATATTCAAGATGATAAATATTTTTAGAGCACCAATCCCTTAATAAAGTTTTTTATTGCAAATAATGTATTTAAAAGGAAATTTTTCTACGTAGATTTGAAAGATTAAACTGAAAAACTATCCGTTACGAAATCATATCCACTCATAAATTCGCTAGTCCCTAGTTAGTAAATGACTAGAATAAGGTTAAATTAAATATATTGAGTACACTAAACTCTTTAAAAAAGCCCTTTCGTACTAAATGGGATGTATTTAATATGGCGTTTCTCAATTTTTGTACTGAATGATTTTGTAATTTTCGAGATTCAAAAGATTGAACAGGAACTACCCTTTATGTAATCTTTCTGTCAAAAATGTAGTGTTTAAACAAACCATGCAGAAATGTGTGCAAAAATTATTACCATTCAAGGAAAACAAATTATATAATTTTCCCCAAACCTTGAAAAACAGTTCTGCCTGTATTTAATAGGAACGCAAACTTTGTACCTAACTGGAAAACTGCCCTTTCTTTAACTATTCTCTTAAAAATTCACTGCTTAGACAAATCACTCTTGCAAAAATGGGAAGAAATGTTCAAGGAAAACTAAATATATTATTACCCTCAAACCTCAAAAGCTGTTTTGCACTGCATTTAAAAATTTTCATTCAGTGTATTTCAGAGCATTTCTGAAATGTACTGAAATGATTTTGGAGATTCAGAGTATTGAACTGGAAAACTACTTTTTATGTATTCATTCTCTTTAAAATTAAGTGCTTAAACAAATCACACAGTCATAAATGTGCAGAAATTATCATATCCAAGGAAAACCAAGCATATCAAATGACTTAAAAACTGATTTGCACTTTATTTAGTAGGGCATTTCTGAATTTTTAGTACTGAATTATTTTTACTATTCAAGAGGAGATTGAACTGGAAAACTACCCTTAATGCAATCATTTTCAAGAAAACTCAGAGCTTAAACAAATCACTTATGCATAAAAAACGCAGAAATTATTACTTTTGGGATAAACCAAAATGTATCAAATGCCTCAAATTAAAAATAACTATTTTCTCAATGAGTTTAATAGCTCATACTGAAATTTTGTACTGGATGACTTTTGTGACTCAAGATAACTTGAATGTTGTCTTTTATGCAGTCTCTCAATCGAAAATCAGTGCTTTAGCGAATTGCTTATTCACAAATGCTCACAACTTATTGCTTTCGGGATTGGTTGGTTGGGGTTTATGTCTCATGACCCGCATTTGCCAGAACTGCACCAAACACAAAACAGACAACGCCAAGTAATGAACTTACAAACGACTAGCAACGTTTTACTGTCTCAAAAGAGTGCAATACATCCAAGGTAAATTACAGGAATGAAACGACACCACGCAGGTTGTTTGCACAGTGCACAAACCCATTGAGCCAAATTACATTCAGGAGAAACTAAATCAGTCAAAAATGCACCAAAACCTTAAAAAAACCTCTTTGCACTGAATTTAGTGCATTTAGCACTATTCTTAAAGTAATCATTCTGGACTCAAGCAAATTGGAAATTCAGAGTGCTTGCAGAAATCACTTATTCCCAAATGCACAGAAAAAAAACCTCGGTGTGAAAAACAGCTAAATGTATCAATACCAACAAGAGACCAGACCTCCAGAGGTCGAGAAGAGGAGAATAAAAAAGGAAGAAAGAAATCTTTATCCCCTCCTCGGACAACTGTCTCCCTCGACCAGTGGAAGGGTGGGCGACCAGTGATTTACGGTGACTGTAACCGCCATGAAAGCAACCGTTGTGAGCCCCTTCCGTCATAAATTAGATCTTGTCTCGAGAAACAAAACAGGATTCGTTGATGGATTCCGTTAAGACATATGTGTTGTCCGAAGGCCGGAGATGGATTTCTGCGAGAATTCCTCGAGTTAGTGTGACTGATGGATCCTTTGAATCCCCTCACTGCGATCATTAATACTGGAGAGAAGCAGATAAGATGATGCGGATTCAAATCCTTCAACTGGACAACGTTAACTGGATGACTCATTTTGGGCTGGGTGGTCGATGGCATCTTCGCGCCTTTGGAGGTGCCCAAGTAAGGCTTGGGAATTACTGTAGAGTACTGCATCAAGGGTAGAATTAGGTGGGTGAACTCACCTGAACACTCCCTTTGTGAAAATTAAGATGAAAATTCGATTCTTTAATAATATTCTCCCATGATAACATAAAGATAAAATTTGATTCTTTAATGATACGCATATCTTTCGCGTTAGAATTTCAGTGTTTACTGGAACGTTTTAGATAAAAACAGTTTTAATAGAAGAAAAACTTGGTAGCTAGTTATATCAATACATACAATAAATAAACTGCTTGAATTCCTCGAGCTCATGAGTCTGATGAATGTTTTGAATCCCCTCACCTCGTTCAATAATACTGGAGAGAAGCAAATAAGATGATGCGAATTCAAATCCTTCAACTGGACAACGTTTACTGGATGACTCATTTTGGACTGGATGGTCAGTAGTATGTGGGTCCCTTGAGCGTGTAAAACAAGATGGCCGCCGTTTGTTTACATTTAGGAGGAGGAATCAGATAACGTTGTTGGGGGGAGATAAGGATTCGTTGTTGGGGGGAGATAAGGATTTGAGGTGGTTACTGATAAGAACTTGACGTTTTGTTTTCATTTTTCGGTGGACGAGATGACGTGATGTTGTTGATGGTGAGTTTCCATGGTGATGAAGGACTGGTAGCGCCACCTGGTGGTGGGATGAGTAACCGTATTATATGAATTTAAAAAGGATTTTCTCGGATTCGAACCGGGGACCATGGGTTCCGAAAGCAGACATGCTATCCGTTGAGCTATCGAGCACTTGTGAGGAAAGGGTGTTTAAATGTAGCGTTTGCTTTTTCTCTCAGTTTGGGACTTGTGAAAATATTGGGAGTGGTGGGGTTTTAATTTTGAATAATTAATCTTCTAATGGGGGAATTGAGTTGGGAAACGACTGGTAGCGCCATCTAGGGATTTTTTAAGTAACTAATTAAATATAAGATTTGATATTCTCGTATATAATTTCTAATGGTGTGAAAATGACAGGTACCGCCATCTAGGGGTGGAGAAAGTAACACATAGTATTAAAAGGATTTATTTGCCAGCTATATTTTAGAATTAAATGGATAATTATTTGAAAGAAAAATAATAATACGTGGATTCGAACCCAGCAAAAGGTAATCACGGCCAACCGATTTTACACAAGTACTTTATCCGTTCGACCATGATCACCTATATATGATCGTGTTGTATTTAAAATAGTCTATCATTTTGTGAATGCGTATACTATCAAAGATTGAAAAGTCTAGAAGCTTCTGGAACTGGTGACTAAGGATTCTATAGCCTAAGTTAATTAAGATAACAGAAGGACACTAACCCGGAGACACTGATAGGATACAATCTTAATTAAACAACAGTGGGCCAAGTGACTTTTGCAATATGTGTGTTTTACATGAATCATCTATAGTATAGATAGAATAATATCCTGTGTGAATAATAATATGTGGATTTGAACCCAGCAAAAGGTGCTCGCGGTCAACAGATTTTACACAAGCACTTTATCCGTTTGATTACGACTACATAAATGATTGTGTTATATTTAAAATAGTCTATCATTCTGTTAATGCGTATAGTACATACTACCAAATATTGAAAAGTCTAGAAGCCTCTGGAACGTGTGAGAATTACACATGACTAAGGATAATGTTTTTGCACGTGTAGGTTAAAGAGAAGGAACGGACTTATACAAGGAGTCATCGATAAAAGTGACTCAAAAGAAAATTAAAGATTAGCTTAAACTACTGAAGTACACGTGTTGTGGTATCTGAAAATGTTAGGGACCAAACAAAAGAAAGTGATTATGCTGTTTGATAACTAAGAGGCTTTTAAAAGCATAGTTGAATTTGTTTCTAGGGTCTTTGAATAATTTTGCTTCTCTGGATTTTTGCCCTTCTACTGTTTTTAGATACATCATGGATTCTAGTGATATTAGACCTGCAAAGAAAATGCGTACAGACAAAGAACAGTGTTTTCAGAAATACTGTAAAGATTCTTTATGCTATGAATATGGTAAATTGTTTACAGATTGTGATGGTTGGTCATATTTCCGTCGATTGGAAAACGAATTAACGTATTTAAAGAAAGAGGAAACTACTATAGAAATTTACGGTAAGAAACATACTGTGCCTCGACAACTTGTAGCATACGGAGACGAAGGTATAAGCTATACCTTTAGTGGATCTTGTATTGCAGCCAAGCCCTGGTCTCCTTT
The DNA here is from genome assembly GCA_947359465.1 of Metellina segmentata. Lineage (NCBI taxonomy): Eukaryota > Metazoa > Arthropoda > Arachnida > Araneae > Tetragnathidae > Metellina > Metellina segmentata. The sequence goes on from OX375884.1 coordinate 28,777,713, forward strand.
ACTGTTGGAAATAAAGGGTGAAGTGGAACGAATAATTGATGCAAGATTTAATTTTGTGTTGGTGAACCGTTATAAATATGGTAAGGACTGTATAGGTGCACATAAAGACAACGAGAAGGACTTGGATCATAATGCACCCATAGCGTCTGTTTCATTTGGACAAAAAAGACAGTTTGTGTTTTCTAGAAAGAACTACAACTCTTTAAAAATTGTTCTGGAAAATGGAAGTTTACTTTTAATGATTTATCCAACCAACAAATTTTGGTTACACAGCTTGCCCCGTGGAAATGCATTATGCCCTAGAATCAACTTAACGTTTCGAAAAATTATTGTATAAATTAGTGATAATACCCATATGAGCCCCTGAACTGGAACACAGTGTAAATAGGAATGTACACTAAACGATATTTGGAAAACGTTACAATTAATATTTATGCCTTTGTGAATATTATTTTTTATACTTACATCTTATTGTTATTTTAAAGAAACTTTTATGCGTGTCTTACGACATACACAGTATTCTGGATTTAAAAAAAATTAAATACTAATTTTATAAATTGTGTCTTTTTTAATGCAAGATCTGAAATAAAATTTTATTTGCTATAAATATTTATGTGTTTTTTTAAATTTAGATGTTTTCACTTAAACACTAATTATACATTAGATTCTACAGCACATATTTTATTGCAGAATTTATTTTTAAATACTGTACACTTAAGTAAAAATAAAAAAATCTTTTTTATTTTATTTGAAAACTTTGCAAAACCCATACTATGCACATGTTTTCTTGTAAATTTTTTTTTTAAATTGAACTAAAGAAAACTCACCCATATACCACAGAAGTACAACATGGTACTTACAGAAGTAAGTTGATTAAACAAAGAAACAGTAGAACAAAGTTAATTAAACTTACAAGATTTGATGACCTTAACAAATGAGTAGAAACGCAGATGACTCCTTGTACATTTGAAGAAGTTATAATCGTATTGAAATCTAAACCATATGTTATTTTTTAATTATTATTTCCTAGTCATATAATTTTTTTTAAAAATTAATCTGGCTAAAATTTAATGATTAAATTTTTTAGATTTACAAACTTTTTGAAATGAAATTTTCTTTGATTTATTGTAAAATATTAAGATGCTTTTACACAAAAATTAGATACTATTACACATATTTTAATAATGATTTTAAAAACATACGATTGAAACATATAAATTCGGTATTATTAAAAAATTTTAAATGCAGATTACAAAAAATAATTATTTTCAATTTACAATTAAGACATTTAGCATTTTGATTTCTTAAAGCATGTTTTTATGTAAGAAAAAAATTAAGAAGAAACCTGTAAAAGTAAAATATTTTTTACCTTTAGTTGAAACATTGCAAGACCCATACTATGAAGATGTTTAATTGTACATTTGAAGTAGTGAAAATGAATATTAATAAACTTTTAGTGCTTGAAGTTCTAAATTAAATGTCTTTATTCTAATGCTCTTGCAAACCATACATTTTACTAAACATATGAACTTCTTTTTATTTACTTGAAAACCTTGTGTATATTATGCAGTTTAAATTGCAGAGTCAAATGCCAATTTTGTACAAGTATTTTACAAGATACTTTGTATAGGTCTTTTATAATTTTAGATGTACTACATTGCTACGTTAAATGGATAGTAAGTGGGGTTTTGTGATTTTTGAAAATAATGTGTACATTTTAAGGCTGCTAAACAAAATAAATTATTGCCCTTTCTTGATAGTTAATGCATAATCTAAAGATTTACTCACACCACTGATAGTTTTACACATGAGTAAAATTTAAAAAACAACGGAAAATTTTAAATACTAATTAATTTTTAAATGAACAAATATCATTGAAATAATGTTTAAGTATGAATTTTATGTATTCTTCAAACAATCTCTGCAAAAAACAAATTGTTCTAAAACATATTGAAAAATAATTCTAAAACATATTGAAAAATAATTCTAAAACATTTTGAAAGAAGTCATACTGAAACAAAGTAAACTATATAACACTTTTTAATTGAAAAAAAAACACAGGATTCATATATTTTACACAAAGTAATGCACTATAGTAAAAACAAAAGAACGTATTTTTTACATGCCTGCATTTTTTAAGAGACAAATATTTCCTATGAGCCAGTTATTAAAAGCCGTCACCTCAGCTTTTGGGCAATGCAAATGATTTTTGTGATGACCACATGATAGTTTTTCGATCTCTTTGTTGGTGCTTAGAGCACATAGTACATCGAATTTTGGACACCCAAAGTGTTCCAAGACGATGTTTGGAATATTCAAAGCATCTAAGCGTTGTTTCTCAACACAACCACCTTTGTAAGCAACTAGGTACTGAGAGACACTCTTTGTCTGCTTGTACAATTCCAAAAGTTTAGAGTCTAGACTTTCTAAGGGATACACGTTTTCCCATGCTATGGGACAGAAAGGAAGTCCACACACGTAATTTTCAACATATCGCACAGTTTTACGATCTTTGACACTAAGTTTATACTTATAAGGCGATAGGTTAAAACGAATACTCGCAGCTACTTGCGATTTTATAGCGATGTAACCGTATTCACGTACTAAGAAACCTTCGTTAGTTTGAAATCCATCAAAATCCACAATTGCGCAAATGTTAAACATTGCTATTCAAAAGCGTTATATGCTCGTGGAAAAATAGTTGTAAACTGGAGACACAAAGAACTGAACTATATATAGCACCATACACTTACTAATCAGTAAAGTTAATCTTATTTTAGTCTTTTATCTTTTGTGAGTAACAATAAACTCGTAAGTGAAGAATGTACTCAGAAAACACGTGCTTGTGATAATGTGACAAGTAAAGCTTTATGTTGTAATACAGGATTTTAACAAAAGGGGGTATGCTTAAATGTGCATGTAAATTGTTCTTTTTTTTTTGCTCTATCACGTAGATGAGTTGAATACAATTCAATTCGGTGACTAAACTTGAGCAAGAAAAAAAAATATGTAATCAAATATAACCTAACGTACCTAACGTTTACCTAACGTAAATTTACGTATGTGGACACAGTGTCTTGCAACCAACGAAGGAATGTGTTTCTATGCATCCGAAAACATGGTATATTCTTATGGAGAAGGTGAGCAAGTTTTTCTCGTTTGCAACTGCCTCCGACGTTAAAGTTATAGAGAAGGAAGTCTTCCTTTCTAAAGCGTCTGATGCTGAAAAATTGAACTTGGTTTTACAACGTGTATTTCAGAAATAAGAAAATTGTTTTCAGTTCTCGCCCCATTGTGTGTTTATGAATTTCGATCAGTACTTTAAATTGTGTGAATTTTACGCTTGTGTGTCATATGTATTGAAAATATCGCTTTTGACGTATTTGCTGCCATACTATGTGAAACTGGAAATCAAAAATGGTTTTCCTGGTGAAAGCTACAAACTTTACTGCAGTAATACTGATAAATCTGATTGTTGGAGAGAAGTTATAGCTTCTCTCTGCAAGTGCCTAAAGGAAATTGTGGTAAAAAATATTACTATTCTTTATGATTTCTTAGGTTGTAAGAATGAAATTGTCAATCAATCTGTACATGCTTGCATGAAGATGAGTGTTGACGAACGCTTTTGCGAATATTTCACCCTTGCTTTATGTGCTGTTAACTGGAAAGAGTTTGCTATTAATTTTGTAAGAGAGAGCAATAAAATATAAAACTTTATGACATAATATTAGAGGGCAACTTTTTTTGAGAATTTGAGTACAACAGATATTTTCAATACTGTTAGAGAAACGTATGTACAAGACTTGTAAGATATGTATGTTATAACAATTATATTAACTGTTTTACCGATTCTTATGTTTTTCAATAAATATTTTATCTTCAATCCAGTGTTGTCAAAAAAAATATTCTATACAACAATTATAGTATTTTTTTGATAATGTTAAAAAGAAGTTAAACAATTAAAAAAATTAAACAGTAAAAAAAATTAAATAGTAAAACAAATTTTTTACAGTAAAAGAAAAAAAAGTTAAGCAGTAACAAAAAATATAAGTTACGGTGTTCTTTTTTTTAAAAAAAGGAAAAAGCAAAATAAAGTTTATTAAGAACAATAAAAAAGAAAAAGTTATGCAGTAAAAAATCAATTAGAAAATAAAAAAGGAAAAAATTTCAAAATATCAATATTTATTTCCAGCTTTAACATTCTTACATTAACAGAGTACTTTTACACACATCTTTCTTAAAGCAATTTGTAACTCCTTTTTAAGGCACTTTAAAATTCCTCTATCCAAAATAGGTTTAGCATGTAATGAACAAACAACAGATAAGTAAAATAGTTATTATATTTAATATATTTAGAAGAGGTATAAGTCTTTCCTACACGATTTTACCACAAGTCCTTGATAGAAAGTCTTATAATTATTTTAGAAGTATCGAACCTCCTTACTAGTCTTTTTGCTGCCGCACATGTATTACTTTAATAACATTAAACTCAAAATACCACTCTTATGGAATTCTTTCACGTCATGTTCAGTTAGTCACTAAAAATTGCATCTACTACTTGAATTGATAAATGATAGATAACGTTTAGTAACAAATGTACGTTTTAATTTTATGTAAAATATTGGTTCGGCACATAGGACACGTTAAGAGACCTTTCGTACATCTCATGCATGTCACCAGATGCCCGCAAGGCTGTAAAGTAGCATCCATTTCGGATTCTAAACAAATTTTACAAAGTCGTACGTCCTTGTCGTTGTTTGAGGGGTAATTTTTTACATAGGGTTTTATTAAACCATTGGTATTATTCTTGATTTCATCCACCTGTACAATTTCATCTGTTGGTGTTCTTTTTGATCTAGGGTCAGCAATCATTTGCTGTTGCTGGGCTACCAAACATTTTGGATAAAACTTTACGTGTTCGTGTCTCACTACATCCTCTTCTTGCCAATTTTCAAGCCCTTCGCCACACCAATAACACCTGACTCTGTCCGATACACCCGTATAAAACAATCCGTTTTCGGCCAGGTCCCAAATGTCAAAGTTTGTGCGTGGCCAATCTCTAAACGTAGATAGGCGTTTATTAAGCATAGACATGCTTGGAAATTTTGGCTTCAAATTTACATAATGGTTATTCATTTTCCTAAAAACTATACTGCTCTGTTACTCTTAAGTGTAAAATTATAGGGCCTATTGAGTTAAATCCCCTCATAAAGGTTATCTTCGTCAATTTTAAAAAATCGTATACTAGTCAAAGATACTAATTTCTGTTCAACAAAAGGCAAAGATTTGAGCCCATAAATAAGTAATTCAATTTACTGATGTAAATTTAGAAAAATAAAACAACATAATCAAGAGAAATCGGTATACTTTAAAGAAAGTAAAAAAACAAGTTCCTCAAGTATAAATTATATTTGATTACATATTTTTTTTTCTTGCTCAAGTTTAGTCACCGAATTGAATTGTATTCAACTCATCTACGTGATAGAGCAAAAAAAAAAAGAACAATTTACATGCACATTTAAGCATACCCCCTTTTGTTAAAATCCTGTATTACAACATAAAGCTTTACTTGTCACATTATCACAAGCACGTGTTTTCTGAGTACATTCTTCACTTACGAGTTTATTGTTACTCACAAAAGATAAAAGACTAAAATAAGATTAACTTTACTGATTAGTAAGTGTATGGTGCTATATATAGTTCAGTTCTTTGTGTCTCCAGTTTACAACTATTTTTCCACGAGCATATAACGCTTTTGAATAGCAATGTTTAACATTTGCGCAATTGTGGATTTTGATGGATTTCAAACTAACGAAGGTTTCTTAGTACGTGAATACGGTTACATCGCTATAAAATCGCAAGTAGCTGCGAGTATTCGTTTTAACCTATCGCCTTATAAGTATAAACTTAGTGTCAAAGATCGTAAAACTGTGCGATATGTTGAAAATTACGTGTGTGGACTTCCTTTCTGTCCCATAGCATGGGAAAACGTGTATCCTTTAGAAAGTCTAGACTCTAAACTTTTGGAATTGTACAAGCAGACAAAGAGTGTCTCTCAGTACCTAGTTGCTTACAAAGGTGGTTGTGTTGAGAAACAACGCTTAGATGCTTTGAATATTCCAAACATCGACTTGGAACACTGGGTGTCCAAAATTCGATGTACTATGTGCTCTAAGCACCAACAAAGAGATCGAAAAACTATCATGTGGTCATCACAAAAATCATTTGCATTGCCCAAAAGCTGAGGTGACGGCTTTTAATAACTGGCTCATAGGAAATATTTGTCTCTTAAAAAATGCAGGCATGTAAAAAATACGTTCTTTTGTTTTTACTATAGTGCATTACTTTGTGTAAAATATATGAATCCTGTGTTTTTTTTTCAATTAAAAAGTGTTATATAGTTTACTTTGTTTCAGTATGACTTCTTTCAAAATGTTTTAGAATTATTTTTCAATATGTTTTAGAATTATTTTTCAATATGTTTTAGAACAATTTGTTTTTTGCAGAGATTGTTTGAAGAATACATAAAATTCATACTTAAACATTATTTCAATGATATTTGTTCATTTAAAAATTAATTAGTATTTAAAATTTTCCGTTGTTTTTTAAATTTTACTCATGTGTAAAACTATCAGTGGTGTGAGTAAATCTTTAGATTATGCATTAACTATCAAGAAAGGGCAATAATTTATTTTGTTTAGCAGCCTTAAAATGTACACATTATTTTCAAAAATCACAAAACCCCACTTACTATCCATTTAACGTAGCAATGTAGTACATCTAAAATTATAAAAGACCTATACAAAGTATCTTGTAAAATACTTGTACAAAATTGGCATTTGACTCTGCAATTTAAACTGCATAATATACACAAGGTTTTCAAGTAAATAAAAAGAAGTTCATATGTTTAGTAAAATGTATGGTTTGCAAGAGCATTAGAATAAAGACATTTAATTTAGAACTTCAAGCACTAAAAGTTTATTAATATTCATTTTCACTACTTCAAATGTACAATTAAACATCTTCATAGTATGGGTCTTGCAATGTTTCAACTAAAGGTAAAAAATATTTTACTTTTACAGGTTTCTTCTTAATTTTTTTCTTACATAAAAACATGCTTTAAGAAATCAAAATGCTAAATGTCTTAATTGTAAATTGAAAATAATTATTTTTTGTAATCTGCATTTAAAATTTTTTAATAATACCGAATTTATATGTTTCAATCGTATGTTTTTAAAATCATTATTAAAATATGTGTAATAGTATCTAATTTTTGTGTAAAAGCATCTTAATATTTTACAATAAATCAAAGAAAATTTCATTTCAAAAAGTTTGTAAATCTAAAAAATTTAATCATTAAATTTTAGCCAGATTAATTTTTAAAAAAAATTATATGACTAGGAAATAATAATTAAAAAATAACATATGGTTTAGATTTCAATACGATTATAACTTCTTCAAATGTACAAGGAGTCATCTGCGTTTCTACTCATTTGTTAAGGTCATCAAATCTTGTAAGTTTAATTAACTTTGTTCTACTGTTTCTTTGTTTAATCAACTTACTTCTGTAAGTACCATGTTGTACTTCTGTGGTATATGGGTGAGTTTTCTTTAGTTCAATTTAAAAAAAAAAATTTACAAGAAAACATGTGCATAGTATGGGTTTTGCAAAGTTTTCAAATAAAATAAAAAAGATTTTTTTATTTTTACTTAAGTGTACAGTATTTAAAAATAAATTCTGCAATAAAATATGTGCTGTAGAATCTAATGTATAATTAGTGTTTAAGTGAAAACATCTAAATTTAAAAAAACACATAAATATTTATAGCAAATAAAATTTTATTTCAGATCTTGCATTAAAAAAGACACAATTTATAAAATTAGTATTTAATTTTTTTTAAATCCAGAATACTGTGTATGTCGTAAGACACGCATAAAAGTTTCTTTAAAATAACAATAAGATGTAAGTATAAAAAATAATATTCACAAAGGCATAAATATTAATTGTAACGTTTTCCAAATATCGTTTAGTGTACATTCCTATTTACACTGTGTTCCAGTTCAGGGGCTCATATGGGTATTATCACTAATTTATACAATAATTTTTCGAAACGTTAAGTTGATTCTAGGGCATAATGCATTTCCACGGGGCAAGCTGTGTAACCAAAATTTGTTGGTTGGATAAATCATTAAAAGTAAACTTCCATTTTCCAGAACAATTTTTAAAGAGTTGTAGTTCTTTCTAGAAAACACAAACTGTCTTTTTTGTCCAAATGAAACAGACGCTATGGGTGCATTATGATCCAAGTCCTTCTCGTTGTCTTTATGTGCACCTATACAGTCCTTACCATATTTATAACGGTTCACCAACACAAAATTAAATCTTGCATCAATTATTCGTTCCACTTCACCCTTTATTTCCAACAGTAAAGGAGACCAGGGCTTGGCTGCAATACAAGATCCACTAAAGGTATAGCTTATACCTTCGTCTCCGTATGCTACAAGTTGTCGAGGCACAGTATGTTTCTTACCGTAAATTTCTATAGTAGTTTCCTCTTTCTTTAAATACGTTAATTCGTTTTCCAATCGACGGAAATATGACCAACCATCACAATCTGTAAACAATTTACCATATTCATAGCATAAAGAATCTTTACAGTATTTCTGAAAACACTGTTCTTTGTCTGTACGCATTTTCTTTGCAGGTCTAATATCACTAGAATCCATGATGTATCTAAAAACAGTAGAAGGGCAAAAATCCAGAGAAGCAAAATTATTCAAAGACCCTAGAAACAAATTCAACTATGCTTTTAAAAGCCTCTTAGTTATCAAACAGCATAATCACTTTCTTTTGTTTGGTCCCTAACATTTTCAGATACCACAACACGTGTACTTCAGTAGTTTAAGCTAATCTTTAATTTTCTTTTGAGTCACTTTTATCGATGACTCCTTGTATAAGTCCGTTCCTTCTCTTTAACCTACACGTGCAAAAACATTATCCTTAGTCATGTGTAATTCTCACACGTTCCAGAGGCTTCTAGACTTTTCAATATTTGGTAGTATGTACTATACGCATTAACAGAATGATAGACTATTTTAAATATAACACAATCATTTATGTAGTCGTAATCAAACGGATAAAGTGCTTGTGTAAAATCTGTTGACCGCGAGCACCTTTTGCTGGGTTCAAATCCACATATTATTATTCACACAGGATATTATTCTATCTATACTATAGATGATTCATGTAAAACACACATATTGCAAAAGTCACTTGGCCCACTGTTGTTTAATTAAGATTGTATCCTATCAGTGTCTCCGGGTTAGTGTCCTTCTGTTATCTTAATTAACTTAGGCTATAGAATCCTTAGTCACCAGTTCCAGAAGCTTCTAGACTTTTCAATCTTTGATAGTATACGCATTCACAAAATGATAGACTATTTTAAATACAACACGATCATATATAGGTGATCATGGTCGAACGGATAAAGTACTTGTGTAAAATCGGTTGGCCGTGATTACCTTTTGCTGGGTTCGAATCCACGTATTATTATTTTTCTTTCAAATAATTATCCATTTAATTCTAAAATATAGCTGGCAAATAAATCCTTTTAATACTATGTGTTACTTTCTCCACCCCTAGATGGCGGTACCTGTCATTTTCACACCATTAGAAATTATATACGAGAATATCAAATCTTATATTTAATTAGTTACTTAAAAAATCCCTAGATGGCGCTACCAGTCGTTTCCCAACTCAATTCCCCCATTAGAAGATTAATTATTCAAAATTAAAACCCCACCACTCCCAATATTTTCACAAGTCCCAAACTGAGAGAAAAAGCAAACGCTACATTTAAACACCCTTTCCTCACAAGTGCTCGATACATCAACGGATAGCATGTCTGCTTTCGGAACCTATGGTCCCCGGTTCGAATCCGAGAAAATCCTTTTTAAATTCATATAATACGGTTACTCATCCCACCACCAGGTGGCGCTACCAGTCCTTCATCACCATGGAAACTCACCATCAACAACATGACGTCATCTCGTCCACCGAAAAATGAAAACAAAACGTCAAGTTCTTATCAGTAACCACCTCAAATCCTTATCTCCCCCCAACAACGTTATCTGATTCCTCCTCCTAAATGTAAACAAACGGCGGCCATCTTGTTTTACACGCTCAAGGGACCCACATACTACTATGGTCGATGGCATTTTCACGCCTTTGGGAATGCCTAAGTTGGACTTTGGAATTAACGTAGAGTGCTGCATCAAGAGAGGGGTTAGGTAGGTGAAATCACTTTACTCCCCCTTGATGAATATATGATGAATATAAGATGAAAATTCAATTCTCTTCTTAGTGATATTCTCCCTTGATAAAATAAAGACAGAATTTTATTCTTTGATGATACGACAACCTTCTGTTAGAGCTATCAATGTTTATTGCAAAGTATTTTATTAAAACGGTTTTAACAGATGAAAGCTTGGTAACTAATTAGCAATACATGCAATAAGTATACTGCTAAAATTTATAGAGTTAATGAGTCTGATGAATTTTTTGAATCCCCTCATTGCGTTCATTAACACCGGATAGGAGCACATTAAATGTTGCGGAACCAAATCCTTCCACTGGACTATGTTAATTGGGGTAGTCGATGGCATCTTCGCGCCTTTGGGGATGCTTAAGTTGGGCTTTAGAATTAGCGTAGAATGGTATTTCCAAGAAGGGGTTAGATGGCAAAGCTCACCTAACCTACCTATTTGACTATTTAAAGATGCAAGTTTTTAATTTCTATAAAAAAATCAGCGTTTATTGTAAAATGTGTGATACAAATAGTTTGCAATAGAAAAAAAATTGTAATTAATTATCAATATATCCAACGAATAAACTGCTAGAATTCCTCGAGTTAATGAGTCTGATGAATTCTTTAAATCCTCTCACTGCTATCATTAACACCAGAGAGAAATACATTAAATGTTGCGGGATCAAATCCTTCAGACAGTGTTAATTGGACGACTCATTTTGGTGTCCTCGCCTACAGAGTAGGGATGCGACATCGACAGCAAAACATCGATGTTCAAAATTAAAACATCGATGTTGATAAAATATCGTTCCAAAAACATCGATGTTGTTAAAATTCAGTGTATTTAAACTTTTTTTCCCATTTCTTAAAACTGGTTTAGCAACTAAGGATTCAATATCGACAGCAAAACATCGATGTTGATAATGCATCGCCCCAAAACTATCGATGTTTTTAAAATTCAGTGAATTCAAACTTTTTCCCCCATTTCTTAAAATTGGTTTAGCACCTAGTGATGCTACATCGACAGCAAAACATCGATGTTCAAATTTGAAACATCGGTGTTGATAATGCATCGCCCCCAAACTTTCGATGTTTTTAAAATTCAGTGCATTTAAACGTTTTTCCCCATTTCTTATAACTGGTTTAGCAACTAGTGATGTGACATCAGCTCGAATAAATCGATGTCTTTTATAATGCATCAATGTTTTGAAAGCATCGACATCGATGTCGTATCCCTACTTTTCAGACCCTTCACCTTTGGTCACTTTTATCTAAAAGTATGTTCAATTTGCTGATTATAAAAATTATGCTACTTGATTTTTTTTTAATTTTCATAACGGTACTTTTTTCATTTAGAAATAAAACATCGACAACGTAAAAACATCGACAAGTATAAACATCGATGTTACAAAAACATCGATCCCAATACATCGATGTTTTTTAAAAAACATCGATGTTTTGAAAACATCGACATCGATGTCACATCCCTACTACAGAGACGCTTCAGTTGGATAATCAAGGGAGGAGTTTGGTTGGTAAGCTTACCTACCATTTCGATTTTTTAACTATACAAATTTTACCTGTTTCTACAAAATTTATCGATTGTTTATTGTTGAATGTTCAATAAAAATAATTTGTAATGAAAGAAAAATTTTGTAACAGTATACTTAATCAATTATTTACTGCATTATTCCAAATGTGACTGATGGATTTTTTGAATCCTTTCACAGTGATAATTAATAGTGTAGAGAAACAGATGAGGTTATGTGGATTTAAATCTGCAATCAGACAACAAAAATTAGGATCCATTTTAGGATGGCTGTTCGATGTCTTATGCCTTTGGAGACGAGTATATTTGATATATTGGACTTAGATATTATACCGACCACCTGCAGAAATGTAATTAACTTTTCCTACCTGATAAGAAATTAAGTTAATAGTAATTTTTATCTCATATTAGTTGAATAGAGTTCAATACATTGTAGAACATGTGTAAAATTGAAAGAAGTGACTTTCTTTTCATCTTATAATCATGTTCCGAGCTTGTTTTTTTTTTTTTTTTTTTTTTTTGGGGGGGGGGGTTATTGTTCTATTACAAATTAGCATTGGAATGCATTTGTCGGATGGGTTTTTTCAAATGTAGCTATCCGAATAATAACCAACAAAGTACTTTGTCTACTCGATAATTTTAGAATCTCTTAGTGAATAAACCCTAATGTCCATAAACATTTGATATCACTTAATATAAAAATTCTTTAACCTTCCACCGGTTGCGAGTATGTGAGAGATACACTAGAGTTGTATATTTTAGAGTTATATATATAGAGTTATATATTTTTAGACCAAATATAGCGCTACTAATACTCGCTCTTGGCTATTGCTCCCGCTCATTTAAAATTACTTTCAGTCATAATTTGAATTTTGAGGTGTTAATAGGTCTCTACATATCCGTCATTTGTATTTAACAGATACGCGCGACCGTTAAGGTAAGTTTTTATTATATCTGGTTTTTTTAGTTACAAGAAATCTTTATTATGTTATTTATTACTTAATTATGTTACTTAAATGTATATAATTCATTAACAATATCGAGAAGTTCATTCCTTTAATTTTCATCTCATTTATACAATTCGTTGTGCATTTTAAATTGTTTTAATGCTTTGTATTTACATTATTTATATTATATGTTAAATAAAGAAGAAATATATAAATTTGGATAGCATTTCTTTAAATGAATTGTATTGATATTATTTAAAGCATAATTTCAATAAATACACCCTTTACATTTAATTTTACATTTTAAAATAGTGTATCTAATAAATACCCGCGGCCTTTCACTTTGGTGTGGAGGGCGCGTCCGCTTGAAGGTTAATTTTTAGAATATGTTCAAGTTTAAAATTGTGATATTTTCATTTAAACCCTCCAAATGTTTTCAACGAGATATCTCGTCCATCGAGATCTGATCAATTTTGCTAATGACTCTTTCCAAATTTTTATGATGATGAGATCATGATCTGGTTTAGTTTTCTTCTAATGACGAGATATATCGTCCATCAAGTTTGTACAGTTTTCCTAATAACAAGACTCTTTTTCGAGAAAACCACCTTTAGAGGTAAATTGAAGGAACTGAAGATTCGGCCAAAAGTCCGTTGATTTTTTATAAAACATCCTCCCGATAATTAAGTTAATTACTAACTAATCTCTCAAGCTAGTAACTGACTCATCAACATTTCTTATTGCGTCTTTTGAGATCGAAAGAGAATGTAATGTCTTTATAACCATAAATAATTACATTTTTCAAAGATTTAACTACTGATAATTTTTCAATAAAACGAACAAGTTTCCGCTTCTGGTAAGCATTTATTTGAAAAGGTGTATGAGATCTTTCTTTAATTCTGTCTTACTTGAACTATTGTGAACAAATATTTCTACCTTGTTTGGAGAAATTAATTTTAAATACAATTGTAACACAAACTGATTTATGCGATACATAGATGTGTGAATATGTGAGATAGTTAAGTCAGAACATGAAAATCAATTGGTATAGTCGTTGATTTTATCCTCATCATGAATATTAACTCATTGTATTAGGTAATGAATATTAACTCATTGTATTAGGTAATGAATATTAACTCATTGTATTAGGTAATGAACATTAACTCATTGTATTAGGTAATGAATATTAATTCATAAAAAATATTTATGTTGGAAATAAATTAACCGATTTCATTCAAATAATATTAAAAGACTATAGTGACTATCTGAATACGCCAGTGTAGTTTGTTACATTATTGGGATTCCTTGTAACATTCATGATCTTACAAAAAATTTTCGGTAATAACTCAAAAGCTATGATGATTGCAAAGTTTAAATTAAAATAATCTCGCCAACTGAAGGTGAATCGCATTAAATATAGAATCAAACAATAGACCTCATTCATTTCGAGCTCGAATACTCTAGAATAAGTTTGCAGTGCATGGAAATGGTAACCAGAATCGAAATCGAAACGGAACCAAAAGGTTTGCACTATGAATACTAAAGATAAACGGAAACTTTTTGGGATACTATATTCCTCCGAGAGCCTCGATTAATCCTAGAACCAACCTATCTCATGGTGGTTGTCTCTACGCGGTATCTCGCAATCAGCAAAACTGACCAAATCTTGATGGACGAGATATCTCTGTCATTAGAAAATGTCTCGGGAATTTTATCTGCATTTATGGAAGTAATGTGTAACATTATTGAGGTTCTTGTTAGTATTACATTTATTGAAAATCTCAGGATTACTTCAATAGAAAAAACAGACCTTTACCTTTGCAACGCCTAAAGGTATTCATGAAAGCGAAACAATTGGAGCTAAGTGGGTTTCACAAAGAAGCTTTCAATGTTTGTAAATAGGTAAAATTAACATCGAACTACGGATACAACTGCGATTAACATTCCTGGCGGTTGTCTCGATGAGGTATCTCGTGATTAGATAAGCTGGCCAGATCGTCGAAACTACTTGTAGGATTAGTACGTTGTTAGATCTTTGAAAAAAAAAGTAAACCAACTAACTTTCCTGAATAATTTTTTTTATCCTTTTTGAGTATCATTTATCTATTGATTGATCCTCCAGGTGGTTGTCTCGATAAGGTACTTTGCCACTAGCAAAGCTGGTCAGGTCTTGATGACAATATATCTTGTCATTAGAAATATTGACTAGATCTCGAAAACTCGGCAATGTCTAGATGATGATATATTTCGTCAAAATTGGTCAGATCTCGATGGACGAGATATCTCGTTCAAACCTCTTGGAGGATTAATATCAATTTATTCTCCTAATAGCATCAGAAAAACTCGGTTACTTGAGGATAAATCTCCGGAGAATACATCACTCAAAAAATACCTCTTATCGAAAAGACATCATATGCATTTTTTATAATGTCCTCATTACATTTATCTTTAATGACCTTCCTTTCTAATATCCCTTTCTTAGTCCCTCAGGAATCGCCAAAGTACCATCGGTGAAGATAGACCATCTCGTCAAAACTTCAGCACTTGTCCTACATACAAGGTTCCCCTATTTACTAAGAATAGCCTGAGTGTAAGTGCGTGTGACCAGCTTTCTGCTTAAGGATGGGTCCGTCTTTGGATGGTGTCGATCGTTAAGCTAATTACATGCTGCATAACTGAACGAAGGATTTTTTTTTCCTGTCAGGGGTAGCATAAGGGTCTAAAAAATGTCCACTGTTCAGCATGGAGGGGTCTTATTCTGATAACGAGTGCCGATACGTGCCGAGGTGCTTCATAGCGTGGGAGGACAAAGCAAGAGGGTCATCAGAGGGACACAGCAATGTAAACTGTTCTTCAAGGTGCTCGCTCAAAAGACTTGAATATCCGATTATTGATTGAAAGGTGCGAAATAAATTAACCCGCTGATTAAATTAAATGTTGCTATTTGCCAGCTCGTTAAAAATATTCGTGTCACTTGCATTCATCATTCATCATTTCCTTCATTCACTTGCATTCATCGCATAAGCCCTGAAGGTGGTTTATCTTAGCGTTGATAACTACTTTGTAGAGGCTAGCCTCTGATGCAAAAACCTGTTTCAAACTGTTGCCAATTATGGCATTTTTTTCCTTTCCTATTAGAATTTTTGAAAATTTTCTTTTCCTATTAGAATTTTCACTCTTCTGGAATACTGGGGTAGCTTTGTCTCGACGAGATATCTCGTCATTTGTAAAACCCGTCAGATCTTGATGGACGAGATATCTCGTCCACACCACTTGAAGGGTTAATCGAATGTGAACTGCTTGGAACAGATCTGCTTAGTTCACTAACCTCTGCCAAAAGGTCTCTTCAAAAATTATTTTATCAATTATTAAAGGTTTGACGTGTTCAGAAATTGTAAAAAACAGTTTTATTGCTTGATTTATTTTAAATGAAAAAGGTTTCATGTGGGTGATGTATCTATCTGTCTATTAACATAGGGAAGTAAACTGTGCGTTATCCACTGTATTCTCGGGAAAACTTTCTTAAAAAATTAAAAGGTAAGAAACTTTTCACATTTGCACTCTCAATGCTTATACAAAATTGCAATACCAATCTTTGAGATGTTCAGAAATTATAAAAACTATTTTATTATTTTATTTGTTTGAAAAAAAAAAGGATTCGTATGGGTGATGTATCCATTTTTTATTAAAATAGGGAAGTCACATTTGAAAGTTTCTTCGAATATTGTTCAGAAAAAGAAATACAATTTTCACATTTGTATTATCAATGCGAATACGAAAACTGTTAAATCAATCTAAAAATAAGAAAATAGACTAAAAAGGCTATCAATAAAATAAACGATAGGAATCGTCCTAACTTCTTGATATTGAAATGTTTTCAAGCTTCTTTGCTGTCACCATCACATCATGAGAAAACGAAGTGGAAACAAAAGTTGGCTACCATTCATAGACTACTCGAACCCAATCACTGAGATTTTTCACCCTCTTTAATTCAAACTTGATCGAAAAGCCGCTGTGAAATTTATACAAACAGACAAGTCTCACTCTGAGCGTAACAATTGCTACTTGCAAATCTTCCAATTTATATCAGCATCAATTGAAAAAAGAGTAACGAATTTCTCAGAAACAACTTCAATCAACTTTAAATTCCAGTTCATAACCAGTCCAAAAATCTTCATATTTGTACAATCAATGGTCATTGGAAGAACCAGCATAAATTGCAACACCAATCCAAACACCAATCAAACAAAGTAAAGTTGTTGTCAACAAATTAGATATATACCTTCATAATCTCATACTACTGAAGCCTTTTCACTTTCCTTTCTATTACCATCCTTTCATAACGAAACAGGGTGGAAACAAAAGCTGTCAACAGTTCATAGTCAACTCCAACTGCACATACACGATCACCGACTGCCATCATCCCCAACACAAATATGGCTAAAAATCCGCTCATGAAATCAACCTCGACACAGAAGTGTCTCTCAGAGCGTCACAATATCCGTTTAGAGATCTTCCACTTGTATCAACCTCGATTAAAAAAGTAACGAACTCCTCAGAAACAACTTCAACTTTAAGTTATAGTACATATAAAGCCAAAAAATGTTCACATTTGTTGAATCAACGGCCATTACGAAAGTCGGCAAAATTGCAACATAATCTAAACACCATTAAAGGAGAGGGAAAAGGTAGTCATCAATCTAAACACCATTAAGGGAGAGTAGAAAGGCGCTGTCGACAAAATAGATAATTAATAATACTCATAATCTCATAACTATTGAAGCATTTTTCCGCTTCCTTACTGTCACCATCTTATCATAACAAAAAAGGATGGAAACAAAAGCTGGCTACAATTCATAGTCAACTCCAACTGTACACACGATAAACCAAATGTCATCCTACACACACAAACATAACTGAAAAACTGCACATGAAATCTACCTCGACTCAAATGTTCGTCTCAGAGAGTAACAACTGCCGCTCTCAGGTCTTCCACGTATCAGCTTTTGAATTGTGAAATGAAACAAATTCCCCAGAAACAACTCAATTAACTTTTAATGTCTATTATAACCAGCCAAAAAAATGTTTACATTTGTACAATCCGCGTATATTTTAAAAGTCACCGAAAATTGCAACGCCAGTCTAAACACCATTAAGAGAGAGAAAAAAGACTGTCGCCTATCTAAACACCATTAAAGGAGAGCAAAATGGCGCTTTGCCAGCAAAATAGATAATTACAATCTTCATAATCTCATACCCCCATTGAAGCGTTTTCACGCATCTTTACAGTCACCATCCTTTCATAACAAAACAGAGTGGAAACAAAGCTGGCTACTGCAACTGCACCCACGACCACCGATTGTCACCCTTCCCCAACACAAACATGATTGAAAAGCCGCGCACGAAATCTACCTCGTCGCAGATGTCCCTCTCAGAGCGTAACAATTGCCGCTCGCAGATCTTCCACCAGTGTCAACATCGATTGTAAAAAGTAACGAATTCCCCAGAAACAACTTCAATCACCTTTTAATTTCTATTTATAACCGACCCATTGTAAATCCCTCCCCGCTCGTCTGGAGCCGAATCCGGGAGAACTCCGCAGAGGATCCTCGGGTATAGGTTTCTCCCGATCCCGGAGTCTCCCTTCATCCGTAAATTTCAAAGCTGTTTCTAATCTCTCCGGAGTATGATCCGAGGTACACAATCGCCTCCATCGGAGAGGGATGTAAGTCCCAAAGATATAGGGGACGGTTGACTTGGCAAAGAGAGTCAAGTTTCCCCCAGTGGTGTTGCAGCGGCTTTGACGCTTCGTCCAACTTCGACCCCCGGTTTCTGCCCCCCTACCGGATGAAAAGGGGTGAGAGTATAACTGAATCCGGAATATTTAGCGGCGTCCTGGAAAATTCGGAATAGGAATGTCTCGTCAGAAGTTTGGTGGCCGGATTACTGGAACTTCTTTCCGCTCGTTGGATACCTGGGCTTTTCCAACCCACTCTCCTGATCTGTAAACGAAAAATGTTTTCAAAATCTATGACTTTTGCCAGGATCAATCTTTGTCCTCGAACTACATGGGGATGAAGGAAGTTTTGAGGTTCCATCTCGGTCCAAGGAGTTGGTAGTTTGTGAAAGTGATCCTTTGAGCCTACAGCCACGTATTCTAGGTTCTGATAAGTATGTTAAATTACTTAAATGCAAAGTTTAAACCATCTGAGGGGTTCACATACAATCTGAGGGGTTCATAACAACTGAGGGGAACGTATGAATCCGTACTACAGGGTCAAGGTTATCCCAAGGTTGCTGCAGAGAGGCTTTGCCACACGTAGGTTCTGATAATTATATTCAGTTAAAGATGCGTTCTGACAAGCATAGACGATCAGAGAGCGGAGCACCCTAGTGTCTCGCTATATTAAAAAAATGTTACCGCCGCCGAAGAATTGAAAACTCGCGTTTTTCACTCGATTATTAGACGGTTTCCCGTGAAAGTACGGATCAGAAAATTACCAAAATGACATGGTTTGTTCAAAATTGAATGCTTTCATCTGAAGAAACAAATAAAGATCGTTGAAGATGTAGTTAAAATTTCAACGGATTTGAAATCTTCGGAAAATTTCACATTAGTTCGGTACTTAAAAATTTGATTTTTTTTTAAGAAAGAATTTTTAAATTGTAACTCTTATATTTTTTCAAAAACGAATTTGACCTCGATCGTGTTCGAGAAATCACAGATTCCATTTCCTGCGTTCAAACGTATACAGACAAGGGAAGCAAAACAAATAAAAAATTTTTGGCTGTTTTGTACTTTTTTGTGAAATTGGGATCGTTAAAGAAGGATTTGAAAATTTCAACGGATTTGAAATCTGCCAAAAATTTTACATCAGAAAGATATCTTAAACATTTGATTTTCTTTTAATAAATAATTTTTCAATTAAATATTTATATTTTCGCAAGAAATTGTGACGTCACGCCAATTGGATCTCTTGGTTGGCTTGTGAAGCAAACCAACACCACGGGCAATGCCATGATATAAGGTATTACTCTGGTGTATAAAATTTTCCGCAGATTTCAAATCCGTTGAAACTTTTAATCTATCTTTAACGAATCCGCTTTTACGAAAGAGAACTAAACAATGCCTGTCAATATATTTTTTTATTTTTTGCTCTCCACTGAAATCGAAGAGTCCAGGAAATGTAATCTGTTTTTTTTTTAACGTGAAGGGCACGAAATGCAATCTGTTTATTTTTGGAAAGGGAAAGTTACCGTGACGTCACAATCTCGTACGAAAATATCAAAGATATATTCAATTTAAAAGTTATTTATGTAATGAAAACCATATTTTTAAGTATGGATCTAAAGTAAAATTTTCCGAAGATTTCAAATCCTCTAAAATTTTTACTCTTAACGGTCTAAGAGAAAGAAAAAGAACTAACTCCAGTTAAACGATTGTTTGTTTTTATCGTCTGGCTAGAAAATCCACACAAAATCAAAACGAAAACTATAAATTTAGAATCTGTGATCTCTACTATGCTGTAGCATTCAATAATGATTAAATTTCATCGAATTCATTTTAAAATGTTCTAGATTGAATTTTAAAATTCCCCGCGACCCAAAATTTGCAAAAATTTTGGACTACTTGTGTGCCAAGTCTCATTGCTGTAAGTGCCATAGAATTGTCAGTATTTTGTGTCAAGAAACAGCGTGGCGGTGTCGTGCTCGTCGCTCCAGTTTGTCCATGAGTACTTGATCGAATTGAGATCGGAGATCGGAGCAGGCCCGTCAAGCAAATTCACCTCATTTTCAAGAAACCAGTCCAGCACTCGTTTGCAGTATGACATTGAGTTCTATCTTGTTGGAAGAAACAACCACCATGGCCGTAGTATTGCCATGGTGTAGGCAAGGCAGAATTATCCAGAACGTCGGGTTAAACGCCAACGTTCATGGTACTAGGTACATAAAGCAATGGACCGAAACCGAACCAGGAAAAACAACCCCACACTAAGATGGATCTGTTTCCGAATTTCTGCAGCGTCCAAATACTTTTGTCCATATAGTGAGTATATTATACCTACATATACATCTATTACAAACCCCACTTTTTCATTACCATCAGTTTTTTATACGCTGTAATTGATATTAATCAAGACGTTTCAATTTTCGCTTTCGGAACAAATCAATGAATCCCACTTGCGTCATTGTTCTTCCTAAACAGAAACATATACTCAGACTTCACACAATGTCAGAACAGGGGAAAAAGCAAAGGTGAATAATTAAGTCTCGAGCAAAATTATTTATATTGAACAATACGTTACATCAGTGGTGCTAATCTATGAGACATTATAGCTTAAAACACCATTCAGATGTTAAGCTCAGATTATTAATATAAACATTTTCATACTAGGAAAAACTAAATTGGAGGAAACGCCATCCGATATTTCAACCAAAGCGAGTGCATCGCGCTGAAACGTGAGAGTTAACGGTTTAATAACTGTCATAACATTTTTTTCTCCGCGAATTAGAGTTATAGCTAAAAAGTGATCATATTTATTTCGAGGATTTGTTGCTGAAAAACAAGCCAGAAAAGCGGAGTAAGGAATAGAATCCAAGTAATTAAGATTTATGTTTCAAGAAAAGGCTAAGTTTCTGATTTATATTTGTTTACGGATAGTAAAAAACAACACGGCAGAGTTCGCTTTAGAGTAGCTTGAAATCTCTACAGACTGATTCATAAAGATAATTTCAGATCTGCAGTGAGCACAGGAGTTGTTGGTTAAAACAACAGTGGGAGAAAAAGGAAAATAACCGGATTTCTTTTCAATTCAGAAAGAGTATAGGCTAGGTAGGTAGAGGCTAGGTAGGTAGAGGCTAGGTAGGTATAGAGACTAGGTAGGTATTTTAATTAACGTCGCTCTGTCGCAACACAACGGGCTATTAGCGACGAATCGGGATCAAACCTGAAGTGAAAGATGCGAGGCCAACACCTCGTGATTTTGAAACCACAGTTAGAATACGAAGTCACACCAAAGCTGGCATCCCCCTCACCAAACACATCAAAGTGAGGACATTTCAGGTAGCGACAGATTTAACGTACACCAGCCTTTTCGTACACTACGGTTTTTTGTTGTATTCGTACTCACAACTATCCTGTTGCTCATCCGTTTCCGTAGAATCGGGTGAATAAAAGCAGTTTTTCATGAAAAGTTGTCGTGGCTTATGAAATTACCCTGCTGAATGTAAAAACTAGTGATTTTGATTTTGATTATTTGAGATTAAATAGCACGGGGTTATTCAGAAAGTAATTCTCATTTTTAAATTCAAATACACACCAACTAAAATTTTTCAACCACAATTTTGGCTGTTACAATTTTATACCTTATATTATTTTTCTACGTAGTCAACTTGCAAATTTTAACATTTGTCGTACCTTGTGACAAGCTTTTGAATACCAACGTCATTCTCCTCTACCGCCAGTCCATTGCTATAAGCAGTAACATCTTTACGCTTTTGTGGTCGTCATTGAGCACGCGTAGCACCCACGTTGCACAATTTTTTCTGAATTTGAGGTGATCTGTCACTACTTCGTAAACGATAGTGCGAGACACATGTGAAAATTTATTATGAGTTCCTTTTACAGTCACACGCCGATCTTGTTCGATGAATTTGTCTACAGACTTGACAATCTTATCCGTAATGACACATGGGCGGCCACATCACTCCTCATCATGGCCGTTCTCTCTTCCCTCATCAAACTTTCGGCACCGACGACGCACACTTTATTAAATCATCGCATCACCATGCAATGCTTTGATTTCATGATAAATTTCGCTTGGTCGTACATTTTTTGAGTTTAGAAATCGGATCACAGATCTCACTTCACATTTGGAGACACGCTCGATTTTCTTGAACATTTTGTTCGCTTACCAAAACAACAATAACCGTTATAATACGATGTAATTTAGTAGACAGCTGACAGACGAGAACCTAAAACTGGTGGACCTTAAACGGTGCATCTGCCACTGTCATAGTGGTGCGCATGCTCAAACGGGCATTACGTTTTCCGAACCACCCTTATTTTTAAAAAAATTGTACTTTCAGCAGGGTAATGTCATAAGCCACAACTTTTCCCACAAAACTGCTTCTATTCACCGGACTCTAAGGTAGTCTTCCAACCAGGCTACCGTAGCCCCAAGTTTGAGAGGCTGTTTTTGCCCAGATAAAAAAAAATATAGGCAATGGTAGTATTTTGGCGACGAAAAGTAATTCCTGTAAGTATGACGAGTGTGATATCACTTTCCTAGTTATCGAATCCGATTTCATTACTTTATCAATGTAAATTCTGAAGATTGAATTCCAAACTGATACACACATGAGTCGCTCAGAAGCCAATGCGGCGATTAAGACCAAAAAACAAAAATCGAGAAAAATAATATTTTCTAATACATTGGTTTTTAAAAATTTTCGTTTATTAATTGGATCAGAAAAGTATATAAAGTCTTTTTTCAAAGGGTAGGGGTTCTGCAACTAAGAAAGATAGGTAAATGATGTGTAAATAAAAATATAAGAAATTTGTGTAAAAATAGATTGTTCTCTGTTTCATCAGTTCATGTTATAATGTATGGAAGCGTTCGTAAACTTCAGGACTGGTGAAACGGAAGTCACATGAAGGATTATTTTCAAGCGTACACTTTCTTCACAGAATTGTTGACGAACGCGGCCTCAGCGTTACCGAGACATAAAGAATAATTTAGTTTTTACTTAGAAGTTTATATAAAAAAATATTGAAAATAAACGGATTTATTCACAATGGCTTCTGAAATTATTATACGACATATTCAGAAGCTATAAAAAAGAAAAACGAATCAACGAGTAAATTCTTTAATAGTTAAAAATAATATTATTTATTCCATTAAAATTTACAAAAATCAGAAAACATCAAAATATGGATTTAACCACATTGGCTTCTGAGCGACTCACATGACAATTGATTGGTCAAAGCCAATTTGATTAAATGCTTAACGTCGCCAATACGGCTAGAAGCACCATTTTTAGCTAACCCGATATGCCAAATGTGAGAGCATTTGAGTAGCGGAAGTAACAATATTCGCATTCCGACTGGTTTGTTCCTATTGGATTTTTAGGGATTTCTTTTAACCATTGAGAAGATATAAAAGTAGAATGAATTTAGGCAACGTTTTTATGCGTCCTAGATGCCAATTATAGATTAAACACCTAACGTCGCTAAAACAGTGAGAAAATATTTTTTAAGGGGAACCCCAATACGTATCATGTAAAAGCATGAAAGTTGCCAGTAAAATCTTCACTTTCCGTCTAGTTTGCTTGTTCACTCTGAGAACCTATTATATAGTAGAACCCAGAATGTAAATGGGGGCTGTATTTGACACATTTATGTGTGTAGAAACCTATTTCACGTATGAGTCTTTTACTGACAAGCCCTATAGGTGGCGGTAGTGTTCCTGTAGTGAAACGTATTTCCTGTATGTAATCCGAGCATGACGTCACTTGGCTTGCTTGTTGAATGCAATTAACGTGTGTCGCCAATAAGAATTCCGAGGAATAAATTCCGAATTGATATCTATGATAATTGATTAGGTTGGCGTCAGCTAGATTAATTGACATACGTCGCTTAAACGGCGATAAACTACATTTAAAGGTAACCCCGATATGTATCCTGCGAAAGCATTCGGGCTGTGGTAGTAAAATGTCCTCTATCCATCTTGTTTGTTAGCTCTGAAAATTCATCTTATACTCAAACACACAGGTCTTGTACTTTCTTTGCACATTAAAATCTAGTTTGAACGTTTGTTTCAGTAACAGGACATAAGGAGACAGCGAAACACATTTCAGTCAAAATATACCATGCCAGAGATATACATGTCAAAATATACATGGCAGAGAAGAGTCGCACTACTTTTCTCTACTATACCATAGTGAGCTAATTTTGTAGTTGTGGTTCACCACAATATTTCTTTCTAGTGACAATCCACTGTTACCTATGGGACAATACCACACAAATCTTAACCCTCCAAGAGGTTTCAACGAGATATGTGGTCTATCAAGATCTGATCAATCTCGCTAAAGAAGAGATATCGCGTCCTCAACACATCACTCCTTTTTTTGATGATGACAAGATTAAGTTCAGGTCAGTTTTCTTGTAATAACGAGATATTTCGTCCATCAAAATCTGGTCAGTTTTGTAAAATTCGATATACCACTTCGAGACAACCACCAGGACAAGTAATACTGTGCAACTTCAGTTCTGCAAAAAATAAGATTTTTTGTATAGTGATCTTTTAATTGACTCCTGATATCAACCCTGATAGTGATTTCAATGAGGTATTTCGACCATCAAGATTGAACCAATTCTGCTAATGACAAGATTCTTTCGATTTTTCATGATAGTAAGATCAAGATATTACAGGTTTTTTTATGATGAAGAGATCAAGATCTCTGGTCAGTTTGCTTCTAATAACAGAATATATAGTCCATCAGATCTGGTAAGTTTTGTTAATGTCTAATCATCTCTTCAAGACAGACATCAGGAGGATTAAGTAAATTTTTATAGAGTAATGTCCAAATTCCCCCTACAACACTTTATTCAGTTGCGCCATTTTACTATATTTATTAGAATGTACTAAGATGAGTGGAATGCATTAAGAGAAATATGAGATCATTTATTTCTTTTCACGTCGTTTTATGATTAATACTGTTGTCTAGCGTTTGGAATGTGTATTAACATATATTTCTCAGCATCTGCACTTCAGACATCCTCCGTTTACTTTTGTGATCAGTCAAATCTAAATCTATGAAAGCGACCATTCCTTTGTGATTTCATTTCCTTCTGTGCATTTCTGTGGATTAATAGCGATGTGTCCTTCTTTGGTTAACGTCTTTATCGTTCCCAGTAGATTAATTGAGTATGTTGGTATTCTGGAGGCATGGTAGTGAGGATACATTTATCTCAGATCGCATTGCTTGTCTGAGTCGAGCTATTAAAAACCTGAAACGACTCCTTGTTATACTTGCTTACTTTCTAGAGCAATGAATAAATTTCATTAGACGAAGAAGTTGAGCTTTTCAAGAATCTTCGTTTCAAGTTTTTTTTTTGTAAAAGTAGATTCTGCGGTAAAATAGTAACTTTGGAGAAATCAGCCATTAAAAACTATTTAGAAGGTTCTAAGGGGAATGTTTGCATCGTTAAAATATTTCTTTAAATCCTCTTTCAATAGCTACCATTGAAAGTAATGCATCACTTTGAAGCTGAAACACTACCTTAATTGAATACAAACAATCTCAAAATTGATTCTGTTGAATGTTTCATCACTAAAGTATTTTAAAATTCACTGCAAATAGTTACAGAGAAAAGTAATGTACCATTTTATAGCTTGAAAACTTTACTTAGCTAAAAATAAGAAAATCTCAAAATATTTTGTTGAATATTTCATCTTTAATATGTTTCTTTAAATTTTTTCTGAATAGCTCTATAAGTAAAAGTGATACACCGTTTTAAAACTTGAAAACAAAAATCTCAAAACTGTTTTCATCGAATGTATCATCTTAAATGTATTTCTCTAAATACTCTTCAAGTAGGTAGTTAGAAAGAAATGTAATGCACATTTTAAAGTTTGGAAATTACTTAAATGAAAACAAAAAAAATCAGACTTGATTTTGTTGAATGTTTCATCATTAATACATGTTTTAAATACTTCTCAAACAGATACAAATAAAATTAATGCACCCTTTTAAAGCTTCAAAACTACTTAGTTATGAACAAAGGATCTCAATAGATAGTTTCATAATTTTATCCCAGGGTTTCCTTAAAGGATCGTATATCATCTGAAGACATTTACCAAATATTCCCTTGCGTCAAATTTCACATTCATCTCTCTGTCCTGTCAAAAAGTATGACACAAACTTTTAAAAGCACAAGCCACATTTTACTTACAAGCAAATGCCATTTTAAAGTTTGAAGATTACTTAACCGAAAACAAAAAATTTCAAACTTGATTTTGTTAAATGCGCTTTATCAATAAAATATTTTTAAATACTCTTCAAACAGCTACCGAGAAAAGTAACTCACCCTTTTAAAGCTTGAAAACTTCTTAATTATGAACAAAAATCTCAATTGATTGTTCCATAATTTTACTCGAGTCTCCCTTCAGGATCGTATATCATCTCAAGACATTTACCAAACTCTCCCTTGCATTACATTTCACCCCAGCTCCAACTCAGGAGATCCCCTCTGTTCTGTCGCAAAAATATAACATAAACCTTTTAAAAGCAAGCCACACGGCTCCAATTTCATTTTCTGCCTACTTTTCCTGCATTAAAAGGAGAAAGTGAAGCCCTCGAGATTCTCACGGAGTGCAACTTCCCTGCTTCAACTTCCACATCACTCCCCAATCGGGTGGAATTTAATAAAAGATCCCCAGAGATGACTCAAATGAGGAGGTCTTGAGGGATACATTTCACGCACGCCCCACTGTAATACAATCCCTCTCATTTCTTAAGGGCTTTAAACTTGTTAAACGATTGATTCCACAACACCCTCGACCGTGGTTGAAATTCGATGTCGGGGGATTTGGTTCATTTCCGTCAAGTGGTCTCGTAACGATGCATGCTGTCCATCCGACACTCGGTTTCGGAACCCCTCGGAATGGCCAATGAGAGCCTGAGCTTTCAGGGGCAATACGTTTGGAATAAATTATTTGTATATGAATCTAACCGCTGTGCAATGGATGTATCATATTTTTTACATCGATGTTCTGGCACAGTACATAATTCCCAATAAGGGCATTTTCTGTCAAGATAAATATAGGTAGGGATCATAGAGGAGATATAATAGTAGAGTGCGAGAGAGAGAGAGAGAGAGTAATGGTGACCTTTTTATGTGCATAAAATCATGCAAATAAGACTAGTATTAGCGCGACCCTTAGACTAAGATACCGGGAAGAAACGAACATTCACCATATGATTGGTCTAAAGGACGAGAGAAAAAACATTCATAATTTTTTACTCTTTCCCATCGGATATCGGACCGTCGACGATAGTCCATTGTGTTGCTCCAGTGTGACGTTAATTAACTACCTACCTGCCATTCATCATTTGATTGGTATGGGGGACAAGTTAGTAAACTTTGGCAATTTCACCATATTTGTCGCCATTCCATAGAAATGGGCATTCACACATCTATCCTGTCATAAGACGCTCCATCGACAAAAACGAGATATCGAAGTGCCAAATCCGCCAACCAAACTGATATTTTACAGTATAATCACGTGACTACTAGTCGAAATGTTGGTCATATTTCTTAAAGCTCCTCTCTAAAGCAATGTTCAGTCTACTTATATATCCCGCCTATAGTGATGATAGCGTTTCTGTTCCGAACGTATTTCTATGTATATTCTGAAAAGACGGCTTTCTTTACGAATACGATTTCAGCACTTCGCCAATAAAAATTCCGAAGAATAAATTCCGAATCGATGATAGGTCAACACTATTTAGATTTAACTCAAATGATGCCAAAACGGTGAAAAACTACATTTTATGGTAACCCCGATATGTACCACACGAGAACTTTTAGACAGCAGAAGTAAAACCTTTGCAGACCGTCTGGTGTGTTTTATTTACACTGAATATACCGTCATTGTGAGGCCTTTATTTAAATTACTATCATAGAGTGTTGGATCTACCGATTTGGGGTTTAGTGCCATATAATATGGTACCTTAATGACACATGCTGTCCATCACATAGACGTGCAATTATTTTCAATCAGTCAATGTGACCCTCCGACTTAAAAAAGGTTGAAAATCCCTACTCCAAAATAAATTAAAGTTTTTAATACAATTATATACTTTTTATATTCAAATTGTGTGGATATTAGAATAGGTAGTAAATTAGTACACGGTAGCTTATTGTTATTTGTATTAAAGCTGGTATGGATATTAGAGTAGGTAGTAAATTAGCCCACGGTAGTTTATTGTTATTTATATTAAAGCTGGTGTGGTTATTAGAGTAGGTAGTAAATTAGTCCACGGTAATTTATTGTTATTTGTATTAAAGCTGGTGTGGATACAAGCGTAGCATACGTTTAATTAAAATGCATTATTATACAACTATCCATCTTCGTCAACAGAATTGCATCACACAGATACTTTTCAGTCGATTAATGTGACCCGCGGACATGAAAGGTTAAATATCTGTGCTCCAAAATAAATCAAATTTTTTACAGTTATAGTCATTTATTAATATTAAGATATAAAATAGTCTAATGGTTAAGTTACTTTAAACTCTTTTACAGTACCAAGAATAAATTGTCCAAGGCTCAACGTGCTTAAGATATTCTTGTGGGTCTTTGCAAGCATCCGAAGGGGCGAGAGAGATTCAATTAATTACTTTCCTCAGCTCCATGAAGGTAATGGGAAATTGCGTTTATCTTGTGCTTCGGATAATCCGATAATTTTCAACGGGAAAACAACATTGAAGCATTGTTTAAATATGTAACGAAATTGAAATAAGCATGCGAAATTGTTAACCGCGTGCTTTCCATTTCCTCTCAGACAAGGCTTGACTCGTACCTTCACAATCAGTTTTTGCAGAAGAAATCCAATTAAAATGAGATTTTTTTTGGTACTGCTTTGAATAAAATACTTTTTGGCTTGTTTTTTGGTAAGCATGTCATCAAGGAAGAATTTCTTAGAAAATGTACCGTCTTAGGCTTAGCGGAAAATAATTTAAAAAAATGACGAATATTATTTTAAAAATAGAAACAAATCCACGCAACTTATTATTCTTACTACTTCTAGGTAAGTATTTATAACTTGTGCTTCGGATAATCCAATAATTTTTCAATCGGAAAACAACATTGAAGCGTTGTTTAAATATGTAACGAAATTGAAATAAGTATACGAAATATTTAACAGCGTGTTTTCCATTTCCTCTTAGACTTGGCTTGGCTCATACCTTCACAGTCAGATTTTGCTGAAGAAATCCAATTAAATATGACACTTTTTGATACTGCTTTGAATTAGACTTTTTGGCGTCATTTTTAGTGAGCTTTTTATGTCATGAAGGAAGAATTTCTTTAAAAAAAAAGCGTCGTCTTAGGCTTAGCGAAAAATAATTTCAAAAATGACGAATATATTTTTAAAATAGAAAAAATCCCCACACACAATTTATTATATTAATACTTCTAGGTAAGTATTTACTTTACTGAAAAACCTTTACCTTTTATGTGAAATATTGTTACATAAAGATGTCCAAGTTTAATAATTTATTAGTTTTAAGTCTAATAGAACCAGGCTATAAACTAATATGAATATTATAAAAGATCGCATTAATTCTAGACAGCTAGAGTATATATGGTAAGATAAAAAAAAAAGATAATGATTTACAAAAATTAAAATAAGGATATTTATACAGTCGCGAGTTTGCCATAATCCTAATAAAACGGGGTTGCCTTTGCCTGACACAACTCGCTTAAAAAATCACGCTAAAATACTCGCCAAAAGCGTTGCCAAAAGTAAATCTTTGTATCAAATATGTAATCAAATTATGGTAAACTGATAAAGATTCGTCTTATTTTTCATCAATTTTTGTAGCAGTTTCCATATTTCCACAGTAAATTTTCCTCTTACAGAAATTGTAGATGTCTCAATTTGAGTACTGCAAGTGAATCAGAACAAATGGTATGATGATCACCTTTTATTCGCTTGTCATTCGATCATACTTCCAGTTAGGTTTAGAGGTCGCCGAGGGTCGCTGCGTTTGCCCACTGCTTTGAACTTGTGAGTTGTAGGCGGAGCAGGTTAAATTCCTGTCAGGTTCAATTTCTCAATTGGTGTATTTCTCTCTTTTGTGTCAGTAAGTAAAACGTGTCTTACATGTGTATGCCCAGTTTTTGACGTTGTCTCTCTTGCGTTTGACATGGCATCTCGAAAAATACTCTTTGCGCCATACCAACCAGCCAACTAACTGAGCTTGGTTTGGTGGTGCCCCCCCTACTAAATAACAATGTGTATACAGTTTAAATTTGTGTTCCCTACCTCCACCTAACCCTTCAAGTGTTTCAGTGAGATATCTCGTCCGCGATCTAGTCAATTCTAAGGAAGAGAGAGATGTCTAGTCCAGGATCTAGGCAATTCTCCTAAGGAAGAGATATCTCGTCCACGATCTAGTCAATTCTAAGGAAGAGAGAGAGAGATGTCTAGTCCAGGATCTAGGCAATTCTCCTAAGGAAGAGATATCTCGTCCACGATCTAGTCAATTCTAAGGAAGAGAGAGAGAGATGTCTAGTACAGGATCTAGGCAATTCTCCTAAGGAAGAGATATCTCGTCCACGATCTAGTCAATTCTAAGGAAGAGAGAGATATGTCTCGTCCACGATCTAGTCAATTCTAAGGAAGAGAGAGAGAGAGAGATGTCTAGTCCAAGATCTAGGCAATTCTCCTAAGGAAGAGATATCTCGTCCACGATCTAGTCAATTCTAAGGAAGAGAGAGATATGTCTCGTCCACGATCTAGTCAATTCTAAGGAAGAGAGAGATGTCTAGTCCAGGATCTAGGCAATTCTCCTAGGGAAGAGATATCTCGTTCACGATCTAGTCAATTCTAAGGAAGAGAGAGAGAGATGTCTAGTCCAGGATCTAGGCAATTATCCTAAGGAAGAGATATCTCGTCCACGATCTAGTCAATTCTAAGGAAGAGAGATATATGTCTCGTCCAGGATCTAGTCAATTCTCCTAAGGAAGAGATATCTCGCCCACGATCTAGTCAATTCTTCTAAGGAAGAGATATCTCGTCGAGACAAAACTGAACTATTTCTCCAAGGAAATAAAGATACAAGAAGAGAAAAAAATTGTTCCTCGCCAAACTGGTGACAGTTTGAAACAGATACCTGTTTCAGACTCTGCACTCTACAGGGCAGTTTTCGAAGCGAAGATAAACTACCAGAAAGGTTAAATCAGTAAAACTTTAAAATTTGACTAATAAAAATATTAAAATGCGAAGTGAAAAGCTATTTTGAAAGAACTGTACACGTGTTATCTTCAGGGCAAATAAAATCATAGCGGAAAACTCACGTTTCAATAAACTTAATTCTTCCAGTTTAGTCAACTTGTTAACATCAGTCTTTGTTTTTCAAGGTCAGATTTAAATACCAGTTTTGTTACAATTACTTCTCCTTGACGGCGACAGTTTGGAACAGGTTTTGTCTCTCCACTACAGGGCAGTTTTCGTCGCGAAGATATATTACCAGGAGGATTAAAGCTTATCAAGAAATTTTCTAAACACACCCTGTGTTAAATTAATATATGAGCTGGCATTTAAATATACTATTGATCGCTATAGAGTTAAGAAGCATCTCGAAAATTAGAAAAAGATAACACTTTTGTTAAAATAATGATTAACTTCACATGGCTGTCAGTTAAACTTAAAGTTATCCACAAGAGTTAGATTATTTTTGATGTATCGCTGTCGCATAAGAACAATGACGCAAGTGTATTTCATCGATTTGGTCAGAAAATGAAGAATGCCTCCATGACTAATAGTAATTACATGTGAGATACTTTGATGGGGAGAAATGGGATTCATAATAGCATATTTGCTACTTTCAGATGTTGCTCAGTTTCATGTCAAATTAAAAGTCCAAGACATCACTTTGTAGTGGGTTCCTGCGCATTGCTTTTTCATCGTATATAATGCGTAATCCCTATTTTTAATAGAATTTATTTGGTAATACTTAATCTTGTGCTTAGCGCAGTTTGTCTGCTATTGGACCTTCCTTGTGCCATAAGACCCAAACGATCTAACCAACCTGCGCATTGCAAAGTGTGTGGCAATGAAATGACTGATAAGTGGGATAAATTGTCAACCACAATAGGCACAGTTCCAGTTTTGCCCTAGTTGTTTGGGTAACGTCAGAAGAGACTCTATATCTTTGTTGTACGTTAAGCAGGAACATTGGAATGAATCGCCATCTAATTGTCCATATCAGCAAGACCAGTCTGAAATACCCCAGACGGCGCTAATCGCGCCCAATGATAAGACGTTGTTGGCAGCAGGGCCGGCCCTAGACATTTTGGCGCTCCGGGCAAAACCTTAATTTTGCGCCCCCCCCCCTCCCCGTTTTTTTTTTAAAGTAAATCTCATGCGACCATATCAGAAAGTAAAAAAAACAGTGAACAAAAATGAAAAAAAAAAAAAACGTTTTGTTAAAAACTTAATCATTAGATAACAAGGTAAGCAATTTAGCACTTAAGGCAAAATAACAAAAATTTAAATGTAGTAATGCTAACTGAACTAATATCCCATATTATAAATAAATTATAACTAACCAAAGTAATTAAAATGCCCTTTTTCTAACTTTTCTTTCGGCAAACTCACGAACCAGTGATTTCAAGTCTAATTTGTCACTAATTTGGTGTTCTATAGCTATCATTGCCATTCCATTGAGACGATTTTGCGTCTGCATCGTTCTGAGATAATTTTTTATTAATTTTAGTTTTGAAAAGCTTCTTTCCCCTGAAGTCACAGTGACTGGCAATGTAAGTAGGATTCTTAATGCTATGCTGAGGTTTGGTGCGAATTTAAGTGTAGCGATAAACTTGAGAACTTCAACAGGGGTTTCCTTTTTTGTTAATAATGACGAAACAATGCTTATTTCATCGGCTAGCTCCAGGGCGTTAAGATCGCTTGAATTTCCATCAGTTAAAACTATTTCCAAATCTTTGCAATGAGCCAGTAGCTCATTTCTGGTCATGTCTTTTAGACCAAAAATATTATACAAAAAGCTGAAATAATTACTGTGAGTATTTAGCAAATTATATCTGGTTTCCAAAGCATTTATTGCTTGATCTATAGTGTGAAAAAAAAAATCTATTTTATATTTTTGTTTGAGGTCTTGAACGGGTTCATCCGGGCCCTCATACAAAAACGTTCTTGTTTTGCTTCTGACACGATGGCGTGGTGTGGTGGTTTCGAAATTAGCTTCCACGTCAATCTCTGAAGCAAGCTCGGTTGCTTCTAAAATGATGCTTTCAAAAGCTTCATCTGATCTCAGGTTTTCAAAGAAGAGTTTGCAGTTGCTAAGCATATCACAATAGCTTGTGACATATTAAAATTTACAGTTTGCAAAAGTTTGCTGATGGGGTTAATATGACTCAAAATTTTGTATCAGATCACAACAGAGCATATAAATTTGAACTGCTTCAAATTATTTAATAATCCGCTAGCCTCGTCTCTGATCATATTATCGATTTCTGAAACTTCATATATGCTGTACAAAGCATCGTGAATTGGACCAATTTGAAACCGCAGAGCTTTTAATGAGTCGACTCGACCTTCCCATCGCGTATTACTCAATGGTTTTAGGGTGTAAGTATCAATATATTTCAGTAATATTGCCCAACGAAAAGAAGAGGAAGAAAAAAATGTATATACCTTTTGAACAATATTGAAGAAGTTGGCTGCCTCAAACGAGGATTTTGCCATATCGTTTACAACCAACTTTAGCGAATGGCTGCTGCATGAAACATAAAATGCTCTGGGGTTTATATTTCTGATTCTTGTTTGTACTCGCGATTTTTCTCCTCTCATATTGGAATATGCAGTTAAAAAGGGCTGTTAGATATTAGCAGTTAAAAAGGGTTGTACAGTCGTGTTGCCACTTGCCGAAAAACTTGTCAATTCTTGAAAGGCGGTGGCTGAGTGGTTTTGTCATGTTGAATTGAATTCAACTAGATTTTGCCTTAATGTTTAAATATATTATATTATTTGAATTATGTGCTTAGAAATAAAAATGATAAATTCCGCCTGCCGCCTCTTAATCTTGTCAACTATCAGTCAAATCTTGCAACGCGTTTTTAAGAAAATTCCCGTGAATCGATTTCAATGAAATTTGCGATGACAATGCAATATTATGAAAAATAATTTATTGATATATCAGAATTATAAAAAAATATTCTTTACTTTTTAGTTTCAGTGCATTTTATAAAATCCTGTAAACTTAATTTTTTTTATCAGTTTATTTTCATTTTCCATGATTTTGGCGCCCCTAGATCATTGCGCTCCGGGCGGCCGCCCGGATCGCCCTACCCTGGGGCCGGCCCTGTTGGCAGCCAAAGGTTGGTAAGAAGTTGGCAGGCGAACGTAAAACTGTATGCATGTAGAAGTTCAGAGCACCTTATAATAGCTCTAATCTCTGAACTTGTTAGATTTAAAAACATTGTTATTGTTTAAAGAACTAATTGATTATTGAACCACTGAACACACCAATGCATTACAACCAGTTCCAGTTTTGCTAGCAACTTTCTCTCTAGGTGGCTGGGTAGGGTCAGGAGATAGGCTCAGTCGCTTTAGTGTACGTTAAGGAGGAACACTGGAATAAATCGCCATCTCACTGTCAACCACAAGACCAGTTCCAGTTTTGCCAGGATCTTCCCCCTAGGTGGCTGGATAGGGTTAGAAGAGATGCTTGATCTCTTTGGTGTACGTTATGGAGGAACATCGGATTGAATTTCCATCTAACTGTCAACCAGAAGACGACCACTTCCAGTTTTGCCAGAATCTACCCTCTCTTGGTGACTGGGTAGGGACAAAAGGAGAGAGACTCGATCGCGTCGGTGTACTTTATGGAGGAACACTGGAAGCATTTCGGTTTTGATACCGGACCATCGCCAATAGCCTGATGAGTTTCTCAAATACAACGTTTATTAACTACCTTCTTACCTATCTATATTTTGCACTTGAGGCGTTATTCTTCCGAAACAGTTGGAGCGTGGGGTGCCAGCTATAGTGTGACCTCGTTGTCTGACCGTGTTACAAAATTTCATGGTGTTATCTTTGGTTCATTTCCCATGGGGTTTGTTCCCAGACCGTAGCCCGTTGTGTTGCTCTAGTGTGACACGTTAATCCAAATTACCAAAAAATACCTTAATACCAGACCGTCTCCAATAGCTAGTTGTGTTGCTCCAGTTCGATATTAATTAAATACTTACCCACCTACTGGAACAGTGATATTATTATACTATTATTGTGTTTTTTTTAATTCAAATTCACTAGGTATACAATTTTTTTTTCATCTAACATTTTTTTTTCCAATGGCAAGGCTGGGTACAGATTGCACAGACAAATACAATGTATAATACAATACAGTACAGAATTGACCGAAGTCATTGTAGCCTTATGCAAGGCCAGAAGTGATGGTCACTTGTGAAGGGGCACCCAGTGGGTGGACCATCATTGTCCCTAACAAAGGACGGCACAATTTACATCCATGCCCTGACCCGTATTCGAACCAGGAACCTTCCGATCCAGAGGCGAACACCTTGATCACTTGACCGGTTGGTCGGCTTCATCTAATATAAATACGATAGCATTCAGAGAATTCCAAAAACACCTTAGATAAAATGTGTATTTAAAGGGAGACAGGATCTTTTTGAACGCTCTAATTTCAGCAAAAACAGATATAACTGCCAAAAGAAAAATTTGTGGTTAGTAGTTTGAATTTTTGGGATTTTCGGAGATTTTTTTCATATTTAAAACTTTTATAGCATTGATGTACTTAAAACAGGAAAACACTTTAAAACTTTTGTCATTTAAACTTAGGAGATTATGAACAAAAATACAAGAACAAATTTTCCCCAAGAGGATATTTTTATTTTGGCCTTCCACAACTAATTACTCTTCAATAATGAAACTTCGTACGCTTATAGTTCTCAATACCTTCAAAAATGAGCCAATCCTCAAAATCTTCCATAAAAATTTTCTGATTTTAGAAATAATATTCTAATATGTACGACAATTTTAACAAGTGCATGTAGAGTAATTAGCTTTTGAGGTATCGGGTAGACCACGATATATAAAAATAAAATTTGGTCAGCTCTCGGCGCACATTTCCTTTCGAATGTCTGGGATTCACGGGCCCAAGGTATGGTGAGGCCCCATGTGTTCTCTTATTTTCTCCTGAGGTTTACTGTCTTTGTAAACAGGGGGTCCCTGGTCACCCAAGCGACCTTTTTCTGCTCTCAGCCCACAACTTTGTTCTCAAATCTCTTATTTTCCCTTTCACGACATTTCTTACTTTACTTTGATTTGTGTTGGGCGTATATTGCCGAAATAGGGCCAAAAATATCCAAATCAACCGAGCAACCATTTGGGCAGAATACTTGCTTTACTTTGTTCATACCC
This sequence comes from Metellina segmentata, assembly GCA_947359465.1. NCBI lineage: Eukaryota > Metazoa > Arthropoda > Arachnida > Araneae > Tetragnathidae > Metellina > Metellina segmentata. The sequence goes on from OX375884.1 coordinate 28,814,714, forward strand.
TCCACGTGAAATTTTTCTTTCTACATTAAAAAAAAAGTTACCGCCGCCCTGTCACAGGATCAACTGGGTTTTTTCGCTCGATTCTTAGACGGTTTCCAGAGAAAGTACGGATCAGAAAATTACGAAATTAACATGGTTTGTTCTTCATCTTGTTCCCTGGTCAATTTTGAAGATTTTTTCCCGATGCGGCTATTAGTTTAGGGTTTGTTAAGAGCCCTCGCTGTGACGTCATGGACCGGAAAGTCAAATCGCTAATATACGAATTATTAAGATAGTTTCGCTGTCGCAGGAGATTGACTCTGCGAACGGAGTGTTGGTTTGTGAAGCAAACCAAATGGGATTTCGTAGCAATCTCAGGGGGCGGAGACCCCTAGCAATGAAAGTGATGGATTCGCAAACGTAGGGTTGCGAGTTCGAATTCAACCAGAGTCCATCGGGTACAAAGGGGGCTGGTACACCTTAAATCTGTCGTGAAATCAAATGTCCTCACGTTAGCGTGAAGTGGAAGTTTGGAGAGTGGAGCGTGTGTGAGCTCATCTAACCGTGGTTTAAAATTAGGTGGTGGCCGCGGATCTATGGGATTGATCCCGGATGGCCCGTTAAGTTGCTGCACTGCCAATAGCTCGTTGTGTAACTTCAATGTGACGTTAACAAAATACTACCTAATACCTACCAACAGTCTTTTGCAAACTCGAGGTCCCGGGTTACCCAAAAGATCTTTTTATGCTCTAATGCCACTGCTTTGTTCTACGGTCCCCTTTTATCCCTCGTCATCTCATCGTGGTTCCAAATTACTTTGTGTTGTCTTCGGATACTTTCCCTTCGGGTTTGTTTGGCATTTTTTGGAAGTTTGGAGAGTGGAGTGCCAGCTTAGGTGTTACATTGTCATCTGACCGTGTTTTAAAGTCACATGGAGTTGTCCTTGGTAGGTAAGTATTTCAATTAACATCGAACTTGAGTGACGTAGCGGGCTATAGACGACGGTACGGGATCAATCCCCAAGGGAAATATCCGCGGACAACAGCACGCAATTTTGAACCACGGTCAGATGACGAGGCAACAACTGAGCTGGCACCACACTCTCCAAACTTCCATACCACGGAAACGTGTGGACATTTGTGGCTTTTGGACGATTGTGGACGAGAGATTTAAGGTGCGCCAGCCCCCTTTGTGCACGACAGTATTTTTCGGATTCGAACGAGCCAACTTCCGGTTGCTAATCCGTTACTCTTACTACCGGACCAAAGTATATCGGTGTTGTCCTTGGATTTTTCCCTTTCGAGGTTGATCCCGGACCGACGTCAATAGCCCGGTGTGTTGCTCCAATGCGACGTTTATTAGAATACCTCCCATTTTCCATCTTCCACGTCATATTCTGTCCAAGCTTTCCCGGATGTAAGAGCAACGGCCTAGTAACAAGAGATATATGACTTCGAATACGGCCAAAGACCGACATGTACAAATGTGTCTGGTGCACGTTAAATCTGTCGTGGCCTCAAATGTCCTCACGTTTTCGTGGTGTGCAGGTTAGGAGAGTGGAAAAGCCATATCAGGGGTGAACTCGTCATCTGACCGTTGTTCTAAAATACACGTTGTCCTCGGATCTTTCCCATTTTGGGATGATCCCGGACCGTCACTAATAGTCGTTGTGTTGCTCCAGTGTGTGACGTTAATTAAAAATTACATTGCATTATACATGATGTAATTTACTTAACGCTAATTTGTGTTTGACCAGCTTGGCCAAATAAGGCCGAAAAATTACAAAACAACCAATATTTGGTCAAAATAGTTTCTTAACATGAAATTAAGGTAACATCTTAAAGAATGTTGGTGAATATTTCAATTAACGTCGCACTGGAGCTACACCACATGGGCTATTGGCGACGGTCGGATAATCCCCAAGAGAATGATCCGAGGACAACACCACGTAATTGTGAACCACGGTCAGATGACGAGCAGATTTAATATAAACATGAAATTTTAAATGAAAGAAGCTTTAGAGAGTAGTAATTTTGATAATTTGGTCATTTTTAATTAACGTTGTACTAGAGCAATACATCGGGCTCTTGACGAAGGTCCGGGATCAATCCTCTTAGGCAGTGTTTCTCAGTGTGGTACGCGTACCCCCAGGGGTACGGGAAGAGTTTGGTGGGGGCACGCGTTGCACCGCAGTTTGGTGGGGATATGCACTGCACTGTGCTTGGCTGCGCCTAATTCTACGTTCTCATGAGTCAAGTCAAGACAGTCTTGTGAGGCGTGAGATGGTCCGAAGTTACACGGCGGAAATATACCACACTTCGTTACAGAAACAGCTTCGTTAACCCTTCGTCGGGCGCAACCGGCTTGACAGGCACAGCTTTGACATGAACTTCAATGTATTATTAATGATAGATTTGAGTTGAGAAATTGTTTACATGACTATAAATGGCTTTGTAAACTAGATACTTAGCAGATATAGTCTCTGTTTTAAATTGCTTCAACTTATCGTTACAAGGCAAAGAAATTTCATTGTTTCACGTTCAAGATAAAGTGAACGCTGCCATCGCAAAACTAAAGTTATGGCAAAAGAGAGTTGGCAATGGAGAAGTATACTCGTTTCCCTCTCTTCATGAGTTCATAACAAGTTCGACTACTAAAATTTATGCTGATACTCTGAAATGCATAACGCAGCATTTGTAGAGTTAGCAAGTGGGCTTGAAAAACTATTTCCCTGATTTAACCAAAAATATTGAATGGATAAGATATCCGTTTAACATTAATATAACATCCATGCCAGAAGATTTGTCGCATGCGGAAGAAGAGCAATTGTTGGAATTGGCTTCAGACGGATTCTTGAAAAATAAACATAAGTAGAGTACTTTAACATCATTCTGGTTACAAATGCAACTTGTGTATCCGGTTTCAACAGAAAAAGTTCTAAAATACATCTTGCCTTTTCCAACTTCATATTTATGGGAAGTTGCTTTTTTAGCATTTGTAGACATTAAGTCGAAAAAAAGGAACAGACTATTGGACGTGGAACCACATCTCAGATTAAAACTAACAACCAGGGAACCAAATTATGACGATCTGTTATCTCAACACAGACAATTTCATCCTTCTCATTGATCCAAATAAACGTTATTTACAATATAACTTTCATTTATATTTTTAATATGAATAATTTTATTTCTCTTTCCTTATTATTTTGGGTATGTCACAAAAAAAGAAAAAAAAAATACATTTTGATTGTTATTAAAATACATCCATTTTTTCGACGAGGGGTACTCAGCGTTACGAAAATTATAGAAGGGGTACACATATGAAAAAAAGTTTGGGAAACACTGCTCTAAGGAAACGATCCCAGGACAACAACATGTACTTTTGAACCACGGTCAGATGGCGATCTTTAAAGAGAGTAATTTCTTTCTAAATAAAAAAAACATATCCTTACTAAAACAAAGTTCTAGATTTGAAAATAATAAATTTGCTCCGTATCTTTTAGCGTCATCTGACCGTGGTTCAAAATTACGAGGTGTTGTCCTCGGATCCTTCCCTTAAGGGAGTGATCCCGGACCGTCGTCAATAGCCCGCTGTGTTGCTCTAGTACGACGTTAACTAAAAAATTACCAAAATTACCGTATCTTTTAGACTTTGATCTCTTTTCCATTGAAACTAGGGCGTGTTGGAAGGTTCTATTTCCTCATAATTGAAGACGTAACAAAGAACTAAACAGTGTAGGTTTCTCTAAAAGTCTCTTGATCCTAATATAGTCACTGATGCAACATCTAAGAACTTCCTTAATATACTTATTGAACAGCAAGAATCTAGTATTTCTGTAACTTATACTAAATAAATAAATCGCTATGCTACCACCCACATTTATGAGGAGCAATCTAATCATAGATGAAACGTTAACATCGACACGTTTAGAGAGCGAGAGAGATCCAACATATTTGTATGTAAATATTTAATAAGAATATCTATCAATTCTAAACTATATTCATAATTTGTATCCTTGATTCCCGTGTTATAAATGCAGGGTATAGATTGGGATAGTAATTTTCCATATTTGTCAACATACAAAGTTTGAATACGTATAATTGCAAATCTAAATTTATAATATTGATTTAATTACCAGGTTAGTAGTGTAGTATGTTTTGATTGTAAACGAAAAATAATATTGATTTAATTACCAGGTTAGTCGTGTAGTATGTTTTGATTGTAAATGAAAAAGTAATATTGATTTTACACAGGAAATGCAAATAAGCGTTTTGATTCACGAAACAACTCGGTTTTGATCCCAGTCCGTCGCTAATAGGCCATTGTGTTGCTCCAGTGCGACGTTAATCAAAATACCTAACTACCCACCGATTGATATTGATAGTCAGTTGACTGGTTTTTTCAATAAGAACTCATGAATTTGACATTAAATGTTCAAAAAAATTATTCCGATTTATATGCACTACCCTATAATAATGAAACGAATAGCAAGACGTGATGGTATAAAGCAGTGGTCCCCAACCCCCGGTCCGTGGATCAAATGGTACCGGGCCGCCCAAGGAACATTAAATTATTTCCATTTTATTTACTGTAGTGTATTTCTCTCGGGTTTGTGCGGTTCTTATCTATGAAATGTCCACTCAAATTAGGAGGCGGTAAATCAGAACTTGAAATTTGTTCTGTTACTAGAGCTTCAATTATGATTTCTGAATTCTGTATGTCTCTACTTTCCAATTTTGACAAATGTGACAACTGTTTGTTTTCAAATTGGCAGACAAAGTAGCTGCATTTAAGCCAAACTGAAGTTGTGGGGACCGCGCGTGAACAGAGGTATTTTGGACATGTTTCAGACATTAGTGGGGATTTTAGGCGAGACTGATCCTAAACATTCATTCTCCAATTTGGTGTACGATCACCTGTCTTTGTTTTTAAAAGAGTTCGAGCGCTACTTCCCATCTACAAAAGACCCACGAACTAGTAAGGAATGGATCCGCGATCCATTTGTCAACAAATCAGGCGAATCTAGCATGTCTGTGCAAGAAGAAGATCAACTGCTGGAGATTGCAAATGAAGGCGTCCTTAAAACTACTTTCGAGTACAACTCTGCCGGTGTTCTGGGTAAAAGTCATGGCGGAATACCCTGAGATTGCCATCACAGCACTTAAATCCCTATTGCCATTTCTGACAACCTATCTGTGTGAAGCGGGGTTTTCTGTAGTGACAGCAACCAAAACAAAACAACGGAATAAACTGGATCCAAGCAACACACTTTGGGTGTCATTGTCTCCTATTACCCCCAGATGAAAAGAACTCGTTGCAAAGAAACAAGCTCAGGGTTCTCATTGATTTAGCGTTCTAGTGAGTTAAAATGTTAAATCACTGCATATTCATTTTTTGGTGTAACTGTATTTTATTTTGAAGACATGTTTAAAAATAATTAAATTAAAATTATTAAATCAAAACAATCTAAAATACAACCAATCAACGCCCCCCCCCCCCCAGCGGGTCGCGTTAAAATTATCAAACGTTGATCTGGTATAAGGGAATGAATATATGTTTTTATTGTGCGATGGTCCCCACGTGCTACAATTACACTAGTAAGCCTTCTGGGCATACTTTCAACAAGGTTTTGATACACAGCTATGGGTATATGTTTCCATTACTTCTGAAAGAATGTGTGTGTGTGTGTGTGTGTGTGTGTGTGTGTCGTCAGCTCAGCTGTAGATTTCGGACGTAGTTCCCTGGTTCCCGTAGTTCCGTAGTAAATATTCGTATACCTTCTTATATTTGCAATTAAACAATTTTTCATAAAAACTTTTTGAGCAAAACTTATCTGAAAATCAGCCAATAGCCTTATTTGTCGGAGTGATCAATAATTCATCCCAACATGTGATAAGTTCTTTTATTTAATACGCTTTAGAAACTTTATAACTTTAGCGTTTGTAAACTGGTTTTTTTACTTTTTCTGTAGATGTTTCAATAAAGATCGTAAACCAACACTTCTTTCGCAAATGATTGCGCTTTTTTTTTTTACTTTAGCACTTAATGCACCCTAGACTAATAGCCGCATCAGTAAAAAAAAAACATCTCATTCTTGTTCCCAGTACAATGTTGACTATCGCAATTTTCTGATCTGTACTTAATCGGCAAACCGTCTCAGAACCGAGCGAAAAAACGAGCATGAAGTCACAGCGAGTTTCAATGACATGTGACAAACCCGCTGTCAGAAAATGTAACTATTATTTCCGTGAAGTAGAATAAACGCAATAGCTCCCCGATTTAAAAAATACGAAATTTGTATGGCCAACTTTTGATCGCATCGAATTTATTTATTCACCAATTTCAAAAATAATTGTACTGTAAGAAAGAGTACATTCTAAGGTTTCCTGTGATGTTTTCAGATTTAAAAACTAGTAGTAATAAGATATGAATATGACAGTTTTAAGAAAAAGCAATGAAAATGTTTCGATTTTTCTCGAATTAAAAAAAAATATTACCAGGAACCAAATTGAAATTTCTAAAATAAACTCGACGAGCTGCAAAAATTCACGTTTAGAAAAAAACTCAAGGCTGAAGACTGAAACATCTTTTGCTCACTCGCGTTAGAAATTTCGCTTTTTCAACTTCGACCTTTAATAAACCCTAAACTTATGGCCGCATCGAAAAAAAAATCTTCGTTATCGTGTTCCCTATACAATTTTGAGCAAACCATGCTAATTTCTCAATTTTCTAACCGTACTTTCTCGGGAAACCGTCTAAGAATCGAGCGAAAGCAACCAATTTTCAATTCTGCGACAGTGGCGGCGGTTGCAGTAACTGTTTTTTAATATTAATATAGAGAGATACGTCAATTTCATTCTATATGATTTTTGTTTTGTGTTGATAGTATGTAGTTTTTATTGTATGATTGTACTGACTTTTTTTTTTCATTTGTCGTTGCATGTTCAGTACTTTTGATCTTATTTCGTGTCATAACTGAAGTAATCTGTGTGTTTCAGTTTGAATAAATATATAAATCATCTTCCTTAATCATTTTCGAAACATTTCCACTGTTCAAAGCTTGTCCGCTTTCGAAACTTGCGCCCTAAAAATCAAACCAAATAACCATCCATTGGCCAAACACATAGAGCCTTAAAATTAATAATCAGCCTCGTACAAATTATGTAACCAAATAAGCCCCATAAAATTAATAAACATTAAATAATGACTTTCTTTCTTAATTCCCATGAGGACTTGAAAGCGGAAATGCCATTCAGCGAAATTCATTAATAATGTTTTGTTAGTTTTCAGAAGAAAACAGCTTACAAAATTTGCCATTTTTATTCATTCAAAAGGGTAAGGGGTATTCTCCAAAAATTACCGGGAGTTCATTTCCGCAAAGCATATAACAACTATGAAGGCTTTGTAACATGGCGTGCCCGCCCGAAGAAGGGAACGATAAAAATGAATATCTGATCCCGGAATCCGGAATGTAGACCGAAAACAAAAGTTCCTGGATGCAATATCAGAAGATTTCCTTCCTTTATTACAGGAAAGGAACGGGGGGAAAGTGCCTTGCAGCACTCAACTTATTGCTCTTTTACTCTCTTTTTACCAGTCCTCAGATAATGTATGGATATGTTGATAAATTGAAGAAGTGTTTCCTACCTTTCCACGAAGAGGATTCCTGAGGACTGGGTATTGTTCAGCGACACGATGCAAACTTGGATGGCCTCAAAAGATTGCGGGGGTGGCTCGTTTGCTCAAGTAATATAAAACCGTGTGAGTGGGATGTCGTTCGTTTTCAATCACCATCAATGGAAAGAAAGCAATTCTAAGCGAAGGGGAAGAATCGCCGTTTTTCTTTCTGCCTATTTCAAAAATTCAGTAGGAAAATGTCAGATGAGTAGTTTTGCTTGTATAAAGACACAGTTGGTCAGATCTGAAACTTTGAAGGCTCCAATGCAACAATGTTAATTTACCTAATTTTTATGCATATTTTCTCAGAATGTTCTTAGGATTTCGATTTTAAATTGCTTTGTATATTATATTAGATATTGTAATGAATTATCTGGGTAGCGTGCAGATGAAGAATCTACAGAGAACAGTCTAGCTTAATTATGTAAGAATTTTTATTTACAGTTTTCTTGATTAATTAATGGTATGTTATATACAAGACTCTGAAATTAGACATAGGTCTATAATAATTAGATTGGACAGGTTGTCTCAACTCAATTCTAATCTAACAGCAGAAAAGTCTACAGCAGAAGAAGGGTTCTAGGGTAGTATAACGGCACTACGCTCGTACAATTTTATCTCGGGAGGAGATCACTTCGTCGTCGACACAAATCCACACAGGATCTCACTATAGACGTTTGGTGACAGTCTACACCAGGAACTCTAGGACGTTCCTTCTAAATAAAGTCGCGGGGACTTTAGTATTCAGCCTCTCAAGGCTTCTGAGTAGGTGTCCTCTCAGGGCGAGGTCACACCAAACTCCAAAAATGACTTCTCCAAAGAGAAGAAATTGGTCGACCTATTTGGGTCTCTGAGTACGACGCACCTCAGGATGAGATCAAGTCAAAAACTGATATTTTTTCTTCTCCCGATTCCTCGGCTTGGATTTTGGCAGGCTCCGGCCGCTGGGCGGAGCTGGTCCTCGATTGGTCCTGGTTGGCTCTGATGTCACTCCGTTGGGTTTGTCATTGGCCTCGTATCTAGCGTCGGTTCGTCTAACCCTCTCGGCTGTTTCAACCCAAGCTGATGACAGTAATCCATAAAGGCGGGGTAGAACTACATTTCCTTTGTAGTTTTACTGTCAACAGTCCAGACAGACTGGCGACTCTCCATTGTCAGCAGTGGTTCGCACCTGTGCCTCTCGGCGAACTCCGTCGGGGGTTTAGATTTCGCATTGGGAGGATCAATGGATGGCCTTCATCAATGAATCCTCACAATATATTTGAACACTGTACTCTATTTTTCCAGTCCATAGATAATGTATGGATACGTTAATAACTTCAAGTGTTTCCTATCTTTCTACGAAAAATATTCCAGAGGACTGGGTATTACGAGACAAAATTGGATCGGGCTGGATAATATTTCAATGATTGCTCAAGTAATACAAAACCATGTGAGTGGGATGTAGTTCATTTTCAATCACCATCAATGGAAAGAAAGCAACTGTAAGCGAAGTTTTTTTTGTCGATTTCAAAAATCCGGTAGAAAAATGTGAGATTGATAGTTGGGCTTGTATAAAGACACAGTGTGTCAGATCTTAAACTTTGAAGGCTACAATACAACAATGTTAATTTACCTGAATTCCAGGCATATTTTCCCAAAATATGCTTAATATTGAGGTTTTAAATTGTTATATTGTATAATATATTATACTCTTAATACTTGAATGCTCTTAATACTCTATTTTTACCGGTCCTTAGGTTATGAATGGATATGTTTATACATTAAAGAAGGATTTCCTTCTTTTTCAACGTATCAACATATCCATTCATAACCTAAGGACCGGTAAAAATAGAGTATACTTGCCACTGCGTGGCTAGCCCGGCGTTGCCCGTTCCCGTGGTGTTGGTTTGCGAAGCAACGCCGTGATGTAAGGTATTAATCTGGTGTAAAATTTTCAGCAGATTTCAAATCCGTTGAAATTTTTACTCTATCTTTAACCGTCTATGAGATAGAAAAATAACTAAGTGACTCCAGTTAAAAGATTGGCTGGAAAACCTTTCCTCCTCGCAAAATCAAAGCGGAAACGAAAAACATAATTTTCTCCAAATTCCCCGCGATGGAAAAAGCTTGCCATGGTTCCAAAGACTGACGGGGAAAAGTCTAGATTCGGGTGTTTCATCTTCCAGAAGAAACGCGTTGAAGCAACCGCTAGAGAATAAACTATTAAATTAATTTTAAAATGTTCTAGATTGAATTTTAAAATTCGCAGCGACCCAAAGTATGCACAAAATTCGGACTACCAAATCTCATTGCTGTAAGTGCCATAGAATCGTCAAGATTTTGCGACAAGAAACAAACAGACAAACAAACACTGCCTTTTATAATAGTAGAGATTAGAGGAAGAAGAAGGATTCCTCTTCCTCAAGTCCTGCTAGTCGCCTCATCGTGGCGAGGGGGTGTCAATGGGCGGAATGGTTGAAGTACGTCGGGAGCCTGGCTCCTGGTAGGGACACCCTAGGCGTGAAGGCCATTCCAATATGCCCATCTAAGGCTAGCAGGCGAAGTTGCGGGAAAAAGTCAGTCTTCTACCTCAGGTGCTCCAGGTCTTTTTGGCCCACCAGAAGCTGAAACACTCCCCCCTTTATCCTTTCACACCGAACTTTTGAACCCAGTTCATAAAAATGCAGACAACCCTGAATTTATGAGACAGATGGCCCTTGAGACAATCAATCAAATACGTAAAGATGCTCTTCTAATGTATACTGATGGCAGCAAGAATGATAAAGGCCATTCTGGTAGTGGTATCCTCATCAAGACTCCTACTTCTACATTTAGACTTAAAGTTAGAAACTCAAATTCTTGCTATGTGTTCAGATCTGAACTCATTGCTATCGAGAGAGGCCTGAGCTATGCTGAGAACATTGTGGAACCTGACTTTGTGGATATTTGGATCTTAACAGACAGTTAATAAGTGTTTCCTACTTTTCTACGAAGAGGATTCCCGAGGATTGGGTAATGTTCACCCACACAAGGCAAATACAGATGGCGTCAAGATTTTGGGGGTTAATAAATTTTTCATGTAATATAAAACCATGAGTCAAATATCTTTCGTTTCCAATCGCCATCAATGGAAGGAAAGTTGAGTATTTGAACTTGTATAGAGGCGTGGATAATTTCTATGCAAATTTTCTCAGAATACACTGAAGACTTCGTATTGAAATTTCTGTTACATTGCGAAATATTTGTATATTATACTCTATTCATACCAATCCTGAGTTTATGAATGAATATGTTGATAATTTGAAACGTAATATTTGTATATTATACTCAATACCGATCCTGAGTTTATGAGTGAAAATGTTGATAAATTAAAGTTTTCTACATTTCCATGAAAATTTCCATTTTGTTCTGCCACACAAACCTCAGTTGGATGGTCTCAAAAGATTTCAAGGGTGATGGGATTGCTCAGGTAAGTTCAAACCGTAAGTGGAATGTTCTTTTATAATCATCAATTAATAGATAGCAATTGTGAGCGAAGGGCTGGTATAGATGCCGTTTTTTCTCTTTGAATAATCGGTCGAAATATTTAAGTTGAGTAGTTGAACACAGTCACAGACTTAATACATCAGATCATCCTAATTTATATCTATTAAAAGGAATAGAAAGGTCCAGTGCGACACTTTTAACACTCGAGTGTTTCGACGTGACATATCATCCAGGATCTGGTCAATTTTGCTATGGACGAGATATCTGCAATCTCGTCTAGACAAAACTGCCCTGTTATATCAAGGAAATGAAGATCCAAGAAGGAAATACAAATTTGCCCTTGCCCAGAACTGGTGACAGTTTGAAATATATTTTATCAAAAGAGTTTGGACAGTTAAGGGCAGTTTTCAGGTAGCGATAAACCGCCAAGTGGTTTCAATCAAATATCTCATCCATCAAGATCTGACCGATTTGGCTAATGATAAGAAACCTCGTCATTAGCAAAATTGACCTTGATGACGAGAAAAAATTTCCTTGATGACAGGATATTTCGTCATCTATATATAGGACTATATATATCTGACAGGATATTTCGTCATCAAGGTGTTGAGATAGGTATATGGTTGCAGAAAGGAAGCACTTCAGGAACAGGAACAACAAGAACTTTAATAAACAATAATAGGTTAGTTACATGGTTCGTCTCGCCTTCAGTACGAGTGCGTCTGCTGGTGTTAGTATTCAAAGACCGACTTTATATACAATTCTGCGCTACGGCAGAGTGGAGCGCCATCTACTGGGTGAATACTACAGAGTATCCCTCCAGTGACGAAGGAACGATAAACATAGGTAATAATACAGCACAGATAAGCAAGACAAAATAAGAAAATGAGTACTCATACAATTGAAGATATTTACAATTTTAAATAGTAATGTAACTATCCACAATTCAATGAAGTACATACAATAAGGGGGAAAATGTTAGTTATTTCTCCATGACAAGTCTATCGGGGAAATGTACACACCGTCCCGATCGTGTAATTACAGGTGTTTTAGATTGTGGCTTAGGTGTGACCGATTTAAGTTTGTCAATGTGGGAAGATAGCTTTGGGGACTCCATGGTATCCGAAAAATAAAAAGCTGGCTTTACTCTGTCGATGGAAACAGTGTTTTTCTTACCATTTAACTCAATGACAAAATTTTTGTCTGTACGGTTAACAACCAGATGTGGACCAGAATAAGGAGGTGTGAGAGGAGGTCGAACTTTGTCGATTCTTAAAAATATATGGGTGCATGTTTTTAATGATGGGTTTACATAAACTTTAGTATTACCATGATTTGTAGATGCGATAGGATTTAGTTTTCGCATCATTGAAATGAAATTGGACACATAAGTAGGAGTAAGGGATTGGGGTACGGAATCAGTTGTAAAAAGATCAGATGGTAAACGTAAAGTAGTACCATAAACAAGTTGAGAACTGGTCGCATTGATATCCTTCTTAAGAGAAGAACGTAGACCTAATAAAACTATGGGTAAAACTTCCGTCCACTTAGTGTGTTCATGAGCCGTTATGGCTGCTTTGAGGTGCCTGTGAAAGCGTTCAATCATCCCATTTGATTGAGGATGATAAGCAGAAGAAAGAATTCTATCAGTGCCTAAAGTATTTGTGAGTTCACGAAGAAGATTAGATTTAAAATTTTGTCCCTGATCTGAAGTAATAGTGACTGGTGTACCGAATCTACAAATCCAACCGTGGAGGAGAGCTCTAGCAGTGCGTCTGCTGGTGTTAGTATTCAAAGACCGACTTTATATACAATTCTGCGCTACGGCAGAGAGGAGCGCCATCTACTGGGTGAATACTACAAAGGTATAGCCCATTTTTTTAGGATAACGAGACCAAGATCTGATCAGGTTTTCCTAGTGACGAGATATCTCGCCCATAAAGATCTGGTCAGTTTTGTTTATGTGGATGAAACCTTGTCGAGACTATGACCATGAGAGTTAAAGGAAGGTCACTGGCTTCTGGTCACTACAGGTCGCTTTTCGACACGGAAATAAACCCCCAGGATGGTAAATTTACCTAATTTCTATGTAGTTTCTCAGAATATACCGAATGTATCTATTTGAATATATTGTATACTTAAGAGGCTTATTTGCTTAACTGAAGTTAAGATTTAATACACTATTTCGGACATAAAACATGTTTGCTTCACACTGGTAAAAAATCAGTCCGTATATAATTCATGGATATGTTGATATAAATTGAAGTGCTTTCTACTTTACTTAGTGAATTGTCCGGAAGACGTATCTTTGGAGTCACAGTTGAATGGCTGCATAAGATTGCGGGGGTGGCTTGTTTGATAAAGTGATCTAAAACCGTGTGAGTGGGATGTCGTTCGTTTTCAGTCAACATCAATGGAAAGAAAGCGATTGTATGCGAAGAGGAATTATCTCTTTCCTTCTCTCAAATATTGATTTGAAATGTTTTAAGATGAGTAGGGGTTGGGCTTACATTGAAAGCATTAGTGAGTCAGATCTTGCTTTTAAATTCATGTTTAATTAAAGGAGTTGAACTGTGAGTTGGAAATGCTAATTTACGTAATTTTTATGTATATTTTCTTGGAATGTATAGAAGACAGTGGTTTGAAATTTTTTATGCTCAATGAATATTTATTTATACTGAAATGGATTGAAAACTATTAAACTGCTTACCCTTTTTTTTAAACCACTAGGGGGCTCCACCCCTGCTCGCGCTCGCTCGCCAACAGCTTCTCTTATCAGTTTATATATTGCCTAACATGAGAATTTGCAAGGAAATATAAGTGGTAAAACATTGATTTGCTTCTAGTACTTTAATTTGCATTTATTAACTTCTTTAAATGTGTGGAAGATAAATTTGAGATGTGTATCAAGCAGTAATTGAAGCTAAATTTGTGAGTAAATTACTACCTATACAATAATTAATTACCAGTGTTGTAATTAAATATAGGAGCGCATTGGATTTTAGATTGGTTCACAGAAAAAGTCTTATAATAAGGCCCAAACCATTTTTTAAATATGTTCTACTGAATTTAAACTAGATGATCCTTCACTGGAGCAAATGCAGTCTGTAATATCCACCTGTTGGAAATTCAAAACCGCCATCAGAAATCAACACATCTTAATTAAATTTAGAATCAGTGAATAAATAATTCAACTATTAATAGTAAGTTAGCATATGCGTAAACATGAATCCCGTTCTACCACAAAAATCTTAGCGCCATCTGCATTTAGCTTCGCAGAAAAACCTCCCATAACAATAGTTAAAGACCTAAATCATTGTTAAAATTGTTATCCTTACATTATCAACATCCCGTAGCATTAACCCTTCAAGTGGTTTCGACGAGATATCTCGTTCATCTCAAGAGAGAGAGGGTGGGAGAGGAAGATCTAGTCAATTTTACTTCAATACCTCAGATACCTTATCGAGACAACTACCAGGAGTATTAAACTAGCTAATCTTTCCTCGAGATAAAGGTAGTCTGAACTATCTACCTGTTAGCAATTCAAAAGTGACTTCAAGAATCCATATCTCTAAATTAAATTTAATAACATCGAATAAATAATCCATCCACTAATCTTAAGTTAATTTCACCACACATTCAATTTCCGACAAACTGCTATAAATAAAGGCCCAGACCATCGTTAAATTCACTTCACCACCATTATTAGCATGGTCGCAGCTTTAAACAAGTAATCTTTCACTCGAGATAGTGAAAACAATCCGAATCCTCAGTCCGTTGGCAATCTACGACCCCTTCAAATATTTACTGCTCTAAATTGAATTTAGTATCATGGAATAAATTAGGATGCCAGGGCTTTTAAAAGATCCCCAGTCCGGCATTTTGTGATAACTTCCATGCCGGATAGAAAGAAAAGTCCAGCCTGAAAGGTGGAGCAACTCTGATTCCCTGTCCGGACGAAAAGCTTCCTGTCCACTCTTTTCCAAAAGCCCGTTAAACATTCAGTACCCAATCTTGACCGGATATAAGTCTCTGCCATTCTCCCGGATCCCGGATCTGACCATCAGATTCAGTGACAAGTACCGGATTAGACTGATGATACATCAGGATCAAGCAGATGGTTTCCCCGATGCCTTCGAAAGGTTAATCAACTCATGAAACCGAGATTAGACGTTTGCTGCTCTGGGAGCTTCTACAGCTCCAAACATTTTTAGACACACAAAGAATTCAGAGGAGGATTCGCCTGGCGGTGTCTCTTTTGTTTTGTGCTGTTCTTCGGGCAGAAAGGGTTTAGTGGAAATTCCGTAGGGAATTGTTTTCTGGAAGCTTTGAGTTCGAGCTTTTAATGAGATGGTTGATGAGCTAGAAACTGTGATATTCTCGTTACATGGCATTAGAAAATTGCAAATTACCAATTTATTATTGAATTTGCTATCCCTCCTTGTGTTCCTACAAAGTAAATTAACTCTTCAATTTATCCCGTTTCTTTGAATACATAAAATGCCAATCGGTTAAGAGAATAACTTTGTTAAAAAAAGACACAAATTATGCTTGAAAAAAAAAGCTTTTGGGTCATGTGAAACTACATGTTGAGTGCAAAAGCATTGCTTTCCAGTAGCTTAAAGTTTGAGCTATAAATGAAATGGTTTCGGAGGTACATGCTGCTAGACTGTCGTTTTATGGCGTTCAAACTTTTTGACCCACTGCTAATTTATTTATTTACATTAAAAGGAAATCTACTGTCTCCTCGAGTCCCACAAAGTACAGTCGTTGTAGTGCTCCAGTGCGACGTTAATTAACTACTAAACTTACCTAACCTGTCAAAAAGTACAGTATGTCTTCGATTTATCAAGCAGCTTGGTAGACAAGAAAAAAAGGAAACTCACCTAACCTGCCAAAAAGTACAGTAAGTCTTAGATTTATCAAGCAGCTTGGTAGACAAGAAAAAAGTGTGATGTATCGCGAGGAGCTAGCTAGGTCTGTAAAAGACTTGAACCTAAAAAATGCATAAATTACGCATTTTAGAAGCGTTTTAGACATGTAAAATTACACGTTGCATACACAAGCACTGCTTTCGCTTAAAACTGGAGCTTTAAATGAAGTTGTTAAGTAACTTGAAGTTCGGTTGTCTTTTCATGGCGTCCAAAATTTGATAATTATCAATTTGTTTATTTACAAAATTATGTAATATATCCTGCCTCTTCGCGTTCTACAAATAATCTAAAATCCTCGGTTTACTCCGCTTCTTTCAAGACAGAACACCAAGCAAAATTATACATGAAAAAAGCGTTGCAATCATATAATCTACACTTTGAACACCAAAGTTTTGTATTCTAGTACCTTAAAATGTAAGCTTTGAATTCAATTGTTAACTAACTAGAAATTGCGATATTATCGTTCAATGGCGTCCAAAAGGTGACCGCTGCCAATTTATTTACATTAAAATAAAATTTACTATATTCTAATGTTTCCATAAGCTGCATTATCTACTCGATTTCCCCCGTTTCTTTCTGGACATAAAAATGCCATAAAATATCAAGAGATCTATCGGATACAAAAAAAACCTTGGGCCGAAAAAGGCACAAATTATACATTTAAAAAGTGTTTTAGTCATGACAAAACTATACTTTCAACACAAAAGCGATGGATAGATGGTAACGTTTTCAAGTAATATTAAATATCGAAGAATAATTCAAATTCCTTCTCATTGATGCTTTCAGTAATGCAAATTTTTCCTGCAAATTCAATTAAAGATTGCTGAAAACGAGTGGACTTTGGCTTAAAGAAACAATGAACTTTTTCTAAAAAATTAGTCGAGAAGAAGTTAGTCGAAAAGTTAGCCGTATAGGAAACATAAAAGTAGAGTGTGCAATAGTAAGTTTTTAATCTGCCCATGATCATGTGACCAAAACTATTAGAAACATGACATTTAGAATACTTTCGTCTGCTGAGCATACCCGAACATTCATCATCTGATTGGTCTGCGCGATCTTGTGAAGACTTTGGTGATTTCACCACTTTCGTCGCCACTCTATAGAAATGCGTATCCACACATCTATTTGTCATAAGAGGATATATCGTCAAACGGGGCGATAACATGTAAATTGGTCAACCAATCAATTTTCTAAGAGCAGTCATGTGACTACTAGTGACATGTTGGTCACACTTTTTGAAGTTCCTCTTTGTAGCAATTCTCAGTCTACTTATATTTCACGTCTATGGAGGTAAATGTGTAACAGAAAACTTGCAAATGCAAGTAACAATAAATTAAAAAATCAAAAACAAAAATTGTCGAAAAAATATAATTAATTCTTAAAAGTCTTCTTAGGTTAAAAGTATAACGTATGATAATGCAAAATCATTAGGCATGTCACCATGGCATTACAGTCTCTCACAAAGGAAAACCTGTCCAGTTTCCAGTGTAATCTTAGGTTGGGAATTTTTTTTGAGCAATTCTTTTTTTTTTTTTTTTTTTTTTTTTGTCTTCATAAAGCAAACTGTTACGTTGGAGTCCGACTTTCCACGGTTTCAATAAAAAATTATTTCTTATACATTCTCGCAGCAAATTAAATCTGTATCTCAATCACAAAGTTGCACAGCAGAAACATGGAATTGTTTCAGTAATCTTCTCTTGAACTATCCCAAGCCATAAATCTACCCAAACTACAAAATTCCTTTATCAAATCTCATGTGTCAAGTATACCCAAAAGTTCAGAAAACGTAGCACGTTAATTAATAAAAATTGAAATTGAAATGATCTTAAACTCAATGTTGAAGCAAGACACATTAAATCAAGTACTACGTTTAACGTTGAGTAATTATTTATGGTTGATATATACTTTGAGTACTAAAATACAAGTTTATAGATATATATTTCACTGGACATAGGAGTTTTAAAGGATACCGTTGATGGCAATATTCCTTTTAAAAAGTGAATTTATCTTTTCATCTAAATAAGAGAAGAATTTTGGATTCATTTAAATATATATTACTTTCCTAGAATGTTAAATAAGGAGGTAAAGAGAAACCAAATTGAGAGATAGAGATATTTAGTTTCATATTAACCATGAATGCAGCTTACAGCACAAACCAGTGCTCAGATATCTAAGTGGATTTATCCATATTAATAATTCTTCAATCTGGAGTAAACCAATTCAAACCGAGTCGGGTATTTTGCTAGTATGTAAATATAATTTTTAAGTGCCTTTAATTCATTCAGAAAATGGGATTAAAATATATCCTTTTGTAGAGCTAATAACGAAACAATGGACTACGTTCAGCAGTCGTTATGAAGTTATATACTTATTTTTATGAAATTACACACTGTTTCAAAGAAATTCCCATTTTAATTAGAAACTTAAAATAAATGTAATTAAATTTTAAATTTATGCGGTGAGATCCATGAATGTGTACAAATATGAAAAGAATTTTCTCACAAATATGATTTCAGCCAGTAAGCAATGCTTACGAAAGAATGCATTGTGTTGTGATAGTATAAAATTATAAGCACACATTTCATACAGTATAAACTTCCAAATCTATTTAAGTCTTCCTATACTAATTTCGTTATTAGTAACGCGAAGAGAAATAACTGAAGTGTTCAACACTACAACATTTATGGAATAATTATACAAATTAAAGGTAAAATATACTCATATCGCAAATTAAAATTATTGTTTGATGAATGAAACAGTTTATCTGTGTTCTAATTAACATTTTAACAATGCATCTTATGTATGCTTATTTTCACAATATCTATGATTATACAAGTAAATTGAAACAAATTATACTCCACATAACAGGGATAAACATTTACACACAAAATAGATACTGAATAACCCTATAAAGAAGAATTAAGGTATTCTCTTTTTGCAAGTGAAAAATATTATTCTTGTTACACACACCATGATTTTATGTTAATATTTTCACTCTCAAGTCTTAAGTCGTCAAACATGATTAAAAAAGTTCTTATATGTGCTGATTAATAACTCTAAAATTATCAAAAATAGCATGTATAATACACTAATACACAAAGTCCCAAATCCGGACGTTTTCCTAACAAGGGTTTTATTCCTTCATCTCTCACTTTTTTTCCTATCTTTCTTCCTCTTCACCCTTCCAACAATTTTTATAGAACAAAATGTTCAACCTGGACCAAATTGATGAAACAGTTCAAAATAACGGACATCTTCAGAGTAAATACCACACAGAAAAATTAGATTTAAAAGTAAAATTTGTTGCATTGTATTAAAAAAAAATGTTTTATTTTCTAAAAATTATTTCTATTTAAATATCTACTATTTTAGAATTGCAAACATGTTCCGGAAGTAAATAATGCGCGGACAAATTCGCGTGCAATGGGGGTAAATTAGGGTTTTTTGACCAAAAAAAAAAAACTGCAAATAATCCAAAATCGGGAAAAGTTGATATCCGGAATGGCCGAGGTCCGGTCTTATTTTGGACTTTATACTGTAATATAATAGTATTTCCTATATTAATACATATTCTGATAAAGAAAAATTTACATCTAATTTTCATCAAAAATCCTAAATATTACTGGATATTAAGCTGGTTTTAGGAAATAGAGGGGAGTACAACTTAAACATAGGTAGCATAATAATTTGAATAATCCCGTAGCTTCAATTGGTAAAACGTCAGATTGTAATGAGATTGCATGGGATATTTTTCTCTCATAATAAATATATTATGTCGAAAAATTCAAACCTCTTGAAGTCAGATGGTATGAATGAAATTTAGAATGTGTGATGTATATCGTCACTCAAACTGCAAAAGTTCGTATGTCTAAAAGTTGCATTTTTTCCGAAGAGCCAAAATTTCAATCGTTTTCCTAATACCGCATCTACACATTCTCACGAATGGTGAGTTGGATCGCGAGGCGAGTGGCGAGGCAGATGTGTAATCGATTCACTCGTCATTCGCCTTGTTCCTCACCTAGTAGCTCGTAGCGCGTGCGTCGGAAGTGGTTTTTTGAGCACGATTCAAAGGCTTGGCGACAAGGTGCCACTCAGTGAGTGTCTGTTCAGTTCTCAATGAGTGCGTTTATCAACACGTGCAGGATAGATGTCTACTAAACTCGGCAAGTATGAAACCGACTATTCGCGTTGTGCGAAATGCTAGCGAGGGACGAGGCAAAACACGAGCGGGAATGTGTAAATGCGCTATTATGATTTTATTCTATGTATTTTGTTACATACATTTGGTTGCAACTTTTATTGGATCAGCTGATGGCATAAGAGATTTTACTACCAGGTGGAAATTACAAAATGCCACATATAGCAAGATTGTAAGGAAAAAAAAGGAATTTTTTACATACGACATTTTCACTATGAGTGACTATATGAAGAATCAAAGAAATGATAACACACAGTAACAAAACTAGAGGATTTAATTGCTGTTTTAAATCATAAAGCTCACAGGCTAGTGATCAGTTGTAAAGCCTCTTGTGGCGATACATGCCAATATACGGTCTGAAAAGTAGTCAAACAAAACTTTATGCTGTAGTGTGCAAATTGTGCCAAGAATTTTGCAGTTACTACTCATGATCCATTGTAGTTCGTCGTTGGTGCAATTAACAGCCGAGCATATCCCATTCAATGGCACATATATATGGAAATATTTCTAGTTGAGGAAGGGGTTTCAACATCACGGTGGAAAATCTGGGAGAGGCAATTCATGTGTGGTCGGATGTTATTGTGCTCTCAAGAAGGTCCTTGTATAAGTGGCATGAAAAACAAAACAACTGGTTGATCTGTTGAAGTGATGGCTCCTCACAATTTTGCACTAGGAATTGAAGTGGTGTGCCTCTACAGTAAACTGAGAATGGTAACTCTGGATGGATCAAGCAAATGCGGTGATCATCTGCCTCAAGGCAGAATCGGGATTCGTCACAAAACGAACTACTCTGTTATTCTATGCTTGTTCACTTCTCGGGTACGATACCATACAAGACCCACCCGAAGATGTAGGTTGCTATTTTCAGTTAACAGTTGAGTAAAACTCTGATGTAAGTCTTAGTGTACCATCACTTTCTACCTGTCCTTTGACATCCTTGAGTTTTTGTCCTATGACGAAACACTTCATTGAGATCCAATAGATATCAATTTGAGCCGCGGTAGCTCAGTCAGTAGAGCGTCGGGCTCGCATCAGAAGGGTTGTGGGTTCTGTCCTCGGCGGAGCCTGCAATTCTGATGGTTGCGAAATCGGCGTTTGACCTGGCTAAAGACCCTCGTGTTCACTAATGGTGACTGGGGCACGTTAAATAGGACGTGGTCACAAAGTCCCCCATGTTCCCATACCAAATCAATACCTCTGGGGGTACCTGATCAGGGGGTTATCGGCCTCTGATTGGGATCTAAATTATGTACGATATGTGTGAGTCAATGGATGTGTGAAAGGGACCTTCATGTAAAACGGATGTGTCATGCATGAAGAAGTCCAACCCTCCGGGGCAATAGCACCCCCAATCGGGCCATATATGGCTCGCACGACAACAACAACAGATATCAATTTACGTTTAGATGTCCCATGGGACTTCAGGAATGAGGATACGCAATTCGTCTCTTCCAATAACGAATTCCACCTGATATATAACGGAAAATGCGATAAAAATACATCTTACGAACTAAGCTATGTGGGGGGGGGGAATAGTCAACTGGCCTTTGATGCGGATACCATCCCTTAGTTCTTAGAATCAACAGAGCTAAGGTTTGACAACCTTCATGAATCCTTATGAAGAACATGCTTGGCAGCATTCATGTCATAGGTACCTGATCCCTCATAGAAAGGGGAATAAGTATCGTAGCCAGTAGATAGTTGAGTTAACGTCTCACTGAAGCAACAACGGTCAGTTGGTGACTGTCCGGGATCAATCTCAAAGGGAAAGATTCAATAGACAGTACCAAGTAATTTTGAATTTCATTCAAGTCACGAGGTTGGTTTGGGAGTTTAATGACGCAAAGTCCGTAATTGGCTATGCTGCGCCAGACACGAGACATAAAATATCAAGTAATTCACAGACACACACAATGAAAGTTTTACTGATATGGAATAGAGAAATAAAAACAGGAAGGAATACACCTGGTAGGAATCGAACCTGCGACGCCTACAACTCGAAGGTTGTTTGAAGATGATGACAACAACACCTGAGCTGGCACCCTACTCTCCAAACTTCCACACCACGACAACGTGAGGACATTTCAGGCAGCGATTTTATCCCCCTTTTAGCACGACAATCTTCACAGGACCTAATTCCGAACTCGCAACCCTCCGGTTGCTAATCCGATGCTCTTCCAACTAGGCTATAGCGGTTAAGTCATAAAATATAAAGGTCGTCAATAGCTAGTTGTGTTGCTCCAGCTCGGCGTTAATTAAATTACTCACCTACCAAACCTTAAAATTTCAAATCTTCGGCGATTTCATGCAACATTACTTCTGTCACAGTACCCTTCTTCACCTCAAAGACATCAGCCGACCCTGACTGAGGGAGTTAGCTGAACCCAACAGCACCACGGAAGCGCTGAAAAGGGTGAACAGTTCCTGAAGGGAGCCATAAGATGATTAAAGCTTTTTCCCGTCGTCGAAGATACCTCAATCTGGTCCAATAGAGAGATCAATTTACATTTAGATCTCGCGTGGGGGCACAGGAATGAGGATAAACAATTCGTCTCCCCCATTAATCTTCATCGACTCGTCTTCGGGCTCTAAGTGCCAATCATTGGAAACATCAAAAGCCACCCTCGCTCTCCCACATTATTTACCATCGCCCATACATTTGAGCCACTTAGACCGTTCCCCGACTTCACTACCCCAGAGACAGACGCCATCTCACAATATCCCTTCCTGTTCTACTTAGAGTCAAATAAAATCAATCTTTCGGGGAACACATTTCTACTTGGAAAGTAGACAGGATGGGCGCATTAAGAATTCAGCCTGAGAATAAAACCATCCCGTAAAAATATTCCACGCTAATCTTCCGAACTCGAATCCCTGCAAAAAACAACATAAAAGGAGGCCCTTTAGTGGTTTTTATTCTTTCCCCAATCTTTACATGTGGTAGGATTTCAACCCGATGGAAGGGAATGCAATCCAAAAAACACGCCATGTGAACTTGAACCGTGTGGAGGAAAAGTCAATTGTTCTTCGATGCGGAAACCTTCGCATTGTTCTTAGAATCAATAGAGCTAAGGTTTGACAACTTTCATAAATCCTTATGGGGAACATTTCTGGCAGCATTCATGTCATCGTTTCTAGACCCCCCCCCCAGAGGTGGCACTGATACTTTGTCAAGGGAAATGTAGAATATTATTTTACTGCATTCTAGTATAGTTCTAAATTTTAAAACTTCGATCAATTTCAATAAATCCTTATGTAGAACCCTCTTGCCAGCATTAACATTTACGCTGGGGTGATTAAATTTTTTCAATCGTCTCCAGTAATGGCTCTTTCGCCTACGTGTCCGACCCTCCTTACCTAATTACCTAACTTGAGCAATAGAGCCTTGAGAGACATTTACGACTGACGCTTTCCTTCAATGGTATTGTGTGGCATACCGTTTGGCGCTAGAGACCTTCTGCCTTTCCCCCAAAGCGTTCACACCTCAAGGTCAACAGGGTAGGGTACAAAAGGAGGGATCCTCTAGAACAGTGGTTCACAAACTTACTATGGCCATGGACCCCTTATTAGAGCAAAAACCTGACCATGAACCCCCCCCAAGTGAAATAACTCTACAAAACTGCATAATAGACAAACTACAAATTTAACTTAGATGTCTTGAATGGTACATGGTCGTAAAAATTAACTATAAATAAAGCATTTTACTATTTAAAATAGTATTTATTGAAGTTATAACTTTTATTTTGAAATAAAAAAAACACATTCTTTTCAATGAGATGGGTGAACCTGATGGGATGATATTAGATTATTTATGTTAGGCTTATGTTTGTGAGTAACATTCGTAAGTCCTCCTCGAGCACTAATTTTCAGTCGGTTTCTTTATTTCGAGATGAGGCTCATAACTACATTAAATCCATGTTCTACTAGATAGCAAGACGGGAAGGCAGTCAATAGCTTCTTTACTATTATGCTGGATATAAAATTGGTATCTGTTTTTGTAACCAATATTTGTGGTATCCTTGTTCAAACATTGGTTTCAGCTCCTCATTTGTTATTAATTCAATAAATTGTTCCTGTATTAGTATGGATTCATCTAAGTTTGAGGGTCTACTTTCAAAAGGGTCCAGCACCCTTTTGAAAGTAGTTCACTTGGTTATCGGAGATAACCAAGTGAAGAATTTCTACAGATCTTTGTCTGAGGTCTGAATGAAGAGCCGTTAAGTGTCAGCAATAAGCAAGCAAATCTTCACCTCGTTTTTGCAATTTTGAAAGATTTGGAAACTTAGAGCATTCTTTTCTTCCAAAGTTTTGTTTGTATAGAAAAAGTTTTGTATACTTATAGTAATATATAATTGTAATTTAGTAATTGTATACTGTTAGTATAATATATAATTGTAATATATAATTGTAATTTAGTAATTGTATACTTTTAGTAATATATAATTGTAATTTAGTAATTGTATACTATTAGTAATATATAATTGTAATTTAGTAATTGTATACTTTTAGTAATAGATAATTGTAATTTAGTAATTGTATACTTTTAGTAATATATAATTGTAATTTAGTAATTGTATACTTTTAGTAATAGATAATTGTAATTTAGTAATTGTATACTTTTAGTAATATATAATTGTAATTTAGTAATTGTATACTTTTAGTAATATATAATTGTAATTTAGTAATTGTATACTTTTAGTAATATATAATTGTAATTTAGTAATTGTATACTTTTAGTAATAGATAATTGTAATTTAGTAATTGTATACTTTTAGTAATATATAATTGTAATTTAGTAATTGTATACTTTTAGTAATCGATAATTGTAATTTAGTAATTGTATACTTTTAGTAATATATAATTGTAATTTAGTAATTGTATACTTTTAGTAATATATAATTGTAATTTAGTAATTGTATACTTTTAGTAATATATAAGTGTAATTTAGTAATTATTATTTATGTTATACTTTTAGTTTTGATTAAATTTAATTGATCACTTTGTAGCTTCAAATTTGTTTCGTTAAGTTTGGCAAAAAGATATATCATTTTTCATATAAGCTATGTCATTTTTTGAATTAATTAAATTGAGTTGCAAATCATTGTATTTACTTTCCAGGAATTCCAACACTGAATCAAAGAGAGTAAAAAATCGATCCAAACATGCACTCTTAGATAACCAACAAATTTACGTGTGAAGTAGTAAACGATTACAATCTTCATCATTTTCCAAACAAAGTTGAGACAATAATCTCTCATTTAAGGCATTCTTTTTTATTTTATTAACTGCTCTAATGACATAATCTAGGGAGCCATGTAAGCTTTCACTGAGATTTTTGGCGACGAAATGTTGTCGATGAATGACAGAATTTACTGATAATACAATCCGTATAGCTAGTTTTAAGTATGCCAGAAAGCCTTGGTGTGGACCTACCGTTGCCGGAGCACTGTCAGTAGTAACGAAGATAATATCAAGGGTTATTAGCTTTTGAATCGAAAAATATTTTTAATTCCTTAAATATTGTTTCACCTTTCGTATCACTTTCCATACATTTGGCAAGTAACAATTCTTGGAAAAATTTCTTTACAAATCTCACATCAGCTAAACGTAAAGCTAATCACATCACAAACGTAAAGCTAACGTCACATCAGCTAAACGTAACTTTGTCTCCTGAAAAGTTTACTGGTCAATCTGTGTAGAGAATTCAGATGTTTTTAAGTATTCACATAAAGATTTTTCTACGTACTGAGCCATTTTGTCAATCCTTCTTTGTACTGTGTTATTACTCAGTTCTCTCAGAATTCTTATAATATCGAAAGCTGGTGAACGCAGCACGGTGCGTATTATTTCTCTTACAGTCGGTAGAATACGTTCCAATAAATGAGTGTATGAGGCTACAATTTAGAAATATGATCATTTGTCAACCCCACAAATATGTAACGAGTTTTTGTAGTAATTAGCTTGAAATGTTGAATATTTTGCCTTTAACTTGTGACGTCGTAATTTCATTTCAAATCGAGCGCGCCAGCCAATAAGAGCCAAGAAGCAGTTCTCGCGTTCCCAATACATGGCGTCATTGCCAGATTGTTTACTTATCCCTCGACTAACGTTTGTACAGTTGTCATTACTTCTGAATTTTTTGTTACTATATTTATATTTTACTCGGGACGTAAAAATCGCTACCAATTTATTTATTGCTATTTATTTTAACTTCATATTAATGAAAATGGGTCACAATTATTTGACTAGATTAAAACTTTCGCGGACCCCCCCCCTCCGACGTAGTCCACGCACCCCCAAACAAATTTTAATTTGCCACAGACCCCCTAAGTGGTCACAAGGACCTCTGGGGGTCCGTAGGGATCATTTTGGGAACCACTGCTCCAGAAGGTCAGTCGCTGACAGCTCGTAAATGGTGATCGATGCCAGCAGTCACTTAAAAGGGGGATAGCATCCATCCTATACAGATCAATACCATGCCGTTCTTGTAAACGAAATTTCAGTGGTAACGATTCTCTACCTGCCGCAGCGTAAAGGTTAATGTCATTGGTGGTATGGATTAGTCTAAACCAGGCGTCGCCAAATTTATTTGACCTTCAACCACCTTCAAGAGTTTCTAGACTTTCTCGATCTCCTCAAATTTATTATTACATATTTATAATTGTACATGCAAAAAAGACGCTTATATGAAATTTTAGATTGTTTATTTCAAAGTTACAGTGTTTATTGTATATGTAATGTGGGTACATCCTATAATACTATTTTCATGACCTTGCTCCATTTTACAGGTCCTATTCGTGTCACTGTTACCACGATTCAATCTACAGGGTTTATTGTATGTGTAATCTGTACCATGTTTATTGTACGTGTGACGTGGTACATCATATTATACTATTTTCATGACCTTGCTCCCCATTTTACAGGTCCTATTCGTGTCACTGTTACCACGATTCACTCCTTTAATTACGCTGTCATTCAGGATGGACGTAATCGAAGGCACCGAATTAAATATACCCGTACACTGATGTCTCATATCTCTCTATCGACCCCTAGCAATGTTATATCGCCCCTTTGGTGCTACCACTGGTCTAAACACTTTTCAATTTGGATCTCCCTGTAGATAACAAGTAGGTAACGATCCGTGTGAACTAAATAGATCTTCAAACACATATACTTGAGGCAACGGGGTTTTACTTGCCCGTGCCCCCCACAATTCCCTCAGTTGGTGCCCTCGTTAGACCCCCAAAAGCCGCAGATTAAATTCAATTTTCATCTTGTCTATCATTCCTTCACTCCAAAAGTGAGTGTTCAAATCTCATGCTTTACTTGCTCTATATTTCTCTATCGACCCCTAACAATGTTTTATCGACCCCTTTCTCGCGACCACTGGTCCAAACACTTTTCAATTTGAATCTCCCTGTAGATAACAAGTAGGTAACTATCCGTGTGAACTAAATAGAGCTCCGAAAACACATACTTGAGGCACCTGGAGTTTTACTTGCCCGTGCCCCCACAATTCCCTCAGTTGGTGCCATCGTTAGACCCCAAGAGCCGCAGATTGAATTCAATTTTCATTTTGTCCATCATCCCTTCACTCCAAAAGTGAGTGTTCAAATCTCCCCCCGTAATACGCTTCACATGCGAGTGAATAGGAGAATCAAGGGCGCGTTTCAAGTGCTCTTTCACCATTTTTATCAGGGCGATTTATTTGCTGCGGAAGCTTGAAAATTAGCGATTTCCATAAAAAGAGCGCCGAGGCTTTTTTTCTGCCCTCCTTTCGTATTCAACTCCTTCGGACTCCAGATCTCTGTTTTACACGGAGCTCTTCCTTTTTTTCTGCAGGGCTTCTTTCTTTCTTTGGGGGCTTTACTCAAATGCAAAATCTTTTCCAAGAATAATGACGCGAAGATCACTTCTGTGTACGGTGGAAGAATTATCTGATATCGCAGTGTAAATCTGGAAATTAACACGAAGAAATTTTGTGATCCGCATGGATGAAGACAGCTAATAGTAAAATGGATTTTAATTTTTGAAGTGCTGCCGTTCCACTTCAAATCGATACATTAACTTTCCTTGTGATTTCGACAAGATATCTCGTCCATCAAGATCTGACCAACTTTGCTAAAATGAGATATCTCGTCATCTAGAATGACGATTGAATTTCGAATGATGAAGATATTGCTGCTTTTTTCAAACGACAAGATCAAAATCTGGTCAGTTTTTTCTAATGACTATATATCTCGTCCATCAAGATCTGGTCAATTTTGCTAATGACAACACGCCTCATCGAGACAACCACCAGGAGGGTTATAAATATAGATAAAGGATCAACTCTCTTAGGTTTATAAAGTAGTCTTCTTAGGTTTCTATCACACATCTTTACCCAACGCGATCTTACAACAGTGCTAGATATCTTTTTATAAATGTTTTTCTCTGTGGTATCATAAAAAAGTTCCCTTTCAACGTCATGTCAATTTTGGAATCGCTGATTTCGTTAATGATTGTCTTTTACTAAGAAAAAATCATAGTTCAAAGGCAAGGTGTCTGGGGAATATGGGTGAAGAAAGTTTCCATAGAAATCGAATAATCATTTCTTTCTTCGTTACTTATATGTATGGTTTTGGCATTATATTTATGTAAGAGAACCAATAATAAGCCAAATGATAGCTCCTTCTGTTTCAATGTAACTGGAACCTGTTCCAGAATGGCCGTTCAATGGCTTTGAATCTTTTGACAACCAATGGTGAGAACGCTTCATGCTGTTTTGTATTCACTTTTCATCGCATGTCAATGTGTGTAGTCCCTAAATGGTTCAGTTTTGTACCGTGGCAACAAATGGTTCATCGTGCGAGCTTGTTGCTTGTACTCAGTTCGTGAGGAATCACCTTTTCCTCACCTAAAGCCTAAATGGTTCAACTCTATGCATTGACAACAAGTTGTTGATCGTGCAAGCTTGTTTGTTGCACTCAGTCTGTGGTTAACTTACTTACTCAGCTTGTATGTTTTTTCAAGCCAATGCAAATTGGTACGGATAGGTTCTATCACTCATGTTGAATTGTCTTGCAAGTTCATTACAAGAGTGAACTTGTCTCGATGTTGTCCTTCAACTGTTTGTCATCGAGGTATGTTGGTCTACCGGAGTGGGAAGCATATCAAGAGTATCATAGTCCAAATGTAAATTTCTGTATCCATTTTCGACCACAGCGTTCACCCTTTGCTCCATCTTAGATCTTTCCCTTCAGATATCATCCCGGACCTTTGCCAATAGTATATTGCGTTGTTTCAGTGCGACGTTTATTAAATACCTACCTCAATACATCATCTGTGAATGTTAAAAAAATGTTTCGAGTGGCCTCTGAGGCCCTGGTGCTTTACGGGATACAAGAATTTGTTTCACGTAAATTGTTCTAAGAATGCCCCAATAGCAATTTGCATTTTTAATGAACTCATTAAAATCAAAATAGCGTCTTAAGTCGAAAAGGAGAAGTATTTAATATCAAACCCTTTTGACTGTCTCCTCCTGCTGTACTCTCTCTTTTAGAAGCGCAAATTCAATCCCCAAACAGCATTAAACAGGTAAATAATGTTTCAAAAATCAATTATTTCCTTTTTTAACATCTCTTGTTACCACAAAAAGATCAGCTCAACAAAAAGCAACCAAAATACAGTAAATAAGTACTTAAGGATTACTAAGACAAGGTACTAATACTGAAAAGATTGAAATTCCACTCTTACAGTCTGCTAAGTCAGGCGATTCCACAACATGCATTAATTTTATCCTTACCGAATGTCGTGATTTTCAAGCGTGTAGTTTCTTTGAACTGAAGAGCCCTTTGCATACTGTATAATAACTTCATCATAAACCTTTCACAATTACTATTATATAATAAAGCGCATTTTTAAATATATATTTTTACATGTCTATGCATATATTATCATACTTTTGTTTTCGCTGTATAAATATTGATATGACATGGATAACACGTATTATGTTCTACCGCTTACGCCATTTCGATCATTAATCATTACGGGGTGGTGATTAAGTCTTAGCGTAAATTTGCATTTGGACTTCCAAGAAACACTTACCTCTTCTGTGTAATAAATACCTAACAGCGATTTGGATTTTTAATGAAATCGCTAGAACCAAAAAAGCCTCTGTGAAATCGAATTAGCACAACTATTAACATCTAAATCGTTTTGCCGTCTGCACTTGCGAAACTAACAAGCACAAATCCAATCCCCGAACGCCAATAAATAGCCAAACAATGCTTCAAAAAACAATTATCTCCTTCTTTAACACCCCTTTTTACCACGAAAAGATCAGCGCAACAAAAAGCAACCGAAAAAGTATCTAATGATTTGGGAAATGTGTATGCTTAGGCTCATTAGCAATTGTTCTACCCTCTCCTAAGTCCAAAATCCCCGGAACTGAAAGGGAAGAATGTATTGATTAATTCCCTATCCTCCCCCGCATGTTATTCCCTCAAAGCCCATTGTGAAGACTACGCAAGCTTTGCGTTCTCAAATAAATAAGTTATATCGCGCGTTGAGAGCTGGCCACAAAGAAAAAACGCTGTGACTGCGATATTGAAAAAACGCTTTTGGACAGTAATTCGATGTCTCCCTTCAGATTATCCGACGCCCTGTTTCACATACATATTCATTAGTGCATAGTAAATCATTAATATAATCCAACTATGCTCTTGTCTTTGTAGGAAGCAGACACAGTTAATCCATTAATTTTTACCAGCGCCATTAGTCAAGATTTAATTTTTTACGCACTTTTGCTATTCTATCGGAGGGAAATTATTTATATTAATGATCTTTTAGGGCCGAGGGGGGGGGTTATGTTTAAAGCTGCCACAGTTGAAATAATACGGGGAATTTTTCGAAACAAATAATGGAAGAGCTCGATTTTTTTTTGGTTTCCGAGATCTATCCGTCTTTTTCTCTTGTTGTTCCGTGATGTTTGTTTGCGCGATCTGTCAAGGGTGATAGCTAACTCGAGCATTAAGAACTTATAAAACTTGAGAATTACATTATGGAAAATTTGTAACACTTAACTGAGTGGAATAATTATGAGCGCGCTGTAAAAAGAGGAATTGATATTAGAAGTAAATGAGAGAATTGGGTCGCTAGAAAAAGTTTAATTGAAATATTTTTAAGTGATGAACGTTACAGCTGAAAGTTACACGACAGGCGCAGTTGTTAATGCAACGGGATGCATTTGTCGTTTTCAGTGCAACTGCTCTGCTCAAAATAACTAAAACTCAACTGTCTGTTTTAAATATATTTTTAGACATTGCATATTTTTAAGTTATCCATTTAGCATAATTAGTTTCTCAGTATTTAGGAATTGCACATTGATGTACGACTTTAAGTGGATTTGTTTTATTCAGATAACACCAAAATCGTTACTTTTTCTAGTCTAATTGTATTGACTACGATTGCTCATTGAATTAAGTGCATAAGCGTACGTTTATACGCTGTCTCGGATAAAAATGGCGCAAGTGGAATTCATAGATTACTGTCAAGTGAGCAGTTAATACATACAAACAGTTTGATTTGAACATTTAGAAGCAACTGCTGATTGCGATGCTTAGATATTTCTAGTAATTAACTCGAGCTATTTTATAAGTTACAATTGATATTTAAAGCTAGATGTTAGGGAAATAATCGCGTGCAATGGAAAGTTACTCTTGCTTTTTTTGAGTTACTTCTTCACAAATACTATATATAATCAAGCAATTCTAAACAAGTATAAAATATTTAGATATATTAATACAGCAAATATGTTTTTACACTGCAAGTGGTTTCTACGAGATATCTCGTCAATCAAAATCTGACCAAATTCTCTCCACAGTCAGTTCATTTAGTCAGTAAAATTAAACTGACAAACTCATGTAGACAAACCGCGATACTCCTCTTACATAACTTTAAAAGTCTGAACTATTCAGTTGTTTCACATATTGATAAAAAAAAGTCTAAAGGCTTCTATGTGTAATTTGTTTTATCTATTTTCGAAATAGCTATAGTCCACAATAAACGTACACGTGAGGAAAAACATACACACGTAAAATAAATGAGTTGCAGCGAATCTGGTCTGTTGGTTTAACCAACCGGTAGAGCAGATGCTGTCCACCAATAGGATTTCCTGGCCCGTAGACCAGTTACGGTCCTTCTAATAGGTTTACTGGCCTCTGACTAGGTACGACCCACTGAATAGGTTTACATGACCCGGAGACCAGATACGACTCTCCAAATAGGTTTGCTGGCCCGCACGCCAGTAGCAACCCTCCGAATAGGTTTACCTGGTTCGCACACCAGGCACGACCCTTCGAATACGTTTGTCTGGCCCGCAGGCTACAAAAGACCCTCCAAATCGGTATACTCAGCCCGTTGACCAGATATGGTCTTTCAGATACGTAACCCGGCAGGCAGAACAGATATGGTCCACCGAATCAAATAGATTTACCCATCCCACCGACCAGATACGGCCTTAATCCTACCCTGTAGCACATACGGAAACCAGATATCCCTAAAGAGAGAGGGAATGATACCCATACATAAAGAATAAATATTAAAAAAGTAGCAAAGCAGAGCGTAGAGATATTTTGCAAACAGCCTCGTTGAAGTTTGAGCAAGCAGATTTTTACACACACCATATCCTTGTTTCACTTCTCCTTGCAAGAAAACATCCACCCATAAATAAGGACACCATTTCGCAGTTCCGGAATACCGGATGCAAACTCTAAAGGATTCTCCTAAAGAAAACGCAAACTCTCCATATCTAATGCAGAATTGAAGCTCGAAAAATTGCTTAGACGATCTTAAAGTAGGTCCGGGGAGGCAATTCCCCGAAAGATACACTTCGACTGAGAAATGAGGGGCAAATATCCTTCTTTTGGATAGATATGACACGAGTTTTATTGTCAGTGCACATTCTTCGATACGAGAAAGAACTACAAATAGGTCGGATAACTAGATGCAACTCGAGTGTCTCTTCAGCGGACATTTTCAATACGGCCGGAAGAAAGGATAAAAAATAGTATCCTCAATGGATGGAAATGGTAAAGTGACCATTGCCAGTTGGTTACTTGAAACTTCGAATTTTACTTCCGCAGTTCCTGACTCGCAATGCGGCCCTTTATTTCTGTGAGGAGAATTTTTGCTGACTTCCACTTCTCGATTTTATTTTACTTTACTTATGTTTCTCTCGATTTCCTAGCTGCTGAAAGGGACAGTTCGGATAAAGACAATAGTGTCTCGTTGTAGTATCGCAATGCTTGTTTCGGGGCATTGGTTAAATAGAGTGATTGATATAGGTAAATAGGTCCTGTGTGGGACATAAGTTAAATAGGTCCATTTCCCTATAAAGGGATTCGAGTCGGTATCAGGGTCCGAAACTGTAAGGAAGTCCAGGAATTTCGGAAAATGTTTCTTTAAATTTGAATTTTATTAAGCTTTCACTTCTTAATTTAGTTTTACTTTACTTATGCTTCTGTCTGGCTGCTCAAATGGACAGTTCGGATAAAGATAATAGTGTCTAATTGTAGTATTGTTTTCCATGTTTGGGGACATTGGTAAAATAGTGGGGTTAATATTGGTAAATAGGTCCCATGTGATACATAGGTTAAATTAGTGGTTAACTAAGTCCACCCCCATAAAAACAGAGTTGTAGGTACCATGGCCAGATGCTGTATGGGAAAATCAGAAAGTTTTTCTTAAAATTTGACAAATTTTATTTAATTTCCATTTCTTGATTTTATTTTACTTTACTTACCTTCACAAATTTTTAAATAACGCAATTTTTATCTGGCTATGGAAATTTTGCAAAATTCCAAAAAGGCTTAATCTTTGGATTAATGATTTGTGCGATTGTTCAAAAAACAGCCTCAAGATATGGATCATTTGCTTTTCAGTTGTCTTGCATTTGATATTTCCAGGATGAGCCTATCAAACTATTTGAGAATATTGTGTGAAATATGTCCTGAACGTTTTTGTTGTTGGATCCTTATCTGCTTTTTAAGTTTGTTAAGTTTATCAAATCTTGTAATTTCAGTTAAGTTTTATATTTATAAGTATTATGTGTTTCTTTGATTAATCAACTAACTTTTGTAAGGCTACGTGTTGTACTTTTCTGGTGCACTGGGACTCAAAAATATTGGTAAATAGGTTGAATACTTGGTTAAATAGGTCCCCCATGAAGAGGATCGTTAGTACCACGGCTCGAGGCTAAATAAAAGCCCAGGAAATTATAAAAGTTTTTTATTTGCAAATTTAAAAAAATTGCTATATTTTTCTTACGTTATCGAGCGTATTTGCGCGTCCATATTTAGCGCACCACTTGTTTTATGTTTCGTATATAGTATTTTTGTCAAATGTTATATATCAGGGGTGGTCAGTTACATTACCTTTGACTGCCACATTTCAGGAAGGAATATTTGAAAGAGCCATATTTTTAGTTATATTTGATAACAAAACAAACAGTGAGAAACTGAAAATTAGCTCAATTTTTTAAAGTTTACCCACAAATTCCCTACCACGGTCAGCTGTTGGATATATTGGAGCATCAAAAAGACAAAGGATTGAAACAGGTAAAACAAATGGTTATACAACTAAAAAGTTTTGAAAATTGGATCCGGAACAAAAATATCCTAAAACCAAAGAGTGAGCGCTGAGACTAGTATCTCAATTTTCACTCCTTTTTACTGTTGTAAGTCTGTATTTAGACTTAAATTTTTAAAAAAAAAAGCTCCCGTCTGCTTTAACTGATCAACATTTAACTGAGCTTGTACACGAACTGCCAAACAAATAATCAACCAAACTTTCGGCAGCTAACTGCTAAAATGGACAACATTCGTAAAACATCCACAACTAAATCTAATTTTCAAATTTTTCTTTGCAAATTGTTTGATAGAATCATCTATATTTCTTTTTTTAATATTTTTATTTCTATATTTTTGAATAACTTTCTAACAAGAAATAAAATAAAGCAATTGTCTTTGGACATTGACCAGTTTAATTTATTAATACCTTTGTAACAAGAGATAAAATAGAGAATCCAAGAGATAAGAGATAAAAAATTACTTTTGGACATTCATCAGTTTTGGTTTACCATATTTCATGCATACATTTTTTTTCATGCATACATTAAGAGCCCGCA
Organism: Metellina segmentata; assembly: GCA_947359465.1. Classification (NCBI taxonomy): domain Eukaryota; kingdom Metazoa; phylum Arthropoda; class Arachnida; order Araneae; family Tetragnathidae; genus Metellina; species Metellina segmentata. The sequence goes on from OX375884.1 coordinate 28,850,139, forward strand.
CAACTCGCCTGAGAGAGCCGCGCTATGGCCATCCCTGTTATACACTACCCTACAATAATGGACCGAACAGCGAGATGTGATGGTATAAGGGAAGAATACATGCTTTAATAGGGGAATGGTCCACCACGTGCTGCGATTACACTAGCAACCCTTCTGGGCATACTTTCAGCAAGGTTTTGATACACAGCTATGGGTATTTGTGTCCGTTCCTGCTGCAAGAATGTCGCCACCTCAGCTGTAGATTTCGGACGTGGTTCCTTGGTCCGTAAGCGTCGATCTAACTAGTCCCACAAATTATCTATAGGGTTAAGTTCAGGACTCTGAGCAGGCCAAGGAAGACGTTTTACATCCATATCTGGATACAACTGCTTGACAGAGGCTGCAACACGACATGAAGCGTTGTCGTCCTGACTTTAGCATTCGTCCATTCCATAAAATTACCAGAGCGTAGGAAAAACCTGATTGTCCTAAAGGTTCATGTAGACGTGGGTGTTCAATTCACCAGGAACAACACGCAAAAGTCCCAGGCCATACCACGAAAAACACCCCCAAATAAGTAGTCGGATTTAATGCAAATCCGCTGGCGTTAGGTCCATTTTTGTAAGGTAGTGTATGTGTTGTGTAGGATACAGGTGCCGTTGACGATTCCAGTGCCGCAAGTTGTTCAGAAAGTTTCGCCACCAGGATCAGTTCGCTAGCCAGAAAGCTCAGAACGTCCAGAAGCGCGTGATATAACATCTACCAATAGTTTTTTATTTAACGGTAATGGTAATTTTTAACTAACATCGTTATTGCAGGGTAGTGTATATGTATAGTGGATTGCTTCGGCCGTCCCTAATCCCTGTAACTTCCCAGTAAAGCGAACTCTATAGCTCGAAGCCGCACAGATGAAACAGTATCCGTCTACTCTGTCCAATCCAATTCAATGAGTAGTGTGAGTGTGCAGTAACAGTGAAACAACTCCGAAACCCTGCGATTAATAAAGATTAATAACTTAGAAAAGATTATAAAAGGATGTGCGCCATCATCTGAACAGAAGTCTATTTTTGAAAGGTAGGTATTTTAATTAATGTCGTACTGAAGCAACACAACGGGCTATTGACGACGGTCTGGGATCAATCCCAACGAGAAATATCCAATGACAGCAATTTGTAATTGGTAATTAGTAATTAACGTCATACTAGAGCAACACAGCGGGCTATATACGACGGATATCAATCCCTTAAGGGGAAGATCCGAGAACAACACCTCGTAATTTTGAACCACGGTCAGATAACGAAGCAACAACTGAGCTGGCACTCCACTCTCCAAACTTCCACACCTCGCCAACGTGAAGACATTCGAGGCCACGAAAGATTCAACGTGCACCAGCTAAGCTGTTACTATTTCCAAATGGGCCACCCCGGTCAGATGACGGGTATTTTTGAAAGGTAATGGTAATTTTAGTTAACGTCGTACTAGAGCAACACAACGGGCTATTGACGACGGTCCGGGATCAGTCCCTTAAGGGAAAGATCCGAGGACAACACCTCTTAATTTTGAACCACGGTCAGATGACGAAGAGAAATTTCGGTAACGGTAATGGTAATTTTAGTTAACGTCGTACTAGAGCAACACAACGGGCTATTGACGACGGTCCGGGATCAGTCCCTTAAGGGAAAGATCCGAGGACAATATCTCGTAATTTTGAACCACGGTCAGGTGACGAAGCAACACCTGAGCTGGCACCCCACTCTCCAGCCAACCCAACGTGAGGACTTTCGGCCACGACAGATTTAAGGTGCACCAGCCGCCTCTACACCATACGCTTACAAACATCCATGCCCGTTCCCGGATTCGAACCAGGAACCTTCCGATCTAGGTATTTTTGAAAGAAAGTATTCCATTTATTTACGTATAGTTTACCAATCGTACTGGGCGGAAGTTGGTTGAGTGAGGATTATTCTCGAGTTCGATACTCGATCCAACCAAAAACCAGGGCTGCGGTAGTTCGGTTGAAAAAGTAACGAATTAGCAACCGGAGGGTTGCGAGTTTGAATCCTACTAAAAGATCATAGTGTACACAGGGATCAGGTACACGTTAAATCTGTCGTGGCCTCAAATGTCCTCACATCGACGTGGTGTGGAAGATCGTAGAGTTCCATCTCAGGTTTGACCTCGTCATCTGATCGTGGTTCAAAATTGCGTGGTGTTGGCCTCGGATCTTTTCATTTGGGTTTTGATCCCGTACCATAGCTAGTAGCCCATTGTGTTTCTCCAGTGTGACGTTAGTTAAAATACCTACCAGCAAAAGACCGTCGTCTACGTGAGACCGGTGCTCATTATATCTGTCGTGGATTCAAATCCCCCATGTTAGCGTGATGTGGGTGTTTGGAGAGTGCGGTGCCAGCTCGGGTGTTGGCCTCGACACCCGACCGTGGGTCAAAATAATTATGAAGTGGTGTCTTCGGATTTTACTTCCAAGATTGGTGTAGGACGGTCACCAATAACGAACTGTGTTGCTCCATTGCGAAGTAAATTAAATCACCTACCTACTTGTATTTCACATTTTGCCAGTGGACAAGGCCAGACGGTTTTCAGGACTTGTACCAAGTGCGGAGCTGATCAGGCTTCGCCAGCATTTATTTTAAAATGTATTGACTTTACAATGGATAAGGTTTTTCGGAACCTCTACTTTTCTTGGACTTTTAGGGGGTTTATTGACTCGTGGACATGGTCTCATTTAAAGAGACCATGTCGGGGATTAGTAGCAACAACAACAACAGGGTTTTTCATTCCAATTTCATTATAATCTACCTCTACCAATCAGTCGGGTTATAAATATTTACCCAAATCATAAGTCCCCTTTTGAAGTTTGAATGTTGTCTTTCGATCACATCGACCCCTAAAAACACTCAATGTATTTAAATAATGAATGATAGAAAACGATTAGTTAACACGACGACAGTTTAAGACCCTTCTTTTAATAAATACCCTTTTCATGACAGCGTAAAAATGAATCACTATTCACTATTGCAAAGAACTGAGGAAAGTACTATTCTACATGTCATAAAAAAAAGAATTCCACTTTACTCACTTATCATATCAATATATAACCCCCGAGTGTTTTCGTCGAGATATCTCGTCCATCAAGATCTGGTCAAATTTGTTGATGATGGGTATCTCGTCATCACGGTGGTTCAAAATTACGAGGTGTTGTCTTCGGATCTTTCCCTTAAAGGGACTGATCCCGGACCGTCGTCAATAGCCCGTTGTGTTGCTCTAGTACGACGTTAACTAAACTTACCTTACCTTACCTCGTCATCACGATATTGCCGATTTTTCGATTGTGACGAGATCAAAATCTGGTCAGTTTTCTTCTAATGACGAGATATCACGTTCATCAGGACCAGTTTCGCTAATGACGAGATACCTCGTTGAGGCAACCGCCAGGTGTGCTGAGTTTTAATTCTACCATCTGCAACTGAATGATATACAATGAACAGAATCGCTACTTTGACAATATGAGACATCATTTCCACATTTAGCGATAAGTGAATGCGGGATTGTCAACAAGGACTAGAGAAATGACAACGTCATTTCGAGGCGCTCATGCTGTCAGAAATTCAGAATCGTCAACGGTTGTGAGATCCGTGATGCCTTTTTGTTCGTTAGCGTCTGTCTTTGGCGGGGATGATTTAAAGATCTGACATTCTGGGGGCAATTATCATCCAAACTAATAACAGCCCACTTCAAGGGCATTTCGTCTTCTTCTCCTGCCCTCCACAGCTTATCTGTGAGCCCCTAATCTTTTGGAAGGGAGAAGACGAACCATCATGAGATTATTATCTGTTCCAAAGGGGGGCTTTGATGTATAGGGGCGATTTCGGAACGGCGGTCATCCATCCTCCAGGAGAGCAGAAAAGTGCAGCTGATTCCTTTCCTTGTTGTCTACGTGTTCCTCGTTTTCGACACAAGCAGTGGATTTGGACCAGTCACTCGAGTTGCAACAGACGTCCGAAAAGCGGCTGATAAAAGAAATACACCCTTGATGAGAAGCTTAAACTTTGTAGAATCTTTGTAAGTTTTACTTTTTAATCGCTTCAGAACTCCATAAAAATATATTTTATCGGTTATTTACGGTAATTAAAAATACAGAATAATAAAATATTTATTTAATTTTTTTTTCTTGTTGGAAAAAACGGATCTGTTGTTGTTGTTTCTTATGCCTACATTGGCAGACCAGAGGAGTGCCAGGCCCGTCGAAGACGGCAAGAGGCGAGGGGGGTGCGCCTTCCATGTTATTGAGCCCCATTGGGAGGAAGTCTGACTTTGCTCGACATACATGACACATCCGTTTTACAGGAAGGTCCCTTTCATACATCCATTCACTCACACATATCGTAATTTAGATCCCAATCAGAGGCCGATAACCCCCTGATTAGGTACCCCCAGAGGTATTGATTTGGTATGGGAACATGGGGGACATTGTGACCACGACCTATTTAACGTGCCCCAGTCACCATTAGTGAACACGACGGTCTTTAGCCAGGTCGAAGCGCCGATCTCGCAATCATCATAATTGGAGGCTCCGCCGAGGACAGAACCCACAACCCTTCTGATGCGAGCCCGACGCTCTACTGACTGAGCTACCGCGGCTCAAAACGGATCTTGATGAGAATAATGTTCTCAATTAGGTAATGGACATTACTTCCGTTAGATCAGAACCCTTGAGGTTTGCATCTACTAGGTTCTGGCATGAAGGCAAGGATTTGGAAGTCATTACAGTTGCAACAGACGTCTTGTGTGTGAAAGTGGTTATTAAAAGAAATACACTCTTGATGGAAAACTTAAACTTAGTAGAATCTTTGTAAGTTTTTAATCGTTCCAGAACTCCATACAAAAGCATTTTATAGGTTATTTAAGGTACTTTGAAATACAAAAATAATAAAAAAATTATTTAATTTATTTCCTTGTTGGAAAAAAGGGGGTCTTGATTTGCGTAATGTCCCCAAATAGGTAATGGACATTACTTCCGTTGGATCAGAACCTTTTCTATCTGCGTGTACAACGGTTTGTACTGAAGCAAAGTATATGCAAGAGTGATTCGAATTGCAACAGACATCCGGAAAGTGGTTGATAAAAGAAGTACATCCTTCATGTGAAATTTAAACTTTGTAGAATCGTTGAAACTTTTAGTTTTTTAATCGCTTCAAGTCCCGAAAAGAACATTCTCCTCCAAAAGTATTTCATCGCCTATTAACGGTAGAACTTACTCAGAAATATTATTTTTTTATTTGAAAAAATGTGTCTTTATGTGGTAAATGCCCTCAAATAGGTAATCGTCATTACTCTCCTTTAGTCAGAATTCCGTTGTCTGCGTGTTCAGCTTTTTCGACACAAGCAGAGGATTTGGGCTAGTCATCCAATTTGCACCAGACATCATGAAAGCGGTTGATAAAAGAAATACACCCTTGATGTTAAACTCATACCTTGTAGAATATTTGTAAATTTTATTTTTTAATCGATTTAGGCCAGAGTAAAACATTATACTCGTAAGAATTATTTTGTTGGTTATTTACAATACTTTAAAACTAAGAAATGATAAAAAAAAAAAAACTTTTTCTATTATTTTTTAATGAGTCTCGGTGTTAATCATGTCTCTGAAATTGGAAATTGATATTACTTTCCTTAGTACGTAAGTATGTGTGTTCTGTTTTGCAAGCGAGCAGAGTATTCGAACGACTTCCTCAAGTTGAGACAGATGTCCGAAAAGTGGTATATAAATGTAGGACCTTTAATGGGAAGTTTAAACTTTGTAAAATCTTTGGAAGCTTGAGTCTTTCAACATCTTAACATTTTCAGTCTCGAGAAAAACCTCCTCTAAATAATAATAGGATATATAAGGTACTTAGAAACTCAGAATTGACAAAAAAATTCTCTATATTTTTTACTACTTTTTCACACTATAGAATAGTTGTTTATGCTAATGCCCGATCAATTACACTTAATCATTATGGCACTAAAAGGGCGAATTTGTGAACCACTCAGCGTTGCCTCACCAGTGGGGGTGAGTTCACGTTACACCTCACGTACATTCTCACAGTCTAGGCACAGCCCATTTATAGAGACCATACATTCATTCTAGACTGACAAGCATCTATTCCAACTAGGAACCCTGAACACTAGACTGATTGGTTGGCATATTATAGAGCCTTTAAAAGCTTTATTACTTAATCTTTTCAGTCCAAATAAAAAATTTAAAAAAGTATTTTATCAATTATTTAAGGTACTTTGAAACTCAGGTGGTATTAAATACATTTTGCAAAAATTGGGTCTCTGTGGGAATAATTCCCCCAACTGAGTCAAGTACAAATTTTGGAACATTAGTACAGATGTACACCGTTAATATGAAATTTAAAGACCGGACAAACTCTTTTTTTTGTTAGTTTTTATTCCTCAGTCCCTCCTTAAACCTTCAAATAGTTTCGGCGACATACATTTTTTGGACAAAAGTATTTGAATACTTTAGAAATTCGTAGGAGGATCCGTCTTAGTGTGAGGTTGTTTTCCTGATTCGGACTCTGCCCATTGCTTTATGTAAATGATACCATGAACGCTGAAACAATTTTTAGTGCCTTGATCAGGAGATAAACTTTATGGACAAAAGTATTTGGACACTGCGAAAATTCGGAGGAGGATCCATCTTAGTGTGGGGTTGTTTTTACTGGTTAGGAATCAGACCATTGCGTTATGTACCTGGTGTTAGGGATGCGACATCGACAGCAAAACATCGATGCTATGAAACATCGATGTTGATAATACATCTCCCCAAAAAACATCTATGTTTTTTAACATCGATGTTTTTAAAATTCAGTGTAATAAAACTTTTCCCCCCATTTCTTAAAACTGGTTTAGCAACTAGTGAGACTACATCGACAGCAAAACATCGATGTTTTGAAACTTTGATGCTCAAAATTAAAATATCGATGTTGATAATACATCGCCTCAAAACAATCGATGTTTTTAAAATTCAGTGCATTTAAACTTTTTGACCCATTTCTTAAAACTGGGTTAGCACCTAGTGATGCAGCATCGACAGCAAAACATCGATGTTTGAAACATCTATGTTCAAACTTAAAACATCGATGTTGATAATGCATCGCCACCAAACCATCTATGATTTTAAAATTCAGTGTATTTAAACTTTTTCCCGTCATTTCTTAAAACTGGTTTAGCAACTAGTGATGCGACATCGACAGCCAAACATCGATGTTGTTTATAAAACATCAATGTTTTGAAAACATTGACGTCGATGTCACATCCCTACTTTTCAGATCTTTCACCCTTGGCCACTTTGGTCTAAAAGTATGTTCAATTTGTTGATTATAAAAATTATGCTACTTTGTTATTTTTTAAATTTTTATAACGGTACTTTTTTATTTAAAAATAAAACATCGACAAGTATAAACATCGATGTTACAAAAACATCGACTCCAATACATCGATGTTTTGTAAACATTGACATCGATGTCGCATCGCTACCTGGTGTACGCTGACGTGTACTTCGACGTTCTGGATGATATGGCCTTGCCTACAATATGACTATACTACGACGATGATGGATGTTTCTTCCAACATTATCGTGTGCTTTACTGGTTTCCTGAATATGTGGTGAATTTTCTTGACTGATCTGTTCAGACCACCGATCTCAATTCAATCGAGCACTTGTGCGACAAACTGGAGCAACGAGTATCACACCGTAACCCACGCCCATATTCACAATTTCTTCTCACAGTCTTGCAAGAGGTATGGCGAGCTAGTCCTGCCCAGACTTACAAATAACTTGTGGAAAGTATTCCTCGAAGTGTTGCAGCTGTAATACAAGCAAATGTAGGGCCCCTATCCGTTACTACTATGACGTTCTGGATAGTTCGTCCTTGCCTACGCTATGGCAATACTACGATGATCGAGCTCCATGGTCATATTGCAAAAGTGTGCTGGACTGGTTTTCTGAAAATGAGGGAAATTTACTTGACTGGCTTGTTTAGAGCCCCGATCTCAATCCGATCGAGCCCTTGTTGGACAAATTGGAACGACGAGTACAACACCACGCACGTCCATCTTCACAGCAATCTCTTCGAACAGCCTTACAAGAGGCATGGCGAGCTATTAATGCCTAGACTTACAGAGAACTTGTGAAGAGTATGCCTCGATATCTTGCAGGTGTAATACAAGCAAACAGAGAGCTTATTACCAGTTTCTAAATAGAATAATAAAGCACTTTCTTCTGAAAAACATACAAGTGTCCAAATACTTTTGTCCATATAGTGCACGTCGTCCATCAAGATCAAACCAGTTTTGTTAATAAAGAGATACCGCTTCAAGACAACCAACCACAAGAGGGTTAAACAAAAAATCTAACAAATAAATTTTCTGGTTTTACAATATTACAGCAATGATTTCGTTCTCTTGTTTGCGTGTTCTAAGTTTTGGACGCAAATGGATGATTTGGAAGAATCACTCATGTTGCCTGTGTAGCCAAGTCAATCTAAATCAAATCAATGGTTCCTAACCTGAGGATGACGTTTACAAGGGTAATGATCAAACTAAAATATAGCATGACGACTTATTCAACAATGTTTTTCGTCACCTGTATCAATTTATTGGGTTGATGTAAGCTGATCAACGGTGTGGTGGTCAAGGTATTAGCCTCTAGGTTTGAAAGTTCAAGGTTAGAATCCTTGTTAGTGCATGGATATTTGTAAGTGTATGGTGTAGAGGCGGCAGGTTCACATTAAATTAGCCATGACCGAAAATCCTCACGCTGGGTTGGTGTGTAAGTTTGGATTGTGGGGTGCCTGCTGAGGTGTTGCCTCGTGGTGTTGCCTCTGAACGTGGTTCAAAATTACATGACGTTGTCCTCTGAACTTCTCTTCAGAGATTGATCCCGGACCGGTGTCAATTGACCGTTGTTTTTCTCTAGTACGACGTTAATTAAAATTATTTTACCTTGGTCTGATGCAAACGTTCGTCCTGTTTTTAGCGCTAGATTCCATTGCATCGCAAACCGAAGGGTTTTCTTCTTCACACGTGTCATTTTGACGCTTTAAAGAAGGAATTTGAGCGAGTACTCAGGGAAACCGTGTTATTTAGTTGCGGTTTAAAACTTTGTTAGGCAATAAATCTGTCAGAAAGCAATGAGCATTTTCGATAGACTATTTTTTACTTCCAAAAACGCAAGAATGCTTCAGAGATGCAAAAGAAGATGCACTACCCAACAATAATGGACCGGACAGCAAGATGCGATGGTATAAGGGAAAGAATACAAAGGGATGGTCCCCCACGTGCTGCAATTACATTAGCAAATCTTCTGCGTATACTTTCAACGAGGTTTTGATACACAGATATAGGTATTTGTGTCCATTCCTGCTACAAGAATGTCGCCAGCTCAGCTGCAGATTTCGGACGTGGTTACCTGATACGTAAGCGTCGCTCTAACTAGTCCCACAAATGTTCTATAGGGTTAAGTTCGGGACTCTGAGCAGCCAGAGACGACTTTTTACATCCATATCTTGATACCACTGTTTGACAGAGGTTGCAACATGACATGAAGCGTTGTCGTCATGGATGTAACACTCGTCCATTCCATACAATTGCCAAACGTAGAACGAACCTGATTGTCCAAAATGTTCATGTAAGCGTCGACGTCGAAAGTAGGTGGTGGTCACATTAATGTGACTGGACTGTGTATATACACTACATCTACAAAAGTAATTGGAAAAAGTGCTTCACTATTCTATTTAGTAAAGGGTAGGTCCCCTTTTTGTTTGTATTACAGCTGCTGCAATGCGTCGAGGCATACTTTACACAAATTCTTTGTAAGTCTGGGAAATAATAGCTCTCCATGCCTCTTGCAAGGCTGTGAGAAGAGATTGTTGTGAAGATGGCGTGCGTGAAGGTGTCGTACTAGTCGTTCCAGTTTGAACCACAAGTACTCAATCGGATTGAGATCGGGGCTCTGAACAGGCCAGTCAAGCCAATTCACCTCATTTTCAGGAAACCAGAACAGCACACCACGTTTTGCAGTATGACATGGAGCTCGATCCTGTTGGAAGAAACAACCATCGTCTCCGTAGTATTGCCATAGTGTAGGCCGAATTATCCAGAACGTTGAGATACACGTCAGCGTTCATGGTACCAGGTACATAAAACAATGGTCTGAGTCCTAACCAGTAAAACAACCTTTACTAAGATGGGTCCTACTCCGAATTTCTGCCATGTCCAAATTCTCTCTTTCTCCTCTTAGAGTAAAATAGATTATTAATTATTAAGGCTACAGTGGACACTAAAAATATTTTTTCTTAATTTTAAATAAAAAAGCTCAAAATTTTGTCTGATAATATATATTGTCAAACTAAACCTGAAAAAAAAATTTGGTGTAAAAAAATTTATTAATTTTTAAAATATTTGAAATTTAAAAAACAATTTAACAAAAGTTCAAAATGCTCCGGGCGTTCCAATTTTTTCAATATCTTTGATTTTTTTTTTGATTTCTTATCTTAAGACACTATTTAAAAAATTTTGGGAAGCAATGTCATGTTTAATATGATAGTTTATTAGTAATAAATTAAAATGTGCTCTTAAAAGGAATTTTTAAGAAAAAAAATGACATTTTTAGTTAAAAAGTTAAATTTTTCTCTTCACACAATTATTATTATATATGTGCATCCCAAAATCTTTTAATACTTATAACAGGAGAAAATATGGAGAGTCTTGTAGTTATAGGATGAAAATTGAGACGTCCGGAGCATTTTGAAATTTTAGTTCGAAGCAATTTTTTGATTTGAAGAAAAACAACTTTTTTCATTTCAAAAGAGTATAAATAATTTTTAGGAATATATTTAGCTCTAGAACTCTAGCATAACACAAATATAGTTCATGCATTCTTTATAATGCAGTTTTTAAGCACATAATTGTAATTCACATAACGCATATGGATGGTAAAAAACTTTACGTAAATTGAAAGTCTTTAACTTTCTTAGTAAATAACTACAAGAAACCAAGAACACAAATTAAATTTAATTAAACACTAATATAGGATAGAAGAAGATGATAAAATTTTACAGTACTGCTATTGAATTGAAAAACATGTATGTCATAATTGTAGAGTAGTGTTGTAATACAAGATGTGCGTATGTTGTAATACAAGATGTATGTATGTTATAATACACGATAAAAAATGTATAAAAAGTAAAACAAAAGTAATTCTCAAAAAAATTAATATAATTTGATTGATGTAACCAAAATTAAAATGCTCCAGCACAATATGCTGCATCCGGTTTCACCGATTTTCTTTTTGGTTTTGTTTTTTTTACCACAGCATTTTTCTGCGTTTTACGCCTGTGGTCCCGTCTTTTGGCAATAATCAGAGAAAAACTTGAATCTAAAGAGGGATTATCCTCCGATTCAAGAGCTTTCACATATCCCAAGTTATGTTTTTGAATAGCATCAGTTACTGCTAACTCCAGCCTTCTTCGTGAAACGAACACTTCCTTGGGACATTTCCTCCAAATGCAGCTATGAATGTTTTCGTTGATGTTCTGCGTCTTACCAGCAACACATCTGTCTAAAATAGCATCAGATGCTAGTCGCTGATAAACTGGCATAATCTTTTCCACAACCTGTGGCGTCAGGTGGGTCTTCATTGCAGCGTGAGATTCTGGCATTTCCCCTTTGGCAATCGCCCTTCGGTAGAAACACCATGATGTTTCCCCATCAGGACACTTGGTATGCTGTGGCTTTCTGTCATTAGATGAGCAATGCAACAAACTAGCATATATAGCAGACTTCATTTTTTGTGTGTCAGGCACATTGTCTCTTATTGCTTTGCGATAAAAGTTTTGCAGCTTAACTATATTTTTTTCAGTCAAGCTGCCTTTCTTTTTACCACCGAGCGTCACTTTTTTCATGCGCCATTCTTTGACTTTATTTCTTAAGGATGTGCCCAACCTTTTTGCTACATGGTTCAGGCACTCTTCCTTTTGAATTTCAAGATCAGGCCCATAGACTTGATTCTGATTCAAGAACTGAAAAGTCTTCGAGTCCCCATCACTCAATACCGACACGTATCGCATACTGCAATCGCTCACAGACCTCCTCCACATATTTAGGGCAGCATGCATTTCCATAGCTCCGCTTGATCCATCGAAGTTCTTTTCGCATTCTTCAACATGCCCTTCTTTCCAAATGCAAAATTCAGGAGTACCCATTCCCAGTTCCTTGGCAGTCATCACACAATTGTGACAGTACTTGGATAGTACTTCAAAGTCGAGGACAAGGCCACTTATTATGTCAATGACAATACCTAATCCAAGCTTTGAAGTATGCCCTCGCTTCTGCCACGTACCGTCGTAAGAAACACTGACATCTATTACGACACTAGTACTAAGTGCGCCATCCATTTTGATATGAGCTGCTCTAGCAGCTTCACGGGACACTTGCAGCATTCGTCGTTTGACGTCTTGATTTTTAATAGACAAGTTCAGCATACATTTAGAAAAGGTTTTTGTGTCCATAACAGGCATATTTAATATAGAAGAAAAAGTTTCTAAGGCAGCATGGCCTCTTCCTATGGACAAGAAGGCACTCACCAACTTGCCATTGATGTCATGAGAGCTTTTTGGTTCTTCTTGAGGACTTGAAAACACAGTACCATAGCTCTCATCGCATGTACCACACAAGAGCTCCAGCTTGACCGAATATCCCAAAGAATGGTGTTGATGCACAACAAGTGAACATTGTTTACAGCTTTTGCAGGGAACTTTCTCCAACAATTCCTCAAACACAGTTTTGTGAGTGATTATGTAGTTGGCTTCAGGCTGGGGAGCTGGTTCCTGCCTTTCAACAATGTTAGCAGAACATTCTGATTTTGCATAGCGTTTCTGGCTATTTTCTGCATTTGCTTTCCTTCTCTTGCTGGGTCGGCCTTTTGGCTTCCTCCATCTCTTTGAAACAAGATCCATAGCAACAAAATGATAACAACAGCTTTTGAAAATGATTGCTACTGCTTATATGCACATGGGAAAAAAACGCTTTGTAAGTTTGTATACAAATAATGATATGCGGTTTCAGTCACAGATACAGTTAAAATTTACTGTTGCCATTTCAAATTTGATAAATTATAAACTGTTCTGAATAATTGTGAGGCTTTGAGAAGAGAAAAGAAAATAATCCATATTTTCGCTGACTTGACAGCTGTGTTTATGTGGCTGCAAAACGTAAACAAAGGGGCGTAGCCATGGCGGAGGAAAACGAAACTACCCCATAACTCAGCAAAAAAAGCATAAAATCGGAATTTTTTTTTTGTGTTTGATGGAAGAGTATATAAAATAACAAAATAAACTTTTAAAAAAAATTCTGCAATTTCGTAAATTTTTGACATTTTAAGTGTCCACTGTAGCCTTAAGTTGTTCAGAAAGTTTCGCCACCAGGATCAGTTCTCTAGCCAGAAAGCTCAGAACGTGTACAAGCGCTTGATTTAACATCTACCAGTAGTATTTTATTTAACGGTAATGGTAATTTTTAATTAACGTCGTACTAGATCAACACAACGGATTATTGACGACGGTCCTGGATCAATCCCCTAAGGGAAAGATCTGAGGACAACGCCACGTCATTCTGAACCACGGTCAGATGACGAGGCAACACCTGAGCTGGCATTCCACACTCTAAACTTCCACACCAGCCCAAAGCGAGGACTTTCGGCCACGACAGATTTAAGGTGCACTAGCCGTCTCTACACCAAACGCTCATAAATCTCCATGCGCTGATCCGGATTCGAACCAGGAACCTTCCGATTTGTAGCTACCGGATAGATTGAGAAAAGACATCGAACAGAACGGCACTTACTATATTGATTAAAAGTAATTTTTAGTAAAAAAAATTGGTCTTCAAATCTTGGGAAAAAACCGGGATGAACTTATGCATCAACCCAGTATTTGCAGTTTTGAGTCTAAGGAAAGACTGACTTATTTTTAAACTAAATAATATTGTGCCAGCCCAAATCTTTTGTGATAAAGAATTAAAGTACGGCATGCAAATAAATCCTACATTTTTCTTCTCATACATAAAATATTCAAATATATTTCCGCGTTTTTAAATGTAAAACTTGGCAATAGTTTTAAAATGTCATAATAATGAAGTGAATGATTACGAAAAGATATTAAATAAATTTGTTGCGAATTCTACATCAACCCTTCTTTGAGCACAATTCTTAAATTTGCTATTAAATGGCGAATAAATTCATAGGAATTATTATAAATATGATTGTGTATTTTCTGTTTTAAATAATGCTTATAAATCTGTTCTCGAAGTTCTAATCGAATAAATATGTTAATGAAACTTAGTTTGTAATAAGATTCGGTGGAGGGGTATTGCTTATTATTCAGGGGACTTCAGATTACTTATTTTTATTCCGAATAAATAGGTTTTATTCACATGAACATTTATCAGAAATAATGGAATAAATACCTAGAAGTTGAATATGATTTCCCAGCTGTGTATCCAAACCAGTTTTATTTTAAGTTTAACAGTTTAATAAAACGAAAACATATCTATAAATGTAAGGCCTCGGCATCCCGGTTCGAAGAATAACGTGTTAGCAACGGGAGATTGTGAGTTCAAATCCAACTCAAGATCGTCGTGTACAAGGAGGGTTGGTGCGCGTTAAATCTGTCATGGCCTCCTATGTCCTCACGTTACCGTGGTATGCACGTTTGAGGAGTAAGTGTGTCATCTCGTAGTCATGGCGGAAAGGCTCATTTTTTGTGTCAGTTATCTTCATACTAGCCACTGCGTGGCTAGCCCGGCGGCATATTACCAACCTTTACCTGGAATAGAAGACATGGGGAAATTTTAAGCCCGCTGATTCGTTGCTATCTCTCTCCGAGATCTATGACGTCACTCACCCATAGTGTGCACTCCGCATGTGTGAAAAATATCACTATTTACTTGCAACGTTTGCGAGAAAAAAAAGATAAAACTGCTTCGACCGAAAATAGAATACTAATAAAAAAAGAAAGCGATAGCTTTTAGATGATTACCAAGCGACAGTTCAACGGCTTGTGCCATGTACTCGTAATTTGATCGTAAATGTTTTGTGTTTAGTTTTAATTCCAGTATAGATTCTACACACATAATTAAAAAATAATCCATTTTCGAACTTTAAAGGACACTTGGGACCTTGAACAGAATAGAAGGCGGAAACAGGGGAGTTTTTCGTTATAACTGGGGATCTGTTGTATAGATTCGTTATTTATGTTGCAGAGGTTTTGCCACCGGCTTTCAGTTTAAGTAGAAACTACCGAGTAATGACAGAGTCCACGTGAAGAATCGCCATTAATGATGATGTCACGTAGTGACGTCATAGTCGACAGTTTGAAACCAACGAATCAGCGGGCTTAAAATTTCCCCATGTCTTCTATTCCAGGTAAAGGTTGTTAATATGCAGCCCGACGTTGCCCGTGATGTAAGTTATTAATCTGGTGTAAAATTTTCCGCAGATTTCAAATCCGTTGAAATTTTTAATCTATCTTTAGCCATTCCGATTTTACGAAAAAGAATTAACAATCCCCGTCAAAATGTTTTTTTATTTTTTGTTCTCATTCCCTGAAATGGAGTAGGACAGGAAATGAACTCTGTTTCTTTTTTTTTTTTAATGCTAAGGGCAGAAGATGCAATCTGTTTTACGTGAAGTCACAATCTCTTGCGAAAATATAAAAGATATATTCAATTAAAAAATTATTTATTTAAAGAAAATCATATTTTTAGGTATCGATCTTAAGTGAAATTTTCCGCAGATTTCAAATCTGTTGAAATTTTTACACTATCTTTAACGGTCTAGGAGATAGAAAAAAGAATTAAGTGAGTCCAGTTAAAAGATTTATCGTCTGGCTGGAAAATCATTCCTTCGCGCAAAATCAAAGCGGAAACGAAAAAAAAAAATTTTTCTCCGAGTTCCCCGCGATGAAAAAAACTTGGCATGGTTTCAAAGGCTGGTTGCAAGATCACGTAGGTAGAAAAAGCGCAGATTCGGGTGTTTCTTCTTACGGAAGAAGCGCGTTGAAAACCGATGGAGAATGAAACTATTAAATTCATTTTAAAATCTTCTAGATTGAATTTTAAAATTCGCCATGACCTAAAATTTGCAAAAAATTTGGACTACCTGTGTGCCAAATCTCATTGCTGTAAGTGCCGTAGAATCGTCGAGATTTTGCGACAAGAAACAGACAAACAGACAAACAAACACTTTCTTTTATAATAGTAGAGATGGCTCAACTGGAAACCGGACGTCAGCTGGTACGCCCGGGGTGGGGGTGGTTGTTGGAGGGTTCGACTGTTGATGAAAATACATTTTAAAAAGTGATTTCAACAAGGCTGAAACTTTTTCTATAGTTAGTTAACATAATAAAATGACAAAAAGAAACAGTCAGCTGCATGGTAGAGGGTGGAAATATAGTCCGCTGATGCGATAATATATCGCCCGCTGAAATGAGTGCGAGCATCGCGCGGCAACTTTATTGTTTCAGCTGACGTATCTTCCTCGATACTGAGACAGCTGACTGTTATTTTCTCAAAAGACGTTAGACTTTCATAATTAATCAAAATTTCTATTTTGTTGAAATCAATTTAATATTTTTATCAAGTGTAAATAGTGTGAACGTGAATGCTTGTATTTCACTATATTTTTAGTAGGTTACTAAATAAACAAAATTAAAAATTCATCATTTTTATTTATTAACGTGAAAATCAGTCATCATTAAAATCTACTGTGCTATCGGTATTACAGTCGTATTCTTCTCCTGACCACAAATACATCCTTAATATTGTTTTCTCTTATGAGATCACTGTCATCACATTCTTCTGCGGTTTCTTCTTTTTGAATGCTATCTAAAAAATGTAAATGAATAAGTTATTGATTAATTTGTAAGAGGAATCAAAAGAAACGAAGCCATCAAACCATTTGAAGATATATTGACTATTCTCTTCTTTCCATCCATATTGAGTGGGTGAAAGTTCAATCAGACTTGGACAATTTGCGTGACTCCAAAGAGTAGATACGTATGATGAACGTAATAAATTATGGCGTAGTTCGGATTTACAAGGAGGCAGAATCGTACCATCAACTGTTGATTATTTTAAAACTGTCCATCATACAAACAAATTCTTCTTTTCCAAATAGCTCGTCTATATTACAATCTTGTAACTTTGCGATATCGCTGAAAGTATATGTATATGACTCTGAATTTATCATTGATGAATATGGTTTAGTTTTACCTTTCTTAAAGCAAGGATTAAAATCGCAACGTGTAAGAGCATGGAAGCCTGGTAAAGCACTGCATATATCTTTTTCTAAATTTGATATAATTTACTCATATTTAGGCCAAAAAAAAGGGTTTGCTTCCTGTAACCCGACCGACTCTGAAATTACACTAAAAAAATTCAGACCCTAAAGTTTTTTTAGACTTTTTTTTTAAATATAATTTTTTTTTTTTTTTTTTTTTTTTTTTTTTAATTAAAAAAAACACGTTCGTGAAACCTATTAACACTATATCATAAATAAACTGTTTAGGGGTGAATAAAAAGTTAAATCTGAAGAAAAATTATAAATACCCACTAAAATACCCATTTTGACTAAATACCTGAGTATATACCCTGGATATTGACCAGCAAAAACAAATATACCCAGGTATTTTACATCACTCATCACACCTCTGATCAATTTTAAATCTAACATTAATACTCAGATAATATTTCCTTTTGCTTATTTCCTAAAAATATTTAGCAAAAACAAATTTTTTCCTACCTACCTCTCCTAATATTTTTGCTCATGTTACAGGAAACAAACTTTTTTTTGCCTTACGTATATCACATTATTACCGGTACCAAACAGCATCGATATTTTCAAGTCGCTGTGTACACAATTCAAATTTCCAAGCATAATTATTATTATCGGTTATTATTATAATATCAGTAATCTTATCGTTACCTAGGCCTAGCATTGTAATTTACAAACATGAAATATGATTTTAGTATAGGCTTCTTCCGTGATTTGGACAGTTTAAATCATTTTCCACATACCTTACAACGACATCATGATTAACTTCATATTTATAACAATAATCATAGTTAATATTTTATGTTTTCCCTTCTAAATATGGAGTCATGTCATTATTTCTCCAACCTTCAATAATGAATTTTACGAGCGTTACTTTCAAATTAATATTTTTTAACTCATGTGTAAAATTTGAAGTTCGAAGTTGATCACGCCCATGTATTCTGTGTAAGACTGACCTCTCTTCCTATTTCTCAATGAATGCTCATAATTATTGATTGAAGGCGAAAAATAGCGATCAAATGCTGTTATGAATGTATGCGCGTTATTTGAAATGAACATGCAAATAAGTTTCTTTGAAATATTTCCAAAAGTTAGTGGCACCTCTCTCATTGAATTAATCGTGAAAAAGCGAATATATTATGATCGGTTATTATTTCGCGCCAGCTGCTGGTCTTTTGTCAAACGCTTTACTTGATTGACTTGAGAAGTGGTGCTGTTCGTCCAGATGATCCCTGATTGTTTTTTGACTTTTAAAGTTGGGTTACTTGTGGACTGTGGTGTGACGATGGTTTTTCAATTAATTTTCGCATATAAAGACTAATAAATAAAAGTCAGTTATCTGAGTATCGTGGGAAGGTACGTCAGCTGAAACAATAACGTTGCCGTGCTACTCATGTTCGCCGTCAGTAGTCAGTAGTTGGGAGGGTGACCACCCTTCTCGTTTTGCGGCCTATGCGCTTACGGTTAATTCAGCATCTAAGTTTTATTTCTGCACCTAGATCGACATTTTTTGTTTAAATTCACCTACCCTTATGCTATTAATCTTTATTTTAAGTTATTAATTATTTTTATGACGTGGAGATGAGCTGCATTGCAGCGTGTGCTCCTAAAGTGATATTCCAGTCCAGTCCAACGTTGCCTCGCGGTGCTCAAACTCATTTCAACTCGCGGTATACTTATCGCATCAGCGGACTATATTTCAACCCTCTACCATGCAGCTGACTGTTTCTTTTTGTCATTTTATCATGTGAACTAACTATAGAAAAAGTTTCAGCATTGTTGAAATTACTTTTTTTTAAATTTATTTTCAATCAACAATCGAAACCTCCCACTACCACCCCCATTTCAAAACCAAACTTAAAAAGCACTATAAGCTGTTAGATTTCTATATGATTTATCGAACAAAATCCGTCAAGCAAATAATCTTTTCTATAGTCCATGCGATAACTAACTACATATAATAGCTTTCTACATTTAAACTCAATACGATACATCCAATCAAGTAAGCGTTTTATGATCCTTGAAAACAGAACGTCTTGTGCAGGTATGTCTCCACCAACTGTCGAAACAGTAAGAGCTCGACAATAAAGAAAGACACCTACGTCTCTTCCAATATACTTTTCAAAACCAACCTTAAAAAGCACTATAAGTTGCTAGTTTTCTGTATGATTTATCAAACAAAATCCGTGTGAAGCAAATAATTTCTCTATAGTCCATGCAATAACTAACTACATATAATAGCTTTCTACATTTTAATTCAATACAATATATCCAATCAAGTAAGCGTTTTACAATCCTTGAAAACAGAACGCCTCGTGCAGGTTTGTCTCCACCAGCTGTCGCAACAATAAGAGCTCAACAACAAAGAAAGACACCTACGTCTCTTCCAATATACTTTTCAAAACCAACCTTAAAAAGTACTATAAGCTGCTAGATTTTCTGTATGATTTATCAATCAAAAATCCATAAAGCAGTTGCTTTTTATGGAAATCAAGTCCCCGAGACATAATTAACTGCACTTAATAACCCCCTACATTTAAATTCAATACATCATATCCAATCAAGACATCTAATTAAATGAATCAGGAAGTAGTTCTCGATGAAGACATCTAAAGAGAAAGCGAAGCGACGAATTCGATCATAAAAGCCGGCCGAATGCATTAAAAATGATAAATTCGCAGGTCATAAAGACGGCGACACGCTTTGAAGTAACTGGTTGGTAATGGAAAAAACTCGGCTCTGATTTGAGCGATCTATTTCAAACATGTCCTCTCAACAAAATATTCAACAATAGAAAAGTGATTTCTTCATTTATAAAAATGGGGAAAACCCGGTTAAGAGAGACAGACGCAAACTAAAAGCTTATGCCGAATAAAAATGCCAAATGCTTTGCACAATATAAAAGTGATTTTTAATTTAATGTTTAATACGATTTCAGAGACTAATGAATAAATGACGGAGGGGGAATAATAGCTAATGCGCATTTTCTGCCTCCAAAAAAACAATGCGATTACGATGAAATGCGAATGTTGTTTTTTCCTTCATCAATGCCGTTAAGCGATGTTGCCAGTTTCGTTCAAGACATTTTCGAACTATTGCGTGCATATTGAGAAGTCGTTCGCTTCTTTTCGCTTATCCGTTAGAAATGCTATTTTTTTTTCAACTTTTCATGACTAAACTGTTTTCTAATGGGTTTATAATTACGGTTCCTGGTAAGAAATGCACGGAAAAATGCTTTTGGGGATTTATGTAGCTCTGGAGATTTGCAACTGGCATGCTTGACAATGATGTGAACATCCACCATCACTTACGGATTTGATTTGAACTCGCATTTCATTGATTGAATCGTTGGTAAGTTCGAATCCGCATGAACGTATGCAAAAAATGCGCATTGCTGGGGAGAAATAAAGATGTAGGTTTATCGATTAATCATGCAGGACACTAATTTTGAAAGTTCATTGCTGCTGGTCTATTAAGTATTCATTGATTCCAAACGCGCGTCAAATTGTCTACCGTCCGTTCTTTCAGGGTTCAAAATTACGAGGTGTTGTCCTCGGATCTTTCCCTTAAGGGACTGATCCCGGACCGTCGTCAATAGCCCTTTGTGTTGCTCTAGTACGAGGTAAACTAAAAATTACCTTACCGTCCGTTCTTTTATATCCATTCTAAATGTTGCGGTAGGAAAAGATCAAAGGATCAGTAACTGGGAGGTTACGATTTCCAAAGTCGGTCCAACGAAAGACCGTAGCGTACATGGGGAGTGGTGTATGTTAAATCCCTCGTGGCCTCAAATGTCTTCACGTTGGTGTGGTGTGGTGTGGAAGCTTGAAGAGTGGGGTGCCAGCTCAGGTGTTGCATCGTAACCTGACCGTGGTTTAAAATTACGTGATGATGTCCTCGGATTGATCCTGAACCGTCGCCAATAGTCTGTTGCTTTGCTCCAGAAAGTGACGTTGATTAACTACCCCTACCTATCTATTCTAACTACTGTCTCTGTTTTCTAAGTATTCTACATTACCTTCATAGCGTCTATCATTTATTTCGTTTCCTGACCTCAGTGTCGTGTGTGGTTATAAGTTTTTCGGTCTTAACACTGATTTGCTTTTCTTTTTTTGCCACATTTCAATTTTGTATTCCTTTCTTTTTTTCCAATTCCTGCTCCTTGGACTGGAAAAAATCAAATTCACATCATGAAGGTATGTAAATATGCACTCTGCTAAATACGTAAAGGTGTTAGTTTTTTTAATAATACACATTTTTTGACCGTTTATTTATTCTAGTCTATTAAGACGTTTGTCTCGCCGTCGAATTGGTCACGTCCGTTCTTCATGTCTATTCAGAGTAGTTTTGTATAGTTATAAATCGATCACACACACACAACACTGGTTTGATTTTCATTTTTTATTCAGCCATCATTTCAATTTTATAATCATTCCACTTTTTGCTCCCTTGTCCTGTTCAAAAAGTCAAATTCACGTCCTGGGAATATGTAAAGTTGCACTCATAAATGTGACTGTATTTTAATCGATGAAATAACCATGCGCTACAAGATTATTTTCGACCAACGTGTTCTAAATGATAATCTATTAATTACGTCATTATATTTCTAACTGTATAATTCTATAATTTTTTTGTGTCTATTATAACTACTGTGTCTCTATTTCTAACTATTCTACATCATCTTTATAGCATCTCATTTCACACACACATTTATCTTTTTATTCTTTGTTTCTTTATTCTTAATTTTTTTTTAAATTTTCTTGCCTTTTTTTTTAATTTTTTTTTTTTCGATTTCTTTTAAATTTTCTTTCTTTTTTTTTCTTTTTTTCTTTTTTTTAATTTTTTTTTTCTATCTCTTTTAAATTTTCTTTTTTCCTCAAATCTATTTCTTTTTTTAATTTAATTTTTTTTCTATTTCTTTCACATTTTTTCTTAAACCTATTTATTTATTTTTCTTTTATTCTTGCTTTCTGTTTCTTGATTTTTATGCTGTTGTTATCACATCCAGAGGATATGTGAAAATCCCCACTGCTAAACCCATGAACGTGTTTTTTACTATCCATGACATAACCATACACAAGACTATTTTCGACCGATATTTCTCAATGGAAGTCTACTAAGCATGTCATTAAATTCAGTCGTCGCATTGCGTACGTCGTTTTTCGTGTCTATTGTGAATACTATCTCTGCTTCTGATAATTATACATCAATTTCATGGCGTCTCCATTTTGTTCATTGTGTTTCATCCTTACAATTCTAATTTTGTATTCTTTTCTTGCTTCATATTAAGAGACTGCATAAATTCAGCATTCTCGTATTTTCAGTTTATTAATTTTTCCGATAGCGTATTGGAGAGTGGAGTGCAAGCTAAGGTGTTGCCTCTTCATCTGACCGTGGCTCAAAATTACGTGCTGTTGTCCTCGATCTTTCCCTTCGGGGGATTGATCCCGGACTTTCGCCCAGAGCCCGCTGTGTTGTTTCAGTGAGACTTAAATTAAAATACCTATCTACCTACCTATAGCGTATATTTCTACCTGTATCTATTTTCTAGAAGTTTATCTTTTTCATTTCTCGTCTCGTTTTCAGGGTTGCGGGTTCAAATCCAACCAAAGACCATCGTGAACAAGGGGGACCAGTGCACATTAAATATATCATGTCTTCAAATATCTTCATGGTGCCTTTGTGTGGTTGTTTGGAGAGAAGTATGCCATGTTTGATCCCAGAACGTCATATATATATATATATATATATATATATATATATATATATATATATATATATATATATGTAGTTAATTTTATAGTTTCTGTCTATTTGCTGTACATATTTAATGGAATGAATCGTTTACTATTTAAATATTAGTGTAATATAGATAGGGTCAAAAATGACTGCTATTTTCTTAAATCAACTATGTGTAAAGGAGAATGTTGGGAAAAGCAGGACAGAACCTGTCATTATAATTCAAATTTGGGGACACTATAAGCCTTGCCAAAAGAGGATAACTATACTAAAGTTGAAGTACATGCAAAATAGTTAGGGAAATATAGTTCGGTAAAATCCTGTAGGCCCATGTCTCAAATGTATTATCAAAAGGATATGTAATCAGGATTAACAAAAGGATGTATTACTCCTGTAAAATATATATCAAATGTATTTTCATAAATCTAGTCACGGGGTTGACCAGATTAGATCGGTTTCCTTTGACGGGTTCAGTAAACCCTAGTAAAACCCAAAAGTCGGAAGGTGAGGGGGTCATCTGTGGTGACCAAGCAACCTACCTTTAGTCACTTTTACGCAAGAGTGCTTCAATCTCTTGTCATTAGAAAAAGCTTACAGATCTTAATCTCGTTATCATCAAAAAAATTTCAGTAGTACCTTGATGATGAGATACACTTTGTGGACAAAAGTATTTGGACCCTGCGAAACTTCGGAGGAGAATCCACCTTAGTGTGGGGTTGTTTTTCATAGTTAGGAATCGACACATTGCTGTATGTACCTGTAACCATGAACACTGACGCGTACCTCGACGTTCTGGATTGTTAAGCCTTGCCTACACTATGGCATTACTACGGCGATGATGGTTTTTTCTTCCAACTGTTTCGAGCTCCATGTCATACTGCTAAACGTGTGCTGGACTGGTTTTCTGAAAATGAGGTGAATTTTCTTGACTGGCCTGTTCAGATACCCAATTTCAATCTGATCGAGCGCTTGTGGGACAAACTGGAACGACAGGTACGACACCGCTACGTACTCCCATCTTCACAGCAATCTCTTCTCACAGCCTTGCAAGAGGCATGGCGAGCTATTAATGCCCAGACTTACAAAGAACTTGTGGGAAGTACAGTAGAACTCCAATTATCCGAATCAATTGGGACCGGACCCCATTCGGATAATTGGATTGTTTCCGAAAAAAGGGTCTAATATGTATTTTAATTAATTACTGTACGTATGTTGAAAATGGGAGAAAAAAACTAACAAAAAGAGCAAACAAAACTTTTTAAACAAAAAGAGCTTTTAATTAATTAAATGAAAAGGCAATATTTGAACATGTTAAGCGTTCTTACAAGTGCTATATACATAAGTACAGTATGTACGTACCGTACTGTAAATGAAAGTCATTGCTTGCTAAACATCTCGGTTAAAGTAAGCTGTTTGACTGTCTTAATCCGTTTTCGGGCAACCAAGTCGCGCATCCGCTTGACAATGAGAAGTTGCATGTTGTCACACACGGGCTTTCGCTCCATCCACTTCAACGCAGTTTCTAAGTCGGCAAATGCTTCACTAGCAGATGGTCCCGTGTCTGCTTCAACTTCGACATTATGGTCATCTTCTTCAACGACACTTTCTTCTCTCAAACTTTCAATAAGTTCATCATCATTTAGAATTTGAAACCCAGAATCATTATTTTGTGAATCGCAATACTTTTCCGTCTTAATTTTTTTCTGAAATTCTGAAAGCGATTAGGGATTCGGATAGTCGGAGTCCGGATAATTGGAGTTCTACTGTATTCCTCGATGTGTTGCAGCTGTAATACAAGCAAATGGAGGGCCCCTACCCGTTACTAAATAGAATAATAAAGCATTATTTTTCTGAAAAACATGCAGCGTCCAAATACTTTGGTCCATATAGTGTACATCGTCATTAGCAAAACTGGTCACATCTCTATGTACGAGATATCTCGTCGAAACCAATTGGAGGGTTAGAGAAAGTCGATTTTAAAATATTTATTTTACCTTAGTCATCCAGCTCATTCTAAGAGTCCTCCATTCTATTAGGAGTAAAATTGTGAATTATTAGGTTAGGTGAAAAAAATTATAGGCACGTTGTGGAACAACCCAAATTATCCCTTAACTCATTTTTAATTTTGCTCTTAACACTATGCAATTGAATTAGAAATGTTTCACCTTTGAAATTTACAAAGTTACATCTTATCTTCTTGAATATTCAGAGAAACGAGTCCTCAGTTGAATGATGGAACATGAATATTTAAACTTCCTTTCATAGAAAAAACGTAAATTTCTGACGTCGAAAACCAAGATGAGATGAACTCTAAACTTGCCCAAGCGTCGCGTAAATGTTTTGTGGGTAAAAAGATATTTTTCGATGTGATGATCATAAACGCGTATCAATAATGCAATTATGAAGAATAGCAAAGTGGTGAATTACTTAAAATCTTTCGCTGATCGTCTTTGATGTTTAAACACATAAAAAAAACAATCTCCTCTTATCTTTTTATTGAAAATTGCGAAAACTGGCATGCATAATTAATGGCAATTGTTTAATAATCAGATTCTCAGATTTACCAACAATTTCCCAATGCCTTCCATATATTGCTGGTTAATTGATGAGCCAAACTTGAACATCCTCTTCGAAACCAATTACGGAGGATTGCTTTTTAAGTGATTATTAAAGATTATTGTAGGCAAATCAAGTTCACTCACCATCGCTTAAACTCAGTGTAATTGCTTCGAAGTATAAAGTGTTTTTCAAATTACTAATAATACTATAATGGGGAAAATGTAATGAAATAGATGGAATGCTTCAGATTACTAAATGTAATCACCAAAGAGCATAACTTAAGGAAATGGTGGTAATTATTTCCATGGAAGTAATGAAAAACTTATATTTCCTCTGTGTTCTCTCAAGAAAGTTTGGTATCCCAGTTGAAAGAGCAACGGATTAGCAACCAGAGGATTGCGAGTTCGAAACTTGGCAGAAAGTTAATTTTTAAAGAGGTGGCTAAGGGGTTCATCTTAAACCTCATGGTGGTTGTTCCGACGAGATATATCGTTGTTATCACGACGATATAACAAGCCGATTCAACGAGATATTTTTTCCAACCCGATCGTAACAATTTTGCTATTGACGAGATGTCTCGTCAAGATATCGTTGATTTATTTGTGACAACACCTCGTGATTTGAACCACTGTCAGATGACGATGCAACATCTGAGTTGGCACCCCACTCTCCAAACAACTACACCATGCCAACTGGAGAATAATTGAAGCCACGACCGATTTAACATGCATCAGACTCCGTATCAGACGGTGTATGGCGGGATCGAGATTCGAACTCCTAAAACTCCGATTGCTAATATGTTGCTCTTTCAACTGGGCTACCATGGCCGATGGCTGGATCGAGATTCGAACTCCTAAAACTCCGATTGCTAATATGTTGCTCTTTCAACTGGGCTACCATGGCCGACGCGGCTGGATCGAGATTCGAACTCCTAAAACTCCGATTGCTAATATGTTGCTCTTTCAACTGGGCTACCATGGCCGATGGCTGGATCGAGATTCGAACTCCTAAAACTCCGATTGCTAATATGATGCTCTTTAAACTGGGCTACCATGGCCGATGGCTGGATCGAGATTCGAACTCCTAAAACTCCGATTGCTAATATGTTGCTCTTTCAACTGGGCTACCATGGCCGATGGCTGGATCGAGATTCGAACTCCTAAAACTCCGATTGCTAATATGTTGCTCTTTCAACTGGGCTACCATGGCCGACGGCTGGATCGAGATTCGAACTCCTAAAACTCCGATTGCTAATATGTTGCTCTTTCAACTGGGCTACCATGGCCGATGGCTGGATCGAGATTCGAACTCCTAAAACTCCGATTGCTAATATGATGCTCTTTAAACTGGGCTACCATGGCCGATGGCTGGATCGAGATTCGAACTCCTAAAACTCCGATTGCTAATATGTTGCTCTTTCAACTGGGCTACCATGGCCGATGGCTGGATCGAGATTCGAACTCCTAAAACTCCGATTGCTAATATGTTGCTCTTTCAACTGGGCTACCATGGCCGACGGCTGGATCGAGATTCGAACTCCTAAAACTCCGATTGCTAATATGTTGCTCTTTCAACTGGGCTACCATGGCCGATGGCTGGATCGAGATTCGAACTCCTAAAACTCCGATTGCTAATATGATGCTCTTTCAACTGGGCTACCATGGCCGATGGCTGGATCGAGATTCGAACTCCTAAAACTCCGATTGCTAATATGATGCTCTTTCAACTGGGCTACCATGGCCGATGGCTGGATCGAGATTCGAACTCCTAAAACTCCGATTGCTAATATGTTGCTCTTTCAACTGGGCTACCATGGCCGACGGCTGGATCGAGATTCGAACTCCTAAAACTCCGATTGCTAATATGTTGCTCTTTCAACTGGGCTACCATGGCCGATGGCTGGATCGAGATTCGAACTCCTAAAACTCCGATTGCTAATATGTTGCTCTTTCAACTGGGCTACCATGGCCGATGGCTGGATCGAGATTCGAACTCCTAAAACTCCGATTGCTAATATGTTGCTCTTTCAACTGGGCTACCATGACCGATGGCTGGATCGAGATTCGAACTCCTAAAACTCCGATTGCTAATATGTTGCTCTTTCAACTGGGCTACCATGGCCGATGGCTGGATCGAGATTCGAACTCCTAAAACTCCGATTGCTAATATGTTGCTCTTTCAACTGGGCTACCATGGCCGATGGCTGGATCGAGATTCGAACTCCTAAAACTCCGATTGCTAATATGTTGCTCTTTCAACTGGGCTACCATGGCCGATGACTGGATCGAGATTCGAACTCCTAAAACTCCGATTGCTAATATGATGCTCTTTCAACTGGGCTACCATGGCCGATGGCTGGATCGAGATTCGAACTCCTAAAACTCCGATTGCTAATATGATGCTCTTTCAACTGGGCTACCATGGCCGATGGCTGGATCGAGATTCGAACTCCAAAAACTCCGATTGCTAATATGTTACTCTTTCAACTGGGCTACCATGGCCGATGGCTGGATCGAGATTCGAACTCCTAAAACTCCGATTGCTAATATGTTGCTCTTTCAACTGGGCTACCATGGCCGATGGCTGGATCGAGATTCGAACTCCTAAAACTCCGATTGCTAATATGTTGCTCTTTCAACTGGGCTACCATGGCCGATGGCTGGATCGAGATTCGAACTCCTAAAACTCCGATTGCTAATATGTTGCTCTTTCAACTGGGCTACCATGGCCGATGTGCTTTAGTAAATCGAGAAAAACTAATGTTCAGAGAGGTAGGTAGTTAATTAACACCACACTGGAGAAACACAACGGTCTATTGGCGACGGTCCCGGATCAATCCCGATTTGAAAGAGCGAAAATGCTCAGAGAGGACAGTTCGAAATCAGAAGAATGTCAAAATACTTTATGTCGACAAATACACATTAGTGTAGTGTAGACGTAGCATATTTATCTCTACTATCATAAAATAAAGGGTTTGTATGTATCTCTGTGATCAGTGTTCTGACGAAGCTATGGCACTTACAATAATGAAACTTGGCACACAGGTAGTCCGAATTTTTTTCAATTTTTTCTATCGCGTCCGAATTTTAAAATTTAATCTAGAACATTTTAAAATTAATTTATTGGCATTTAATATTATTAATTGTTTTTCTTAGAATGGCAACAGTATAAAGAGATGATAGATTCTAAATTTATCTTTCCGTTTTCGTTTCATTTTGCGAGCAACGATTTCAGCGGACGAACAAAACAAATAAACAGTTTTAACTGGAGTTTTGTAGTTATTTTTCTATCTACTATATCGTTAAAGATCGAATAAAAATTTCAACAAATTTGAAATCCCCCCCCCCTCCCCCCCTGCCGAAAATTTTACATTAGATCAATACTTAAAAATATGATTTTCTATAAATAAATAATTTTCAAATTGTAACTTTTATATTTTTTCCAGTACGAATTTCGCCGCCGCGAAGAATTTGACCTTCGATTGATTCGAGATTCATTCATTTTGATTTCCTGAGCAACGGATTCGAGTGAAACGAAACAAATAAAAAGTTATGGCTGACGTTCTTCAGTGCTTTTTATCTCAGCGATCGTTAAAAATAGAATGAACGGATTTGAATTCTGTGAAAATTTTTACATTAGAGAAAATCAATCTAATGGTTAAACATTAGATTGATTTTCTTTAAAAAAATAACTTTTCAATTGAATATCTTTTTTTTAACAGTTGGCCGACCAACCGGTATAGGGGTTTAGGTACCAACACAACGGGCTATTGACGACTATCCGGGATCAATCCCTTAAGAGACAGATCCGAGGGCAACATCTTGTAATTTTGAACCACGGTCAGATGACGTAGCAACACCTGAGCTGTCACCCCACTCTCCAAACTTCCATACCAACCCAATGTGAGGACTTTCGACCACGACAGATTTAAGGTGCACCAGCCGCCTCGACGCCATACGGTTACAAACATCCATGCCCGGACCCGGATTCGAACCAGGAACCTTCCGAACTAGAGGCTACCACCTTAACCATTATACCAGTTGGTCGGCGCGATCGATTTAGGAATTGGTAATTCGGTTGGCTAGCGTTATTGCTTTTTCTTTTTTTTATGATGATGAAATTTGGCACACAGGTAGTTCTAATGTTTTGTAAATTGTGTGCCAAGTCCGAATTTTCGAATTTAATCTAGAACATTTCAAAATGAATTTATTAGTTTTTTTCTCTTTAGAACCAACGTTTTCGGCCTTTTTGGAATTGTCATGGGCAACACAGTTCTGGCCACGCATTGGCTAGTTTACTGCGAGGGCTGTTCAATAAAGAATGATCATAAATTAATAAAAAATAATTTCCTCTACTAATCCTCCAAATTTGTATGGTCTTTGTCAAAATACTCTCCATTACATGCAATGCACTTATCCCACCTCTTTTCCAGTCTTCAAACATATGCTGGAAGCCATTTTTTGACAGGTCCTTCAATATCGCCTACGCAACTTTTACCACTGCCTGTGATGATGAAAACCGCTTTTCCCGGAGGTGTTTCTTCAAAATCGGGAAAATAAAAAAAAATTACATGGCATCAGGACTCTATGGAAGATAGGGAACACACATGGTATTGGTTTTTGAAAGATCTGACAATTTTTTGAGGCGAAAACAAAATTTCAATACAGTGTATTGCACTTCGCGTGTCACATCCATTTTTGCCGTAGGCGAAACTAAAACTAGGCGTTCTTGGCCGGCTGCCAAGACCTCAGAAATGACGTCATGACCATGAAACTTGCGCTATCTATTCTCCACTTATCCCACTTCACAATCAATATGAATTTTATTTTACTTCATTTTTTTTAATCACCTTTAAAAAAATATGATCATTCTTTATTGAACAGCCCTCGTATATGTTTCATGTTGCTGTAAATGTAGCTCCCTTAATAAGATTGTAATTGAAAATGTTATTTTTACGGTCTAGAGTTTGATATCAAATAATTTTTAAACTAGAGTTTAAAGAATCGATTTCGTTGATATTTTAATTTGTCCTTAATAGCATACTGCTTAAACGCAGACTCAGAATCACTCTCTTCACACTCGTATTCGAGTCGTAGCGAATTTAACATTTCCATGGAAACGCAGATACCGTTAAGGATTTGACTCAAAATGATCTCTCATCTCTTTTCAAAGTCCATTTATTTCAAAATTAAGGCTTTTGAAAAGCCCTAAAGCACCTTGCTTGGATTCATTATAAAGTATGACTTTAATTAGATAAGTAGATGGTACTAATTGGATCGGTAGGTAATTTAATTAGGTAAATAGATACGTATATTAGTATTTGCAGCATTATTAATTGCAGTAAAAAATGCAAAACTTCAAAACATCTTATCAAGATGAGGGAAAATCGTGAATGGGCATTTCGGTGGAGCGAGTGATCCACCATCTTTACAGATTCAAGTCACAAAAGGAAAACGCGTGCAAACAAGAACTTCCAATGAATTAGAAAGCAAGTACCAAGTAAATCTGAACAGATTCGTTTTCAAAGCCAAATGTCAAAACCCTCAATTCAATTTGCCTGCATTAGGATATCTTTAGACTTCATTATCAGGTCAGATGTAATTCGCAAATGTCAAACGCGTGTAAACAAAAACTTCCAAAGAATTAGAAAAAGAACACAAAGTGAACCCAAACTTATTCGTTTTCTAAGCCAAATGTCAAAAAACAACAATTCGGTAGACTCCATGAACAGGACACATGTAATTCGCAAATGTAGAAAGCGTGTAAACAAAAACTTCCGAAGAATTAGAAAGAAAACACAAAGTGAACCTAAACTGATTCGTTTTCTAAGCCAAAAATGTGTCAAAAACAACAATTATGTAAACTCCACGATCAGGACAATGATTTAGGAGAGAGACACAAAGTAAACCCAAACTGATTCATTTTCTAAGCCAAATGCCAAAAACAGCAATCCAACTCGCTACATCAGGATATCGGTAGTGAGATGCGTGGTATTCTGCTACGAAAGTGACACATGAAAGCAATACACGGTAATTGCATAAAAGACGACCATGATCACCTCAGAAGAAGAGTGCTGGAAGAGGGATAGCAAAGAGACAAAGGCAATTTCGATAGACTGGAGCAGATACTGATGCTAACAAATGTGTCCACGGGGAGAAACAATCACCCTCCCAAAGCACTTTCCCTTACAACCGGCCTTCGCAGAAAGCTCGCTGCGAATCTATCCCGAGAAAATATACGTCGCGGGGGCTGAAATAGTATATATCGAACCCACCCATCTCTAATTCACACTCCAACGGCCAACAATTCAGGCAGATTCGATGTCCAATGAAACCAGACACATGAGCAATTAGCTGGTTTGGTTGCCCTTCCACGAAAGTCAACTGAAAGGGTCTTGGCTGCAATATACTACGAATAGGGAACATCCCGAGATAATTTGATTTTCAATTATCGTAGAGGAAATGCATATGTCATAGTCATGCAGAGGATAATGGATACTGGAACTCACGGCATTATCATTCTCTTTTACTTTGTAAAAAAATACAGGTTTATTGGAATCACTCTTTTTACAAATGTCTTGATGATGAAATTTGGATAAAACAATTAAGGGGGATAAATATTGCCATCATAAAAATTATATCAACCCTCCAAATGGTTGGAAGAGTACCTGTTCGAGTTCAAATCCAACCACAGACCGTCTTATTATGACGTTAAATCAGATGACGAGGCCTCAAATGTCCTCACGTTAGCGTAGTTAGGAAGTATGGTGAGTGTGGCCCCAGCTCAGGCGTGACCTCGTCATCTGATCGTAGTTCAAAAGCTCGTGGTGCCGACCTCGGACAACTTCCTTCGGGTTTGATATCAGACCGTCACCAATAGCCCGTGGGTTGCTCCAGTGCGACGTTAATTAAATACATATACTACGTCACACTGGAGTAGCAAAAAGGGCTTATGGGTACGGCCCGAGATCAGAAATCCGAGGACAACATTTAATAATTTTCAACCAAGGCCTGGTGACGAGGTCATCGCCTGACCCGGAACTCTATTCTCCAAAATAAAGTGGGTTCGCGGTAGTCCGGTTGGAAGAGTATCGGATTATCAATCGGAGGATTTCAAGATCGAAACTCGATCCAACCAAAGACTGATGCACATTAAATCTGTCGTGACCCCAAATGTCCTCACATAGATGTGGTTTGAAGCTCGATCCAACCAAAGACTGATGCACATTAAATCTGTCGTGGCCCCAAATGTCCTCACATAGATGTGGTTTGAAGCTCGATCCAACCAAAGACTGATGCACATTAAATCTGTCGTGGCCCCAAATGTCCTCACATTGCCGTGGATTGAAGCTCGATCCAACCAAAGACTGATGCATATTAAATCTGTCGTGACCCCAAATGTCCTCACATAGATGTGGTTTGAAGCTCGATCCAACAAAAACTGATGCCCATTAAATCTGTCGTGGCCCCAAATGTCCTCACATAGATGTAGTTTGAAGCTCGATCCAACCAAAAACTGATGCCCATTAAATCTGTCGTGGCCCCAAATGTTCTCACATTGACGTGGTTTGAAGCTCAATCCAACCAAAGACTGATGTACTTTAAATCTGTAGTGGCCCCAAATGTCTTCACATTGACGTGGTTTGAAGCTCAATCCAACCAAAGACTGATGTACTTTAAATCTGTAGTGGCCCCAAATGTCTTCACATTGACGTGGTTTGAAGCTCGATCCAACCAAAGACTGATGCTCATTAAATCTGTCGTGGACCCAAATGTCCTCACATTGACGTGGTTTGAAAAGTGGGGTGCCAGCTCAGATGTGATTGATCCCGTACTGTCACCAAAAGCCACTTGTGCTGCTTCAGTGCGACATTAGTTCTATCTTTCTATTGTAGGTTTTGAGCGCACTTTAAAACAAGAGTTGAAAATTAGACAAGTCTTTTAGGTAGCAAGTCACAGGAATCATACGCGTTCACGAGAATCAAAAGTTCATTGATCGATATATTTCCCGTGTCTTTTATTTGCCATTTTAACTCCGGATGTTTTTCCGTTCCAGCGGGAACACGTTTCCTTGGAGTGTAGCGGCAACAATCGGGAATTCCTGCACCGTTTTATGAGTCGTCAGGCTCCATGCAGCGTGCGTTTGGGAAATATCTCGTGGTGTAGGGAATGTGCGATTCCGA
Organism: Metellina segmentata; assembly: GCA_947359465.1. Classification (NCBI taxonomy): domain Eukaryota; kingdom Metazoa; phylum Arthropoda; class Arachnida; order Araneae; family Tetragnathidae; genus Metellina; species Metellina segmentata. Next base: position 28,883,996 of record OX375884.1, read on the forward strand.
CCCAACGTTCAGCCAATAAGGCAAGGACCGTTAGACGAGATCTATGCGCTGTTTCAGGACCCTGGTGATGGCTTCATAACGGCTGGGGAATCGCATCTGCCGCTGGAGGGGCCGTCTCCCAATTGAGATGCTCAGTTGTTCGGCTGTTCAAGTTTCATCCAGCCGACCAACCGGTCTGGTGGTTAAGGTGTTAACCTCTGGATCGGGTCGTCCCTAGCCAGTTGTGTTGCTCTAGTACGACGTTGATTAAAATATACCATTACCATGTTTCATTCTAAGAACTGTGTGTTTGTGTTCTTCTCTTCATCTGACAGTGGTTCAAATCACGAGGTGTTGTCACAAATAAATCATGGATATCTTGACAACGATACATCTCGTCAAAAGTCTGTAAAAAGTTTTATTTCGAAAGGCTGAAATTCAGGTAGTTGGAAGGTATTTTAATTAACGTCGGACTGCTTGCAACACAACGGGCTATAGGTGGTGGTCCGGGATAAAAATCGGAACGGAGAGACACGAGGAGCAACACTACGTAATTTTTAACCACAGTCAGATGACGAGGTCACACCTGAGCTGGTACCCCACTCTCCAAACTTCCCCACCACGATAACGTGAAACTTTAACAGAACGACACTTGCTTCGTGAGATAGAAAGGCCGACCAACCGGTATAGTGGTTAAGGTGTTAGCCTCTAGATCGGAAGGTTCCTGGTTCGAATCCGGGTCCGGGCATGGATGTTTGTAAACGTATGGTGTAGAGGCGGCTGGTGCACCTTAAATCTGTCGTGGCCGAAAGTCCTCACGTTGGGTTGGCGTGGAAGTTTGGAGAGTGGGGTGCCAGCTCAGGTGTTGCTTCGTCATCAGACCGTGGTTCAAAATTACGAGGTGTTGTCCTCGAATCTTTCCCTTAAGGGACTGATTCCGGACCGTCGTCAATAGCCCGTTGTGTTGCTCTAGTACGACGTTAACTAAAATTACCATTACCATTAGCTTCGTGAGATAGGTAGAAATTTTATTAACGTCGATCTGGAACCACACAACGGGCTATTGACGACGGTCCGAGATCAATCCCCTAGGGGAAAAATAGGAGGACAACACGTAATTTTGAACCAAGATCAGATGACGAGATAACACCTGAACTGGCACCTCACTCTCCAAACTTCCACACCAACCCAACGTGAGAACCCCTCCGATGTGAATTCAACCCGAGACCGTCGTGTACACCCTTGAGTAACCAAATATGCTGGTTCAACAAAGCACACACTCGCAAAGGGTACTGAAGTTAATAGCGTGAAATCCCATTAAGCACCATGCATTTTTTTATATAGTTGAGTACCAGCCCCTCCGATGTGAATTCAACCCGAGACCGTCGTGTACAAAGGAGGCTGGTGCATGTTAAAATTGTCGTGGTCCCAAATGTCCTCACGTTGGCGTGGTGTGGAAGTTTGGAGAGTAGGGTGCCAGCTCAGGTGTTGCCTCATCATCTGATAGTGGTTCTAATTTACGTGTTGTCCTCGATACTTTCCCTTCGGGAAAGATCCCGGAACGTCACTAATAGCTCGTTGTGTTACTCCTCACAATGTGACATTAATTAAAATATGCATGACATTACACGACACTTTTTACTTTACGTTATTTTGTGTAAGCCAATTGATTAACAAAATGCCAATTTTTGTCAATTTGTGATGGCCAAGTTGAGCAGAAAAATTCCAAAACAACTAATACTGCAACCGATGCTGCATTTTATTGCAGTTTTTCAGGGTAAATGTATTACTCTTAGAAGGTAATGTCACAAAACTGGTAATTTACCCGTTCGAGTCATAATCCCATTGATAACCATTTAAAAAAGCATTTTTTAAAACATTTTAAATACATTATATAAATAACAAAAAACAAATTCTGAGGAGAGGAGTTTTCTCGTTACTGAAGAGGTTATAAAGTTTCCTTAGGGTAAATGTCAATGTTTTTTATTTGAGGTATACTTGAACCCAGCGGGAAATTTAATGGTAACCTTTTTTACAATGAATTTTTTTCCCAGGGTAAATGTCTTAACTCATGGGGTAATATCTCCAAACGGGCAATGTACCCGTTCGGGTTTAACCACATGGATACCCATTAAATTAGTATTTTTAATAATTTCTAATTCTCAAAATACCTTAAAAAGACTGAAAAAAAAATTTTTTTTGAGGTTTCTTCTCGGGATTGAAGAGGTTATAAAGTTTTATTGTATAGTAAATGTTGAACAGTTGAAAAAAAAACCGGATTATACTTTTTATTTGAGGTATACTTGAATCCTATAGAAGATTTAATGTAACACTTTTCACATGGCAGTGTTCCAAGGGGGAACCTACTGTTTTCTGTTGTTCTTAATAAGCAAAAGAAAATACTTGAACAAAGGTCAGCAAATGTTTTTACCTTCCCTTTGAAAACAGTGCACATATTCCAATTTGTATCCTTTTTTACTACTTTCTCCCACCACAGAATCACACAAAACTCCTCTTCGTATTGTGCCCCAAAACATAATCGCTGACCTTTTTTGTTCCTAGAGTATCCAGGTAGAGTAACACTTTACCTCAATTTTTCATCCCTTCCATAGGGACAGCATAAAGGAAAATTTTCGTCATTTTCAATGCATGAAAAATATATCACGGAAATTCAGTCTTTGATCTTTTGTATCCCTGAGATACAACGGCAAGGCGTCTTGCCTCAGAATTCTTAAGGAACCTTTCATTTCTCTCCTAGGTAGTACTTATGAAACGCAATTCTTCTTCAGTGTAATGTGATGGGAAATATTTCTGCTTCTACACCATTCTTTCTTGTTGCACCAAAACAAATTTTGCATCACCGTGACGAAAGTGTCGTTGAATATTCTTGTAAGCAGTTCTGATACATCCTGTGAAGGCAATATGTTGTGGTGCGCTATGTTTTTATCTTTTCCAACAGCTGAAAACTTATTTTTCATTTTACTCTCTTTAGTCCCGAGAAAAACACGCTCCTCAAAAATTTGTTTATCGGCTGCTTAAACCTCCTGGTTGTTGTCTTGAAGGAGTATCTGGTCACCAGATATTGATAGACGAGATATCTGGTTATCGGAAGGAAACGAAAGCGTACGAACGAAACGAAATAGCCAAATAAGAGTGTAACTCCAAGTCCAATAAGACATTTAGTAACTATAAAAAGACATCGCTATAGACAAGCATACATAACAATAAATAGCGTAAACACTCAGAGGCAACTAATTCACTGCATATCATTAAAAGGATTGCACCAGACAAATAAACTGACAAGAATACGTATATACAGGAAATAGTAATGTAAACACATGAAAGCGTAATATAAACAACCAATGATTTAAGATTCATAATATAAACACTCGAAGAAAATATTCCCAAAGGGCCAATTACGTTAATGACGAGATATCTCGCCAGCAAAATACTGCCGGATTTTTTACAACGACGAGATCAAAATGCAAATATCTCGTAGTGCCAACCACCATGGGGGCTTTAAACTTAATAATATACTAGCTTAGTAAACCTTTTGTTGTTGCGTCTATTTATGAGTCAGGTGAATTTTGCACAGCTTTGACAATGTCAATTATTTTCCCCATCTAAAGCAGTTAAGTCGTCAATAGCCCGTTGTGTTGCTCTAGTGCGACGTTAATTTAAAATTACCAATTACCTAAGGCAGTTAAAATAAAAAAGGTAATCCTCACGTTGGCGTGTTGTGAAAGTTTGGAGAGTGGGGTGCCAGCTGAGTTGTAGCGTCGTCATCTAACCGTGGTTCAGAACTTCGTGGTGTTGACCTCGGATCTTTCCCTTAAGGGACTGATCCCGGACCGTCGTCAATAGCCCGTTGTGTGGCTCCAGTACGACGTTAATTAAAATAATTTGCTACCTACTAAAATTCTAAGCAACGCTTTCTAGAGCAGCATTGCAGGGCAGGTCAATACATATGATGAGGTGTGTTAACAACAAACAAGCAATTGTTACAATGTCTATTGTAAACGTTTTGAAAATGTTACAAGGTCGGGAGCCCGGTTGGAAGTCCAACAGATTAGCAACCGGAGGTCGTGAGTTCGAAACTCGATCCAACCAAAGACCGCCATGGGAGCTGTTCCACGTTAAATCTGTCGTGACCTCAAATGTCCACACGTTCAATTGGTGTGAAAGAACGGAACGAAATAACAAAATACGATTGTAACTCCAAGTCCAATAAGACACTTAATAATTTTAAAGACATCGCTACAGACAAGCATACAGTACAATGTGAGCAGCGTAACGACTCACAGGCAACTAATTCGCTGTATATCATTAAAAGGATACCAGCTCAGGTGTTGTCATCGTTGCACGATCGGATTCAAAATTATGAGATGTTGTCCTCCGGTCTTTCCCTGTGGGTAGGTAGTTGATTGACATCGCAATGGAGCACCACAACGGGATATTTTCGTGGTTTGAGATCAATCCCGAAGTGCAATATCCGAGGACATTACCTCGTAATATTGTACCCCAGTCGGATGACGAGGTCACACCTCAGTTGCCAGCCTACTCTCCGGACTCTCTCTGTATTGGTAGGTAAGGTAATTTTTATAAACGTCGTACTAGAGCAACGCAACGACTATTGACGACGGTCCGGGATCAATTCCCTAAGGGAAAAGATACAAGGACAACGACACGTAATTTTGAACCACGGTCTCTCTGTTTGGGATCCATCGTGGACCGTCACGAATAGACGTGTTGCTTTTGGGCAGTGGTCGACAAACCGCGGCACTATAGCCACTTGAGTGCGGCTCTTTAGCCACTTGAGTGCGTCTCTTTAGCCACTTGCGTGCGACTCCTTAGCCACTTGAGTGCGGCTCTTTAGCCACTTCAGTGCGGCTCTTTAGCCACTTCAGTGCGGCTCTTTAGCCACTCGACTATGGCAGTAAATATCCCGCCAGTGATGCGAGTAAGAAAGCAGTTGATGAACTTCAGAAGAGTCAAGAAAAATCAAATTATGTATTTAATTATTGGGTACAATCTTCCAACAATGCTAATATTGCAAGCTTTATTGTTATACAAGAGATTACTAAAGAGCAAAACCATACGCAGACGGTGAATACATTAAAAGTTGTTTTATAAATGCATCCGAAGAGCTATTCCGAGATTTTAAGAACAAGGCAGAAATTCTTAAAAAAATTTAAGAATTACTACTGTTTGCTGAAACAGTAAAAGACCGAAGTCAAAATGTTTTCGAATATAACCAATTCGCAAATCAAAGATCTTAAATTGGTTTCAGCTTCATCAATAGCTGTTGACGAATCTTGTGACATAAATGACACAGCGTAAGTTTCACTTTTTGTTCGATTCATTCCGTCTACGGGACCTAAAGAACTTTTAGGATTATTGTCACCTGAAATGACAATAAATAAGATTATTTTATTGTTATATCTGGTTTTATTTATTGTCAGTAGCTAGTTTAAACTGACTCCTGTAAACATGGTCCTTGAAAAGAAATTTTTTTGGCTCTCAAAAGAAATTTTAATCGTTGTACTGCTGATCATTTGGCTCTTTTGGACTGATTAGTTTGCCTACCACTGCTATGGTGCGACGATTATTAACTACCTATCTTCCTATGTGAGGACCCAAGTACGAAAATTGGGGTGGTGCCTTCGATTTCCGACCTTGATGGATTTAGATGAAGTAAAAAACTTTTTTATCTTCTCACATTGGTAATATTTGCCCTCAATTTGAGGTGAGGACTCCACAAAATATTTGAGGAATTTGTGGTTCCGATCCGTACGCGTTGGTAAACATCTCGTAATTGTTCTCTGAACTTCAAAAACGCAAAAGCAAAAACCCCGTCAAGGCGAGCAATAAAGAAAAATGCGAAAACAAAGACTCCTAGCGCCATCTGTCGGGGTAACTGCGAAAGAATGCCTTCGTGTTCGGCATGCTGGCTCTTCAATTACGGCATGTCTGGATGATAATTCCGATACCGTGAATCGGGTCTGTGCGTGGTAGGTAATAAAAGATCGCGAGATATTACAAAAGGTGTAGATTAAACACTTAACTTCTGGAGCGAGATCACGATTTTATGACGTCAGAGTAAGAGCGTTAACCATTTTTCTTGATACTCCACTCGTTGGCTTTGGTTCGTCCATTATATTGATAGTATCTGAAGTAAGGGAGCTAATAAAAATTAGACAAGTGGCAGTTTTTCGCACCATAGAGGAATCTGAGACGAAGAAAGCTCATTGGTTGGGCGTGTCGAGTGGGGTTTGTAAGTGACGTCTTTTTATTGTTGGTTCTTACGAAAGTAAGAACCAACAATAAAAAGTCACGTCGTATCAAAATAAAATCGATGGCATAAGGTATTGGTATTGGGTATTTTTTTTATTAAGACCATAATAGAGCATCACAGCGGTCTATTCGTGACGGTCCGGGATAAACACCGAAGGGAAAGATCGAGGACAACACACCGTAATTTAGAGTCTCGGTCAGACTACGACGATACACCTCAGAACCCACTCTCCAAACTTCCACAGCACTCCAAAGTGAGGAAATGAAAGATTGAACGTTCTTCAGCTCCCTTTGTACACAACGGTTTTTGATTGGAGTCGAAATCCCAACTCTCCGGTTGTTAGTCCGTTTTTCTTCCAACAGCCATGACATAATGAGCGCATTGATAAACTTTTCTTCGTACACTCTAGGTTTAACCTCATCGCGTATATGGGATATACACTAGAGTTGATTTTAGTTATATATTTTTATAGACCAGATGAAGGCTACGAATACTTGCTCTTGGCTGTTACTCCCGCTCACTTAGAATTACTTTCTGTCATAATTTGAATTTTGAGGTGTTAATAAGTCTCTACAGATCGGTCATTTGTATTTAACAGATATGCGTAAGTTTTTATATTATATCTGTTTTTTTAATTACAAAAAAATGTTTATTATGTTATTGTTTCTTATGCCTACACTGGCAGATCGGAGGAGTGCCAGGACCGTCGAAGACGGCTTGAGAGGAGGGGGTGCGCCTTCCATGTTATTGAGCCCCACTGGGAGGAAGTCCGACTTTGCTCGACATACATGGCACATCCGTTTTACAAGAAGGCCCCTTTCATACATACATACATACATACATTCACTCACTCACACATATCGTAATTTAGATCCCAATCAGAGGCCGATAACCCCCCTGATCAGGTACCCCCAGAGGTATTGATTTGGTATGGGAACATGGGGGACTTTGTGACCACGACCTATTTAACATGCCCCAGTCACCATTAGTGACCACTACGGTCTTTAGCCAGGTCCAAGCGCCGATCTCGCAATCATTAGAATTGCAGGCTCCGCCGAGGACAGAACCCACAACCCTTCTGATGCTAGACCGACGCTCTACTGACTGAGCTACCGCGGCTCATTTATAACTTTATTATGTTACTTAAGTGTAAATAATTTATTAACTATATCGACAATTTCATTCCTTTAATTTCACCTCATTTATACAATTCTTTGGATATTTTATATTGTTTTAATGCCTTATACATACATTATTTATATTATGTATTAAATAAAGAAATAATAAAGAAATTTGAACAGCATTTCTTTAAATAAATTGTATTGATATTATTTAAAGCATAAATTCAATAAATACGCCCTATACATTTTAAATTTTAACATCCTTTACATTTTAAAATAGTGTATCTAAGAAATACCCGCGACCATACACGTTGGTGTGGAGGGCGTGACCTCTGGAAGGTTATTTTGGGGTTTGGAAGTTTGGAGAGTGGGGTGCCAACTCAGGTGTTACCTCGTCATCCGACCGTGGTTCATAATTACGTGGTTTTGTCCTCGAATCTTTCCCTACGGAACTGATCCCGGACAGTCACCAATAGCACTTTGATTTCCTCCAGTGCGTCGTTAATTAACATACCTACCTATCATTTCCGACCAACCGGTATAGTGGTTAAGGTGTTAACCTATAGATCGGAAGGTTACTGGTTCGAATCCGGGCATGGATGTTTGTAAGCGTATGGTGTAGAGGCGGGTGGTGCACCTTAAATCTGTCGTGGCCGAAAGTCTTCACGTTGGGTTGGTGTGGAAGTTTGGAGAGTGGGGTGCCTGCTCAGGTGTTGCATCGTCTTCTGACCGTGGTTTAAAATTCCGAGGTGTTGTCCTCGTATCTTTCACTTTCGGGATTGATCCCGGACCGTCGTCAATAGCCCGTTGTGTGGCTCTAGTACGACGTTACTCACCAATTACCAATTAACTACCTACCATCCAGGTATAATTTAGTGCGTCGTCATGGAACCGTGGTAACCCGGTTGGTGAAGTTGTGGTCAGTTTATCTAATGACAACATACCTCGTTGTGACAACACCACGAGGAGAGTAATAATGATTACCACAAAGTGGTCCTGAGGTAGGTGGTTGAATTTACGTCGCTCTGGTACTTGGTAATTTTAATTAACGTCGTACTAGAGCAACACAACGGGCTATTAACGACTGTCCGGGATCAATTCCATAAGCGAACGATCCGAGGACAACACCTCGTAATTTTGAACCACGGTCAGATGACGAAGCAACAACTGAGCTGGCACCCCACTCTCCAAACTTCCACACCAACCCAACGTGAGGACTTTCGGCCACGACAGATTGAAGGTGCACCAGCCGCCTCTACACCATACGCTTACAAACATCCATGCCCAGACCCGGATTCGAACCAGTAACCTTCCGATCTAGATGGTAATGGTAATGGTAATTTTAGTTAACGTCGTACTAGAGCAACACAACGGGCTATTGACGACGGTCCGGGATCAGTCCCTTAAGGGAAAGATCCGAGGACAACACCTCGTAATTTTGAACCACGGTCAGATGACGAAGCAACACCTGAGCTGGCACCCCACTCTCCAAACTTCCACACCAACCCAACGTGAGGACTTTCGGCCACGACAGATTGAAGGTGCACCAGCCGCCTCTACACCATACGCTTACAAACATCCATGCCCAGACCCGGATTCGAACCAGTAACCTTCCGATCTAGATGATAACACCTTAACCACTATACCAGTTGGTCGGCGTCGCTCTGGTGTAACACAGCGGCTTATTGGTGACAGTCCGGGATCAATCCCGAAGGGTTATTTTGAACGACGGTCAGATGATGAGGTCAACACCTGATCTGGAATCCCACTCTTCAAATTATAGTGGGGTGGGCGATAGCCTTAAAAGAAGTTACTTATCAACCGGAAGGTTGCGAGTTCGAAACTGGATCCAACCAAATACCTTTTTGTGGAAGCTGGTGCACTTTAAATCTTTCGAAGCCTCAAACATCATCACGTTAGCGTGGTGTGGAAATTTGGAGAGTGAGGTGCTAGCTCAGTTATTGACCTGACCGCGGTTCAAAATTACGAGGTGTTGTCCTCGTATCTTTCCCTTAGGGATTGATCCCTGACAGTCGCTACTAACCCCTTGTGTTGACCCGCTACTACGTTAACTCTCTAATCTCGTGCGTCTTAAGGAACTGGACTTTAAAAAATTGAAGATAAAAACCGATTGTTAAGAAATTTAAAAAGGTTGCTTGTTTTACTCGAAAAAGCTTAAATACGAAGATTTGTTCAGAAATATTACGTTTTGCTGCAAGTAAACAATATTTTTTAATTTTTTGAAAATTAACTAAAATTGATATATTCTATAAGCTTATTTTCGATGTATTGTGAATATTTTATTCACATAATAGTTTCCATACATATAAATAAAATTAACTCCATTTAAAAAGTGACTCCTAATTATACAATTTAAAAAAAATTTAAGCAAAACACATAAGTTTGCAAAAGAGACGTAGATTAAACATTTCAAACCAAAATTTCAAAACTTGAAAGCGCGACGAATTTATCTTTTGAACTATAATATTTACATTGAGGAAAAAAAATACATTTCAAAGATTATCTTAAAACACTTTTAAGGCAATAAAAAAACGAATGCAAGGGAACAGGTCGAAAGCACGAGAATGCCAAAATTTCAATCCGAGAAAAATAAGGTTTTGTATCATCTACTATATGTTAACTTCATCAAAATTCATCGCAATTAAAAAACTATTATTGATATCCATAAGGCTTGATATCAACTAATTTATTAATTAAAAAAATTTTTAATTGATTTTAGTGTTTTTGCCCCTTGCCCGCTATTTTTTGAGAAAGATAAAAAGGCTATGTAACATACAAAGAAGCGATTTATTTTGTAAACGTGAAAAAAATTGTTTCCATTAATATACAATTGTGACCGTGTGCTGAGAAATTCCTCCTTGAAGCGGGCGAACAAGCGACAAACTTTCATTACACTCACAAACATTTATTAGTCTAATTTACATAACGTGGACACAATATATACTATTTACATAACCTTTCATAACTACCCGACATAATGGACGCTACGACGCGTCTTCATTCTACGCCGTCGATGACTCCCTGACCTCCTGAGGGTGTCCTTAATCGGAGCAGGGGTTAGATTTAGTTTTGGTTCTCACTTTTAGTTCGGAGGTTTTGGCTCTGCAGCTGACGCTGCGCTTACAGTTCACCTGTTACACAGTTAAAATAATTGTTCTGACCTGTATTCCATCGAAGAAATGTCGTTGATTGCGTCTTAGTTTATTCTTAACAGCATTATATCCCTGACTATTTAAAATACATTTTAACTTTAGAAGTTATCGTCATTGGAAGAAAACTGTCCATATCTTCATGTACTAGGTATCTAGTCATTAAAACAACTGACTTGATCAAGATGGATTAATTGTCTTGTCATTAGAAGAAAACGGGGCAGGTCTTGATTTATGAAGTATCTCGTCAACAGAAGAAACATGACCAAATCTTGATCTTATCATCGTAAAAATTCAGCAACATCTTGATTACGAGATATCTCGTCATTAGCAGAATTTTTCAGTTCTCGATGGACGAGATAACTCGTAGAAACCCCTTGGAGAGATAACTTTTGACCTGACTAGGTCTCGATGGAATAAGTATCTCGTCATTAAAAGAAAACTGTCCATATCTTCATGTGTACTAGTTGTCGAGTCATTAAATAAAATGACTTGATCTTCAAGGATATAAGTATCTCGTCATTAGAAGGAGACCGGCCAGATCTTGGTGGACTAGGTGTCTAGTCATTAAAAGAAAACTGACTATATCTTGATGGATGTTGTATGTATTCCAAGTATTTCGTCATTAGAAAAAAACCTGACGAAATCTTGATCTTGTCATCGTAAAAATTTAGCAATATCTTGATGATGAGATATCTTGTCATTAGCAGAACTGTTCTAATCTAGATGGACGAGATTTCTCGTTGAAACCCCTTGGAAGGTCAGCTTTGGGCATGTTCTGAAATTATCCGGGGTGATGAAAAATCTGTGATGGCATAGGTAAAAATGGATGATATGAGAGTAAAGAGCTGTGGGGTACGCTAATCACGTAATAAATTTAGCTAACAGTAGACTTTAAAAATCTCATAATCGATCAAAATATTAAATTTAAAAAGATTGGTTTGAAAATTTATTGATGTCAGACTCTATAGATAACAAAAGTAACTTTTCAACTACGATGATTTTTTATGGAGTTGCAGTGACTATCACATAAATAATACTGCAGGTAAGTATGATAGGTCTACAAAAACGCGCTTTTCTCCGACTAAGACTTTTGACATTCAGATATCCAAAAACTGCCCTGCGCATTAGTTTTTCTTGTTTTCATTCAGAAATCTTTTTGACAATCCTTGTAATGTTTTACAGATATCTAAGAACAAATGAGAAATTCTGTGCTGAGATGGCAAAATGTTAAAAGTCACTTTTCCCAAAAAATTGAGTAAATCCCATCCTGGAGTCTTGTTTGTTAATGTTTAGAAGGTGACAAAATGTCGTAAGTCTTTCTCTTTCAGTTTATGAGAAAACGAAAGTTTTAAAATGGAAATAAATGAAAAACCACCGAACCACATGTTGAATCTTGAATCTTAAAATTGCTGTCACGAAAAATAAAAATAAGTGACCGATAACATTTTGCCATCTGGGCACAGAATTTATAGTGCTTCCTACCTATGAAGTTTTGCTTTACTAATGCTGTTATACAAACTTTAGATGTTTTAGTAAAAGTTATTCTAGTTTTCCAATTGAGCGATACACTTGCTAAATGGAGTTATTTGACATACGTGTATAAAAAATATCGTGTGAATAATATTATTGACAGTGCACGGATAACTATTGAACATGGGACCTATCAATTTTTGCTGATGTATCAAAAATCTTGACCACATATAATGTAATAACTTCAGCACAACTTAATAATTTTAGATCAAACTTCATTTTAAGGGTAAATAAACAATCCATAAATTTTATAACACTAGGATCATAACATCAAATGTTTGTTTAAAAATTCAATGTAACCCTAATTCAAAATACTTAGCGCAAAAAGAATGTCTTGCTAAAGACAAGACTTGATTAATTTTACCTAGATAATTTTATTAAAGTAATTAATTTACAGTCGAGTATCGAAGTGTGGTTCCACGCACCAATAGGAAGCAACTTGACATTAAGTTCCGGATGATCGCAGTCAGAAAGAAGATAATTTTAGACTCCATGTCTATGGGGCTTAGAAAGTATGTACAATTAGTCATAATTAGTTACGAAAACAGCGAGTTAAGACAACTTTTTATAGTGATTGTAAATCCAAATTAAAATTTTTATCCATTAATAATACATGCATATTTACAAAACGATGGTTAGCCTTAAAAAAAGTAATTTTGGATAAACTATCATCTTTTCCAAATTAAACAGTGAATTAGACGTACTTTTTACAGCGATTGCGCATCTAATATACCTAGCTTTTATGCTCCAATAATACATGCTTGTGATCGTTAACCTTAAAAACCGAACTTGGGAACAACTGACAATATATTCATTTATTCAATACTTCATTTCTTCTTAAACTGTCTCTTCCAGTAGAAATGATAGCAAAAGAAGAGTTAAACAGCGAGTTAAGTTTACTTTTTATAGTAATTATACATACAATATTCCGAGATTTAAGTATTAGTAATATATAGATATTTACAAAACGGTCGAAAACCTCAATAATCGAACTAGGGAATAGCTGTAGTTTCGAATGGCACGATAGTAAATTCCTATTTCTCTTTCTCCATTTCTTCATTTCCTCTTAAACTTCGTCCTTCAGCAGTAATTCTAGTAAAAGCCAAATAATTGAACAACGAGTTCAACGTACTTTTTGCAGAGAGACTTTGCTTTTAGCCTTTACCAAGATTTTTATGCCTCAATCAGCACAAATTGTAACAAAAGTAGAATTAAATGGCAAGTTAAGTTTACTTTTGTAGCCATTGTACGGACAACTTGCCAAGGTTTTATGCATTAATAATAAAAGCTTATTTACAAAACGATTGTTAACTTTAAAGACCAAACTTGGGGGAAATATAACTGCAGCTAACACGACAGTGTATACTCCTTTCCCTTTCTCCAATCCTTCATTTCATCTTAAACCGTCTCCTTCAGCAGAAATGGTAGCGAAAGTCGAATCAGCTAGAGAATGAAGCTTACTTTTGCAGCGATTTCACATTCAACCTACCAAGCTCATGCATTAATAATACATGCTTATTTACAAAACGGTTTCACAATTTTTTCACCCGAGCTATAAAACTTCATTAATACGGCTTTGATTAATTGTAGAAAAGAAACGCTTCATTAATCTTTTGTTCCATTAAGCTGCGCAATAATAGCACAAACGTACCGTTTTTGTCTCTACGGGGATAAGAAACATTATGTCTCTTAGAATAATTTGCCCGAGATGAAAGAAATCTGATTAGACAATTTTGAAAGGCTATTGTTTGCCCCCGACGATCATTCCCATTACCTTTGTTTAAACACGGTATTAATTGTCCCGGTGTTTAATTTCATTCGAACTCTTCCTATCGCTAATGAATTCCCAATTTCTAGTCTGCAAAGTATATTCTCGACGAGATTAATCATTCTTTCGTTCCTGAGGACGCGTTACAATATACTAAAACACGATTACACGCCATAAATGCACTCATAAATTTTAATAAACCGATAAGTAAAAAGCCAGTTTTAGTTCGGATTTTTAAAAAGCGTCTTTATTATGGCGGAGCGCGTTTTTAAATTTGTTTACTTTTTCATTTCGAATGCCGATTGATGTGATGTAAGCAGTATAGTTCTTTGTTAATTTGGAGTGTGAATGTTTATACTTACAGTTTTCAATACAATATTGATGATAATGTAAACTGCTTGATTTTCATTTGTGGTGTGCACGCGTTTTTATACTTGTTTACTTTTTCATTTCGAGTGCCTAATTGATGTGATGTAAGCAGTTTAGTTCTTTGTTAATTTGGAATGTGTTCTATACCATGTTTATACTTTCGGTTTCAAATACATTATGGATTGAAATTGTAAACTGCTTAGGTTTGTCATTGTGGTGTGTGCGTTTTTAAATTTGTTTACTTTTTAAATTTCGAATGCCGATTGATGGGTATAGCAGTATACTTCTTTGTTAATTTGGAGTGCGGTGCAATACCGTGTTTATACTTTCGGTTTTGAATACAATATTGATAGAATTGTAAGATGCTTAGATCTGTTATAAGTGTTTATTCTGTAAATCGATTTTGCGTTTTCGTTTCGAATGTCGCTTTACGTAGTACTGTAACTAGTCAGTTCTTTGTAATGTGTCTTTGATTATTGCGTGTAGTGTGTGTTTTTAAATCATATTATTCCCTTTCGTTTTAAATAATTGTTGATGTATTATAAACATTTGAATTCTTTATTGATGTGGTTTAAATTATTAGAGTGCAATATGTATTTTTATTGTGTATTTTTGTGTGAATAGGTGTTTTTACGCTGTTATTAATGTTATAAAAATAAAATATATGATTGAAGTGTAAAATACATTAGTTTATAAGTATCATCACGTTTTACTATCAAAACCTCGAATGTTCAATTTGTTATTTAGAGGTTCAAGCATTATTTTGTTACATATCTGCTTTCTAAACTTGTGTAAGACGCTCCTAAGTCTACATCATTTATAAAGTACCCATCGGCGAATTTTTAAACCTCATATTTCATAATTGGTGTAAAATTTGGCATCTAGTTTTTTGGCGCACCTAAAAAATTGGAATTAAAACTTTACGAGTTTCATGGTAAAATGACGAAACTGTACCTTAAATTTCAATGTATATCTTGTTTAAATGAATTTCTTTTAAAAACAATTCAAACAAAAACAGCTTCATAGACACGTTAAAACCTATTGCGTAGCTTATCAAAGATTTTCAAAACTACATGTGAACGAATGAACTTGAAAAAAGATTATATATTAACACTAATACACGATACTAAATAAACTACTAACATGTTGCTTGAGTATAATGTTCATAAAATGTAGTAACGAATTTCTTACTTGATGTAATTTGACTTATCAACGGGCTAGGGGTCAGAGTACTGGCTTATGGCTGGAAATGTTCCTGGCTTAGCAAATTTATTTGATTGTCTTGAAGAGGTATCTCGTCATTTGAAAAACTGATTTGATCTTGATGGACGAGATATCTCGCTGAAACTACTTAGAGCAGTGGTCCCCAACCCCCGGGCCGCGGACCGGTACCGGTCCGTGGATCAAATGGTACCGGGCCGCCCAAGGAATATTAAATTATTTCCATTTTATTTACTTTGGTGTATTTATCTTGGGTTTATGCGGTTCTTATCAATGAAATGTCCACTCAAATTAGGAGGCGGTAATTCTGAACTTGAAATTTGTTCTGTTACTAGAGCTTCAATTATGATTTATGAATTCTGTATGTCTCTATTTTCCAATTTTGACAAATGTGACAGCTGTTTTCAAGTTGGCAGACAAAGTTGCTGCATTTAAAGCCAAACTGAAGTTGTGAGGACGGCGCGTGAACAGAGGCATTTTGGACATATTTCAGACATTAGCGGGGATTTTAGGCGAGACTGAGCCTAAACATTTACTCTCCTAGTTGGTGCACGATCACCTGTCTTTGCTTAAAAAAAGAGTTCGAGCGCTTCGTGGGTATTTTGTGGTTGGGAAACCACAAAATACCCACGAACTAGTAAAGAATGGATCTTTAACCCATTTGTCAACAAATCAGGAGAATCTAGCATGTCTGTGCAAGAAGAAGATCAACTGCTGGAGATTGCAAATGAAATCGGTCTTAAAACTACGTTCGAGACAACAACTCTGCCGGTGTTCTGGATAAAAGTCATGGCGGAATACCTTGAGATTTCCACCACAGCACTTAAATCCCTATTGCCATTTCCGACAACCTATCTGTGTGAAGCAGGGTTTTCTGCAGTGACAGCAACCAAAACAAAACAACGGAATAAACTGGACATAAGCAACACACTTCGGGTGTCATTGTCTCCTATTACCCCCAGATGAAACCGTCTCGTTGCAAAGAAACAAGCTCAGTGTTCTCATTGATTTAGCGTTCTAGTGAGTTAAAATGTTAAATCACATTATATTCATATTTTGGTGTAACTGTATTTTATTTTGAAGGCATGTTTAAATACAATTAAATTAAAATTATTAAATCAAAACAATCTAAAATGTAAACAATCAACGTCCCTCCCACCCTCAGCGGGCCGCGTTAAAATTATGAAACGGTGATCCGGTCCGCGGCTATAAAAAGGTTGGGGAGCACTGACTTAGAGGATTAAGGAGGTTCTCAGGAATAAAATCTTACAAGATTTTTACGGTCTTTACATTTCATATCAATGGTGCATTTCTGTACGAATGTCTCATTTGGGGACATTGTTCCCACTAAACCCATTTTTTGCCATTTTTTTAGCATCACTTTTGAGCTTCAAATAACTTTAAATCGCTTATAAGGTACGTTTTGAGGAGGTATTTATTGCGACTAGTGAGATTGAAAATAAAAATGCGATAATATGCCTGGCATTAGAAAAAAAGCTTGGAGTAGCTTGGTCAAATATGAGCCTTGTGCCATAAAACTCAACAAACTAACCTAAATATATATTACTAATTACAATACATTAAATACTGATTTCAAAAGGTAAAACCGAGCCTTCAGTTACACCATCACCACATTACCGGTAGCTCATTAACAAATTTTCACGTCTTTGACTCAAACTCCGGCAGTTTAATTATCTTTAAGATATTCTTAATAAACTCCGGCCACCAGTTCGTAAATTAAGGAATTCTTTAAAGCGGTGAAATGGATTAATGAGATTACACGACTAGTAATTAGCATATTGGTGCCAGGAGCTTTTTTGTTGATAACTATCCATTAAATTCCCATTATTCCTATCACTAGTGGCTTTATGTATGCATTTTTTCTCCCCTTAAGCACAGGGATCTAAAATTTCTTTAGTATTACTCCGACACTGATCGCCGATGGCGGTTAATGTTTTTCGGTACCTCAAGGAAACCCTCCAAATAATGCCTCTTCGGAGTGAAAATCTTTTCTTGATGGATGATAAGTTTTTATATTGTATCGCTACAGCTTCAGCGCCCATGGGAGCAATCTGAGTGATAAATTTTCCCATCTTATCCCCAGCGGAATGGATCAGCATAGATGTTAAGAAGCGTTCGGGTGAAGCATGTACACAGAAGATTTCAACCACATAAAGAATTGAAAGGCATTTCGTGTGAAGCACTGCTTCCTATCCGGCCCCCCATTGATTTGGACAGCGGCATGGTCAGGATTTTATTTCGGACAGGGCTCAGGTTGGAAATAAATTTCACTCTAATGTTCACTTTTTTTTCAGGCAGCAAGACGCTTTTAAAACGAGTGTTTAAAGGCTCACCAACAGAGTAGTTTATCATTTTGCAAATGCTCCTTTCTGTTTCCATTTCCGCCAGGTTACTGATAAACCGTTCACGCATAATCGAGAGTTGGCTGTAGTATTTGTGAACCATTGAAGACGCGTTGCTGTTTTTGAAACGATACTACACCCTATACTGTCTATTTATCTTTGATAGTATTTAATATTTGGTAAATTTTGAAAAATTATCTTTTTTTCCATTTTGAACGGTTGCTGATAACCGCTAGTAGATAGAGGTTTACTCTGTGTGAGTATTTAACATTTGATTACTTTTTAAAGTGTTCCTTTCAGTGTTTTCATTTCTCCAAGATTGCTGGTAAACCAAATACGGATAGTAGATAGATAATCGAAAGTCGACTACTATCTGTGATCCAATAAAAAAAATGTTGCTATACCGTGCTACCTTTTACTCTGTGTGAGTATTTAATATTTGATTACTTTTTAAAGTGTTCCTTTCAGTGTTTTCATTTCTCCAAGATTGCTGGTAAACCAAATACGGATATTTGAGTCGACTGTACTATTTGTGAACCATTAAACAGACGTTGATAATTTTTAAACGCTACTACATCTACACTGTCTGCTTTTCTTTAAAACAATTTAACGAAAGAAGTTTTTAATACTATTCTTGAAACGAGATTATACCCTACACGGTCTATTTTACATTAAAAGCATTTAACATATGATAAATTTTGAAACAATTCTCTTTCAGTGTTTCCAGTGCAGTAAGGTTGCTGATAAAGCGCTCACGGATGATCGAGAGGGACTGAACTATTCGTGAATCATTAAACCTGCTCCTTTATATATAGGTGTTTTCATTTCCACAAGAATTCTGATAAACCGCTCACGGTTAAGTGAGAGTTGACTGTACAATTTGTGAACCAGTAAACAAGAACAAAAAAGTCTTAAGTGGTGGGACTCCTCTGGGTGTCATGAGACAGAAGAGAACTGTAATAACTTACACTGAAAAGCAAAAACATTATGGCCACCTACTGAATAACGCGTTGCGCCTCCTTTGGCCTGCAAAACAGCTGCAACTCGCCTGGGCATAGATGCCACAGGTTCTTGGTACATTACTGGAGACAGGTTGTACCAAATGTCTAAGCAGCGGTCGCAAATGTCTAAGCAAACGCAAAGTTGAAATATTCGTACATGGTGGTGTTTGAGCCCTGAGCTGCCACTTCATGACACATGACACCCCAAATGTGCTATATCCCATAAATATCTGGCAAGTTAAGTGGCTAGTACAATAATTGGAATTTACCAGTATGCTCTTCGAACCACTCCAACTCAATCTGAGCCTTGTGACAGGGGGCGTTGTCCTTCTGAAAGATTCCATTTCCAGTTGGAAAGATAGACGCCGTGTAAGGGTGCAACTGATCCGGAATGATGTTCAGATAGTTCGCAGCGTTCATGGTCCGTTCTACCACAACTACGGGTCCCAGAATTGCCCATGAGAACGTCCTCCAATGCATAATACCGCCACCACCAGCCAGTGTATGACCTGCTGTACAAGAGGGGAGCAACTGTTCGCCTAGAAAACGGCGTACCCTGACACGACCATCGACGTGATGAATGAGAAATCGGGATTCATCTGACCAGGCAACTGTCTTCCACTCGTCCATGGTCCAGTCTCGATGTTCCCGGGCCCATTGTAGACTTAGTTGACGATGACACTTGGTCAACAGAGGCACACGAGTGGGACGTCTGCTATACAGTCCCATATCCAACATTTTCCGCTGAACTGTGTGTTCCGAAACACTTGGACCTGCATTGTATTTGGCTGTCAGCTGAGCCACCGTCTCGCGCCGATTTTGGTTTACCAAGCGGGACAGTCTCCGACGTCCTTTTTCTTTGATGACGCGTGGACAACCAACACCTTGGCGTCTACTGCTGGTGTCACCGTCATTTATCCACTTTGCATGAATACTAACAACGGCAGATCGTGAACAACCTACCAGTCGTGCAGTTTCGGTGATACTCGTTCCGAGTCTTCGGGCCATTACGATCAGCAGCCTTTCCCATCACTCGCAAAAGTAAGTGCAAGAATGATTACTTACCTTCTCCAGTAGCAGTTAAATACTATTCTCACTTAATCACATGACTTCCACGTCATCCAGACGAGTTCATTGAAAAATGTGGGGATGGTCATAATGTTTTGGCTCGTCAGTGTAAGTAAGTAGGCTGTATGACTCATAAAGCAAATATGAAATTAAAATGAGCCACGTGTAACTTTTTTAAGTGTACAAGATCATGTGACCAAAAGTAGCTTTAACGTGACCATTAAACTACTTTCATCTGCTTGATGAAACCAAACATTCATCATTTGATTATAGTCCGCGCAATATAGTAGTAGACTTAAGCGATTTCACTTTTTTTTGTCGCTACTCCGTAGAAATGCTCATTCACACACTTAACCTGTCATAAGATGTTTTATCCCTAACAAGGCGATAAGATGTTTTATCCCAAACAAAGCGATAAAATGCAAATTGGCCAGCGAAGTTCATTTTTCACAGAACGATCACGTGACTGCTAGTTGACACATTGGTCCCACTTTTTGAAACTCCTCTCAACTGCACTGTTCAGTCTACTTATATTTAACGCACATGGTATGACCACTTCAAACACTGATGCAGGCTTTGTAACACATATGCATACATAGAATGAGCTTGTGAATGAATTCCTGCGGTATTAAACCCCATTCCTATGTTAAAGCTTCTGACGTCACGATTCCGAAATTGGAATATGCAACAGATTTCTCTTGAATATCTTCGATTATGCAAGTCGCCACAGTTCTTTTAGTTTAAATTTGAGGTTGTAAACAACCCATAGTAATAATAATGCTCCTTCATTTTTAAACGCCATTGTAGCTTAGCCATGATATTTGTAAAATAGAAATTTTAGAAAGAGTCGTGGAAAGACGAAATCTCGAGCAAGTCAGAACATATTAAAATGGTACTTAAAAAAGCTACATCATTATCCCATTTGCAATTTGATGCGGGGTACAATACCGTCCACGCAGATGCGAGTCCAGCGAAGGACCACAAAAGCCGTCAACATATTTGACCATAAATATAATTAGACCCCTCGGACCGAAGGGGATCTCTGAATTACCCCACCCATTATTTCTTAGCTCTGGACACAATGCTGCGTTATTTCATGGGCTCCCAGAAATTGCTCCCACAAGGGAGGATTTGCGAGAAATATGGATCTCATTTCGCTTATATAAGATTAGTGTTGAGAGTATGATAGTTATTCCGAGACAAAGTCAATCCCCTAATTCTCGTGACTTGCCCAAGTATCATATTTTATGCCCCGTTTGTTGAGCTAAAAACGACCCTAGATATAGACATTTTGTAAGCGTGAGATTTGGTGTCAAGCTAAATGTAAATGGTGCTGGTGTTTGTGCGGCGAAAGGTGTTTCCTCTAAGTTTCTGTCATCTGACCGTGGTTCAAAATTACAAGGCGTTGTCCTTGGAATTTTGCTTTCGAGATTGATCCCGAACCATCGCCAATAGTCGTTGTGTTGCTCAAGTGTGGCGTTAGGTAGCTGCCTACATCTAAGTTTTCCAATCGCAACGTCATCTGGCGTGTTTTCCGAATACGATTTCAGCATTTCGACGGTAAGAATTCTGAAGAGTAAATTCCGAATTGATGTGAAAGCTGATTAATAAATGCTAACATCAAACGCCTGACCTTCTGGGCACCCTGAACTCTAAAGCACCAGCCACAAATAAGTCACTCTGAGAAACCAGATCACTCGTCAACAATTTTGTTAATTAATTTCAATCGCGTCATCAAGATTTTGACACTTTTTTGATTATGACGAGACCAAGATTTGATCAGATTCTGTATCCGTAAAGCATTCTTGTATGTGTATGTCCATTACTTGACGTTGTCTGTCTTGCGTTTGGCGTAGCTTGAACCTTTTGCCGTAAAAAAACATATAAATGTTTATTGTATTCTTTTGGTAGACCTCTACATATCCCGTGTATTCAGGTTTTTAAATTGTGTGTTGCTTAGATTGATTGGTTTTATTCGGTTCGGTTTGTCGCTCTATAATCATTTGTTGAATTTTTATAATAAATTGAGCTAACAGTGCGCCTGTAGTTATTTCCCATTCAAATATAAAGTAATAGAAAACTTCGTCTCAAATATTAAGGCAAAATTTCATAGAAAGCATATTTATCAATTATAAACTTTAAAATGCCCAATTTGAAAGTACCTGAATGGGTACTCCAGAACTGAAGGGATAATTTGTATTTGTTTTCGTTTCAATATAGTTAATTCGAGAGTCGCAGCTCATTTCAATACAAATTTGAGGTAAAAAGCTGCAATAACGATTGACTGAAAGCCATCTTTTGTTATTAAAAGTTTCAATTTTCATCTACTAACAAGAAGATTAACTGGACCCCCTTTTTTTCATTTCAAATTTTGACTGCTTTTTAAAACACCAGCTACAAACAAGCCACTCAGAGAAACCAGATCTCAAGATAAGAGAAAAAAGTTCAATGCAGCATAAGCCCCGTTCATCTAATTCAAGTGTTTTTTATTTTCCAACCACCAATTATCTGCTGATTTTCATGATGATTGCTGGGAAAGTTTTTGTGAGATTAGCGGTAAACTTTTTTCGGGAATTGCGAAAAACGAAAAAGGTTTTACATTTCCAAAACGTTTTTTAGTCGGAATTACAGGGTACACGAACTGTTCGTTAAAAGCTAGAACGAAGATGTAGATAATATTTAATAAATTAATTATAGATGAAGTTAAATGGTTTATTTTGTGGCACTATAGTTATTTTTTCCTACAAGAGCTAATCAGACCACGACCGATGGCTGAAGTTAAATGAATAAAAAAAAGTATAATATTCAATAAATAAAGTATAAAAATATAAGTGGCTATTAAAGTTCGTACTCTTACTTTCCTTTATTTTATTTTGTTCAATTCCTCCCAAGGTATATTTCTCTCTCCTGTGTCAATAAAACGTTCTAGGTATTCGTATGTTCATTAATTAACGTTCTCTGTTTTGTGTTTGGTGCAGCTTTGTCAAATAGGGCCTGTTTTTACCATTAAAAACAAACAAATAAACCTTCATCTTATTCCTTCGATAGACTATCAAACAGCACAGTTAATTCAGGAAATTGTATTATGTAGATTGATTGATTTGATTTGATTTGGTTTGGGGTTTATCGCTCTTCGATAATTTCTTGCTGCACATATAATTATAATTGGTAATTATTAGTTAACGTCGTACTAGAGCAACACGACGGGCTATTGACGACGGTCCGGGATCAATCCCTTAAGGGAAAAATCCGAGGACAACACCTCGTAATTTTAAACCACGGTCAGATGACGAAGCAACACCTGAGCTGGCACCCCACTCTCCAAACTTCCACACCAACCCAACGTGAGGACTTTCGACCACGTCAGATTAAAGGTGCACCAGCCGCCTCTACACCATACGCTTACAAACATCCATGCCCGGACCCGGATTCGAACCAGAAACCTTCCGATTCAGAGGCTAACACCTTAACCACTATGCCGGTTGGTCGGCGCTGCACATATTAGATTGAATTTTTAAAATAAGTTTAGCTGAATATAAAAGTGTGCCTGTAGTTCTTTTCAATTTAAATGTAGAGTAATAGAAAATTTAGGCTCAAATTAACACAAACAGAAGTCCATAGAGCAATTATAAACGCTTATTTATAATTATTATTTTTATTACAAAAACTTTTTTTAAATCACGCTATTCGCCATTTGAGAGTTACACTGGCTATTTAAAATATCGGAATATTATAATCAGATACTTGGGATTCGTAGGGTCTATGAAATTTAACTTTCTTTTGCATTATTTTCCTGTGTTCCGTACAGAATTTCCATCGTTGCACGGTTTTATGACTGTTGTAAATTTTTATTTGTATGTTCGTACGAGAGGGTTTTCACACTGCACTAGGAACCAGAGAGTTGTAAGTGGCACAGGTCCTATTTCCGTCAGGTGCGTTCCTCCCAGGATGTATTTCCCTCGTTTGTGTCAGTAAAACTTTCATTGTGTGTGTCTGTCTATTACTTAATATTGTATGTCTTGCTCAGCAAGGTTAAATGTCGCCCTTTTATATACCAAATTGCAAAAGGTGGTAATTGTAAACGGAGATAGAGAGGCCCAAAATATAAACATGTTTGACAAAGAACGTGAATACCAAAATGCCGCGTCTTTTCGTACACGGCACATTTGAGCAGCTCGTACATTTCCGTTTGCAATCTCATGCATCAGATGCATATCTGTGAGCTCCAAATTTATGTAGCGGTGCATGCCATTGAAATACCGAACGAGGAAAGACGCCTTATGTCACAGAATTGTTAACAACTCACCTAAACAGCGCCCTCTATCACCTAAACAGTTCCCTCTATTATCTATACAGCGCCCTCTATCACCGAAACTGCGCCCTCTATCACCGAAACAGCGCCCTCTACCACCGAAACTTGGCCTTTCTGGACACACGTTCCTTGACAAAAAATGTTTATTTTTGTGCTCTTTACCAACCTTTACAATTTGACCAGACGCTTTTGACATCGGTTTTCTTCCCCTTTTTGAAATCTGTACATATATTTCGCTGTGTTTATGTCTCAATCCACTGCGTAATTTGTACTTGCGTTGAAAAGCCTCCTGATATGCGTTGTGAAACATGATGTTCAGTTAGGTAGCTGAATTAAAAAAATTCGATACTTTTCAAAAAACACAAAGCTAATTTAAATGTTACTGGGAAAGAAAATTCAAGACAGCCCCACGTAACATTTCCCGACAAGAAAAAAAAACGAGGTTTGGTTTCCTCGAAGAAAACTCGATGATTTATAAAAAAAGAAAGGTAATTACAGTATTTTTTAGTTACTAGGGCAAGAAAATTCGAGACAGCGCAATAGGTAGCACTTCCTCATAAAATACTAAAAATGAGATTTCAATACCACACACACAATCACTCTCAATTTAAAAAAATACAAGAATTAAAAAAGAGAGCTTATCAAAATGTTTTTTAAGAGCACACAGTACGCTTTGAACAATGTTTTTTTGTTTTCATATTCACAGAAAAATGTTTTAGAGTTCCTTATTCCAATTCACATTAAATATACATTAAAATAGAAAGAAATAATAAATTTTTTTCATTCCCAATAATGAAATAATTTAATGTTTATAAAAAATATTTCAATATTTTCAAATTCCTACTCCATTTGCAAATTTTAATTTTTTCCAAATACTTTTGTATTTACCTTCTATGAAGTGCTCCTCACAATTTTGTGCGTGGTATTAGATGTACCACAGTTATTTATTTTTTTACATATATATATATATATATATATATATATATATATATATATATATATATATTTGTAACAAATACTGTGAAAAACTGTAAAAAAAACGGTCATAATTGATTTCAGCAATCTTTGAAAAAAAATAACTCTTTCCAAATCCTTTTTCCATGCAGAGTTGTCAAATATTACATAATACACTACAGAAAAAGTTTCAAATCTCTACATCTATTACAATAAAAGCCTTAGCATTATAAACACACTGTAGTAAAAAAAATAAAAATAAAAATGCTAGGGAAAAGAACTTTGAAGTTTTAAATACTTTCGGTTTCGCGGTCCTTATATTCAATAAAAAACTTTAATTACCTCGCTAAATAATGTAGCCACAGCTATAAATGTTTGCACACATATTCTTCAAAGTTGTATAATTACTAAATGATGATAAAAAAATATTTCAACATTTTGAGGGTACTGTGTCCCTTTACAGTTGTAGAGCAAGTGAAAACTCGCGACAGCACCAATCGGTAACATTCAATATCAAACAATATCAATTAAAAAAATACAATAATTTCTAAAAAGATAATGCTAATCAAAATATTTTTATAACTATAACATGGCATCTAAAACTAGCTATAGAGCAAACCGGTAACATTCAATATCAAACGACCTCAATTAAAAAAATCAATCATTTTTCAAAAAAGAGAAAGGTTTACCAAAAAATTTGACAGTCATAGGGCATGTGAAACTGCAGTTAAAACCGGTAATATTCAATATCACACACTCAAATGACATCATTTACAAAAATACAACTTTTTCAAAAAAGTGGAAGCTAATCAAATTTTTTTTTACAATTGTTACAGGGTGTGTGAAAACACGCAGCAACTCAAACCAGTAGCAATCAAAATCAAACAACCTCAATTATAAAAAGTTTTTCATAAAAAGAGAATGCTAATTAAGATATTTTTACCTTTAAAGGGCATGTGAAAACTCGCTTCCGTGCAAACTGAAATCATTCAATATTCATACACACAAAAGACCTCAATATTAAACGACACAATAATTTTTCTAAAATAAGAAAACCAATCAAAACATTTTTAGAATTGTTACAGGGCATGTGGAAACTCACAACAGCGCAAACCGGTAACATTCAATATTAAAAAACCACAATCATAAAAAAATTCATGAAAGATAAAGTTAATCAACAAAAAATTTTTTAACAGTTATAGGGATATGCGAAAACTCGCAACCACGCAAACCGGTAACATTCAATATTAAACAACCACAATCATAAAAAAAAATTCAAGAACGATAAAGCTAATTAAAAAAATTTTTAGTTACAGGTCATGTGGATACTCGAACAGCGCAAACCGGTAACATTCGATACTAAATAATCATAAAAAAAATCAAGAAACATAAAGCTAATCAAAAAAATTTTACAGTTACAAGAATACGTAAAAACTCGCGACCACGCAAACCGGTAACATTCAATATTAAACAAACAGTCTTAAAAAAAGATTTAAGAACGATAAAGCTAATCAAAATAGTTTTTACTTACAGGGCATGCGGAAACTCATAATAGCGCAAACCGGTATCATTCAATATTAAACAATCATAATCATAAAAAAGATTCAAGAACGATAAAGCTAATCAAAATATTTTTTACTTACAGGGTTATGAAAAAACTCCGCGACCGCGCAAACCGGTAACATTTCCCGTAAATATTTAAATTGTTAGTCTTTTTTTTTTTTAATTCAGTGCTAGAATTGTTAGACACTCTTTTTCGTTCAGTGCTCACGATTTTCGCTCACTCAAGAGATTCTTTTGTTTCACCAATTCAAACAAAGCAACACATTTCTAATCACGTTTCAAAAGCGTAATCAG
The DNA here is from genome assembly GCA_947359465.1 of Metellina segmentata. NCBI lineage: Eukaryota > Metazoa > Arthropoda > Arachnida > Araneae > Tetragnathidae > Metellina > Metellina segmentata. Next base: position 28,911,007 of record OX375884.1, read on the forward strand.
GTTACGTTATTGCTGCGATACGTGCTGGTTTTTATTTTTATTTAAAGTCCCGATGAGCAGAGGATAGAGATGCCTTCCGTAATTGTGAAGCGAATTATGATGTTTCGTGCCAAAATACGGCGTCACAATTATCAGTTCATTTTCTATATCTAATCTAATTTCCTGCTCTGTTGCGCCCGTTGCATTTTATTTCATCGGAGCGAGAGGGGAGAGTAATTTTAACTTTATTGATTTACCTTGCACTTAAAATAAAAAATATTATATTTAGGGCACAAGAATGTGAATTAATGCGCATATTTTATAAATATGTTACGGAATTTGCTTCGATGCATTAGCTCCCTCATGCGGGATATCGGAAGCCCGTCACGGGTATCGATTTATAATTCGTAACCTTTGAAAGAAAATGGTTTTATAGAAACGGTGGATCTTACAGATAGCATTTAGTGAATAAACTTCAATTGATACATTACGACAGTCAGTTTATACGTACCCGCACTAGCCTTTAAAAGAAAACGATTCCAGAAAAACGATGCAACTTACAGATAATAAATTTAGTGAGAAAACTTCAGTTCGAAATCCGTTTATAATACAACAATACTAACCATCAAAAGAAAATGTTTTTGAAATAACGGTGCATCTTGCAGATAATAAATTTAGTTTATAAACTTCAGTTCGACAATCTGTTTATAATACTTATCCCCGTACTAGTCTTAAAGAATATTATTTTGGAATAACGGTGCATCTTACAGTTAGTAAATTTAGTGTGTAAACTTCAGTTGATAGCGTAACGGTAATCAATTTATGATATACGTAATCGTACTGGTCTTTTTAAAAAAATTATTTTAGAAAACGTTATCTTACAGATAATAAATTTAGTGCGTAAACTTCAGTTCGACTATCAGTTTATAATACGTACCCGCGTACTAGTCTTTAAAAGAAAATTATTTTAGAATAACTGTGCACCTTACATCTAATAAATTTAGTGGGTAAACTTCAGTTGATAACGTTATGATTGTCAATTTATAATATACATATCCATGCTAGTCCTTAAAAGAAAATGATTTTAGAAAAAAGGTCCATCTTACATATAGTAAATTTAGTGGGTAAACTTCTGATGAGATTTTTACCACTGTCAGTTTATAAAACGTAACCTGTACTAGTCTTAAAAAAACGGTACGTCTTACAGATAGTATATTTAGTTGGGAAACTTCAGTTGTGTGTGTGGATAATGTTGCGACAGTCAGTTTATAATATGTGCCCAAACTAGTCTTTAAAGAAAGTGATTTTAGTAAAAATGCACCTTAAAAAGAATAAATTTTTTGGGTAAACTTCACACACACAGTTGATTAAATTAAATTACAACTAATTGGCACACGCACTAGTATTAAGATAAAAAAAAGTGGTTTTAGAAAAATGGTTAGAGTATTTAGTGAGTAAACTTCAGTTAAATTATAAGGCTATCTAATTATAATTCGTAATCGTTCTAGTCTATGATTGTTGGTTTGTCGGTCTATGGTCATTTTTTGCTACACAAGGGCATTTTAGAACTACTGCCAAACTAAACTTAGTGCAAGTAAAAATGTTCACATACTTGCTGTCTTTAATTTCTACATCTTAGGTGTTAATACATGTATATCCATCCTAAGTGAATACGGTTTAATATTATGTCACTTACCTTCCTTTAAAGTTTGTACGGGAAGTTTTCAAACATGCTCAAGAGTAGATTACAGTTGATTCTCTTTCTCTTCTACGGATACTTTGTAAGCTATTCCAATGGAAACTTCTCCAAAAGGACACGAGCTACAAAATTCTCTAATCATCTATGGTGTCTATCCTTGTTAACTCAACTGACAAACTGAAACATTAGGGTTAATAAATTCTCACATAAATGCTCTTTAATTTATACACCTTAGTGTACCATTAGATTATCCAAATGGCGTTTACGAACACACATCCCATGTGAATACGGTTTAATTTCCCCTCCTACCTTCACTTAAAGTTTGTAAGAAATTTTTGAAACATCTTGTATTGTAGATTATAGTTCTGATTACTAAGTCATCTTCGGCTACTATGCAACCCTTCAATTGGAAACATCTCTAAAGGAATACAAATTATGAAATTCTATAATAATCTAGGGTACCTCCTTGTTAAATCTACAAAATTGTAAGAGCACAGCTACTGACAAATTGAAAAATGAGAGCTAACAAAATGCTCTCATAAATGCTACATTTCTGTACTTTAGTGTGGCCTTTGTCAATCCCGAGTGGCATTTACAAGTGTACATATGTGTGTGGATGCGAGCTAATTTTGTGTTTGCTACATCCGTTTAAATTTTGTACAGTACGTTTTGAAACACCCGGTATAATCTAGTTCAGAAGTGTGTGATTAAAGTCCTCTATACTTCGGCAAACGCGCAAGTCATTCTATGGGAAACGTTTCCAGAGAATGGTACAAACTACGAAATCCTCCAACCCTCTACGATGTCTACATAGTTAAAAGTAACATCGCTGGTTGGTTTTAAAATATTTCATCCTCAGAAAAACCGTGAAGAGAAAAACCTTCATTTCAACCAGATATCATAGGTTTTGCTTCAGTCAGGCTGATACGATCGCATAAACGCGCAGAACTTCACGAAGTGCCAACAATCTTCCCCCACGATCTTCAATGGGCAAACTTCTTTTTCAGTTATTGCCACTTTCCAATGATGAAACCATTTTGATGAGGCAGCTGTGATAGAGGTGAATGAATAACTGAACACCCCAGAAATAAATAATAAATAATGGGAAGTAAAGACTAACAATAACATGAAGAATGGGCCCGAATAGGCGGGCCCAGGCATGCCTGTAGGAGAGGGCGCCCATCCTTTTGTGAGACCTCTTCCAGAGGGCGGACTCCGGACTGGAGAATTATGAATTATCTATTGCTGGCCGAAACGTTTTTACAACACCGCTGCGATACCGATCTGAAAATCCCACAAATCACGGCTATTGCCTTTTCAGTTTGAAGCTTCTTCCTTCTAATGAGGGCGAGCGTAGACCTGTGTGAAAAAGAACTGGGGACAGTGGAGTGTATTCTGGGCCTAATATCAGTCGGGTTTATCATTCGTTTTTTTTTTAATTTGCAAATTTGTTAACAATGTATTGGAGACTCCTCTTTCGCGTTTACACTTCCGTTCTATATGTGTGGGGAACTGGAGACTAGGGATGCGACATCGATGTCGATGATTTCAAAACATCGATGTTTTTTAAATACATCGATGTATTTAACATCAATGTTTTGGAATCGATGTTTTTGTAACATGTATGTTTTATTTTTAAATAAAAAAGTACCGTTATAAAAATTTTAAAAATAACAAAGTAGCATAATTTTTATAATCAGCAAATTGAACATACTTTTAGACCAAAGTGGCCAAAGGTGAAGGGTCAGAAAAGTAGGGATGCGACTCGATGTCGATGTTTTCAAAACATTGATGTTTTATAAAAACATCGATGTATTGGAGCCGATGTAGCATCACTAGTTGCTAAACCAGTTTTAAGAAATAGGGGGAAGGGGAGTTTGAATACACTGAATTTTAAAAACATCGATGGTTTGGGGAAATGCATTATCAACATCGATGTGTTGCTGTCGATGTTGTATCACTAGGTGCTAAACCAGTTTTAAGAAATGGGTAAAAAAGTTTAAATGCACTGAATTTTAAAAACATCGATGGTTTTGGGGCGATGTATTATCAACATCGATGTTATAATTTTGAACATCAAAGTTTCAAAACATCGATGTTTTGCTGTCGATGCAGCATCACTAGTTGCTAAACCAGTTTTAAGAAATGGGGGAAAAAGTATAATTACACTGAATTTTAAAAACATCGATGTTCAAAAACATCGATGTTTTTTGGTCGCTGTATTATCAACATCGATGTTTTAATTTTGAACATCGATGTTTTGCTGTCGATGTCGCATCCCTACTGGGGACATGAGGTGCATGCCTTGTTTATTCATTCAGTCGGGTTTGAATTTCCTTTTTGTTAACAATGCATCGGGGACTCCTCTTTCGCGTTTATACTTTTCTTGTATGAGGTTGGTCTGATTTGTTGCTCTTTTCGCTACGCGTCATTCTCTGTATGTAAGAAAGCGCTGGTTAACTGGAGCAATAAAGTGTATACTTTGTATCAGTCCAGCTTATATTTTTTAAAATTTGCTAATTGTTAACAAAGCATCGGACTTATCTTTCAGGTTTATACTCCCGTTCTCTGTGTGTGGGAAAGTGCTGGGTTATTGGGAATAGTGAAGTGTATGTTTTTATATATGTCGGATTTCAATTTGCCAATTATAAACAATTCATCGGTCTCCTCTTTCGCATTTGTAATTGCTTTCTATGCGTTTGAGGTTGGTTTGATTTGTCGCTCTTTTCGTTACACTTAGCTCTATATGTGGGAAAGCGATCGGACTCTGAACTCATGGTATACCGACAGGAAAAACCCACGTGTAACGTCTACTACCTTTTCAGCTTGAAGCTTCTTTCGTCTAATAAAGGCGAGCGCAGGTTTGTGTGTGAAAGAACTTCAATGAAGTATATCCTTGGCTAATATCTGTCGGGTGTATCATTCTCTCTCTCTTCTCTCTCTCTCTTTTTTTGTTTAATTTACATATTTGTCAATAATGTATTGGGTATACCTCTTTCGAGTTTACAATTCCGGTCTATATGTGTGGGAAAGAGCTGGCAAACAGGAGATATGGGGTGTGATTTGTTTATTCAACGGGTTTTAATTTTCTGATTTTTAATAATGCATCCGTACTAGGGATTAGGGATGCGACATCGATAGCAAAACATCGATGTTCAAAATTAAAACAACGATGTTGATAATACATCGACCCAAAAACATCGATGTTTTTTAACATCGATGTTTTTAAAATTCAGTGTATTTAAATTTTTTCCTCCATTTCTTAAAACTGGTTTAGCAACTTGTGATGCTACATCAACAGCAAAACATCGATGTTGATAATACATCGCCCCCAAACCATCGATGTTTATAAAATTCAGTGTATTTCAACTTGTTTCCCCATTTCTTAAAACTGGTTTACCAACTAGTGATGCGACATCGGCTCCAATACATCGATGTTTCTTTCTAAAACATCAATGTTTACAAACATCGACATCGATGTCGCATCCCTACTTTTAGACCCTTCATCCTTGGTCACTTTAGTCTAAAAGTATGTTCAATTTGCTGATTATGAAAATTATGCTACTTGGTTATTTTAAAAATTTTTATAGCGGTACTTTTTTCATTTAAAAATAAAATATCGACAACGTAAAAACATTGACAAGTATAAACATCGATGTTACCAAAACATCGACACCAATACATCGATGTATTGGAGCTGATGTCACATCACTAGTTGCTAAACCAGTTATAAGAAATGGGGTAAAACGTTTAAGTGTACTGAATTTTAAGAACACTGAAAGTTTGGGGGCGATGCATTATCATCATCGATGTTTCAATTTTGAACATCGGTGTTTTGCTGTCGATATAGCATCACTAGGTGCTAAACCAGTTTTAAGAAATGAGGAAAAAGTTTGAATTCACTGAATTTTAAAAGCATCGATAGTTTGGGGGCGATTTATTATCAACATCGGTGTTTTGCAGTCGATGTTGAATCCTTAGTTGCTAAACCAGTTTTAAGAAATGGGGAAAAAAGTTTAAAAGCACTGAATTTTAAAAACATCGATGTTTTTGGAACGATGTTTTATCAACATCAATGTTTTAATTTTGAACATCGATGTTTTGCTGTCGATGTAGCATCCCTAATCCGTACTCCTCTTCTTTCGCGTTTATGCTTCCGTTCCTATATACATGGGAAAAAGCTGGAAAACAGGGAACTTGAAGTGTGTGTATTTTATATAAGTCGGTTGGTTTGGAATATGCTAATTGTTAACAATATATAGGACCCTGCTTTCGCTGCTTATACTTCTGTTTTAGCATATATGTGGGAAAGCGTTGGCAAAAGGTGCAACAACACAAGTGCTGTTAAGAAAGATTGCCTAAGAAGTTTGTGCTGAATTCGAAGATCAAAAGTAAATATTGGAGCACTGTTAACCTACTTCCTCAGTCTGTTTCGGGATGCAAACTACTGGATGAATAAAAAATTAAAAAATATGTGTAAAAATAATGTTACAGTTAAATTATACGAATATTTTATATAGTTAGTGACTTTGTGCTGAATATTAAATTCTAAATTGTAGGAGACCGACGCAGCTGCAAAATTGGAGTTGAACAAATTACACCTGCATGACCGGCATCATTCAAAAGCAACATAAATATGCTATTAGTAACCCCATTTTCATTACCATCAAAGTTTCTCACATGTTGTAATTAATATTAATCATGAACTATTTTCATAGTTTCATTTTCTGCACAAATCGATGAAAAATTTGGAATAAGTGGTAAAACTTGCGTCGTTGTTCTTCCAAGACTGCAATTTGTTGAATATCGAAAAATGTAATATAAATTACTTGAATCATCCTCCCCCTAGTATATACGTAAACAAAAACATTTTCTGAAAATAATGTATTTTTCAAAAGAATTTTTAATGCAGGGATTTTTACAAACGTTTTGAAAGAATTAAAGTTCAGACAGAAGATAAATGTTGTACTTACCTTAGCCTTGAGAAACAGTCTGAAATCTTGAGAGGTGATTAGGGAGTAGCTTCATAAACCCTATAAAATAATACTTCGTCTGTATGCTAAAAAGTAAAAATAATTAGTTTTCATATCTTATGTGCAGTGGGTTTTTAATCCTACTCGTTATTTTCGATAAATATTTTACAAAAAAATAAGGTTTCGCTCCTATAGCATTCTCAAACTGTTTGATTTAATTGTGTGTGTGTGTGTGTGCTAGACTTATTAAAAAAGCGCCTCAAACTCTAAGATAAACATATCGGTGTATTTTCAACTGAGTACCTATTTAAAAGCTAAATATTTTAGAAGCCAATTTCCCATTTAGTCTGCATAGAATAAATTCTAATTTTTATGAGGAATTAACTATATTCTCTGAAGGTAAGTATAATAAAAATCAAATATATTTTGTTACAACCATCATTCGATATTTATATTCAATTTTGTTTTAACTAAAACAACATTTAGGAATGTAAATCTCTCCGGTTGCCTCAAACACTAAGATAAACAAACTAATCTTTGTATTTTCAAGTGAATATTTATTTACAGGCTAAATATTTTAGAAGTCAGTTTTCTTTGTTGTCTGCATGGAATTAATTCAATTTTTTATGAGGAATTAACTTTACATTTTGAATGTAATTTAATGGGAAATAAAAACTATTTTGTCACAAGCCGTCATTCGATATTTATAAGCATTTTTTTTTGTTTTAAATAAATGCTTAGTAAAAAAAAATCTAAACCACTGGCATTTTTATTATAAAACACTGGCATTTTTATTATAAAACACTCGCATTTTAGATACTTCAAGAAATTGACAGGGTATTTTAGGTTCAAATGCTTATAGTAGTAAAAATAATAATTTTGAAAATTCTTTGTGTGTTTTTAACACTTGAAGTTGTTTTCATGAGATATCTCGTCCATCAAGATCTGAAAAACTTTACAAATAACAAGATACCTCGTCATTGAGATATTATTTTTGATTTTGTATACAAGATCAACTTCTGGTGAATTTTCCTCTAATGACTAGATATCTCGTCCATCAGATCTTGTCAGTTTTGTTAATGACGAGATACCTCGTCGAGACAGCCACCAAGATGATTAAAAAGTTTTCAAGCTTTAAAAGGATACATCACTTCTCTGTATTTGGTTGGTTGTATCGGGTTTTATGGGGGTTGGTTGTTAGTTGGTTGGCTGATGTTTTATGGCGCAAGGTCCAAAAGTGATCAAACTGTGCCAAACACAAGATAAATAGTACCAAATCCAGCTGATTACATTGTAAAATAGAAGGTATGTAACATTTTGAAAATAGCAGTTCAGACGACGATAAAATGTAGATTTAAAGGAATGGGGGAAATGCGAATAGGAGAATAAGAAAAAATATTGAAATTTATAATGAGACGAATAAATAAAATAGGTAGGTGTCTTAATTAAAGTCGTACTGGAGCAACATAACGGACTATTGACGGGAATAAATAAGAATAAAACATATTTGGTGGAGATAAAATTCCACGGAAAAGTTCAGGATGGCCAAACACAAGACTAAGTCCACGTTGCCACATAATGTAACTTTTTAAAATAAAACTGTAAAAGTAAAGACGAATACATTTAAATTCAAGTAAGGTGGTGTGGTGCACCTTACTATTTTCGAATCGAACGATATTTTGAATACTAGTACATTTTGGGTTGAATTGAATAAACATATTTTTTATTTTCTCGAAAAACGTTTTTATGAAAGTATAGTCCTGATGCAACATGAATCCCAAATACTTTATCCCGGTGAATAAAAAACTACATTGATGTGCAAAATGTTATCCTTCTGCTGGTTGTTTGAAAGAGGTGTCTCATCATTAGTAGATCTTGTAATTGTAGGTTTAATTTTAGGAGACAATTCCGTCATCGACGAGGAACGAAACCAAGTATGGAACTGATTACTTCTTCTCCTCATCCATTTAAGTTGCAATTTGTAATGTTAGGTTAAGTTGACACTACCATTATTGAGACAAAATGCAAGAAACTATGGAGTTGTGTATTTTCTCTGCTTACTCAGTTGAGTTGTAATTTTAGGTTGACGTGACATCACACACACCAACATCATCGACGTAAAACGGAACCAAGTATGAAATTGATAATTTTCGATACGAACCAAGTTGAATTGTAATTTGTACTTTTAGGTTTAGGTGACAATGACATACTTAATGATGCATAACGAAACCAAGTGTTATATTATGAGGTTTTAGGTTTAGGTGAGAATACCATTATTACCGTCAACATAATAGGAAACTAAGAAAAATTGTATTTTCTATGCATACCCAATGTATCTGTTGGGAAAAACATGTGAGCACATTCCTTTCCTTTAAAGCCCTTATATATAAAAAATATGAGACATTAAAGTAAAGAGTATGAGATAAATAATGACTATTTTGAAATTATGTTCCAAAGAAACACATACACATTAAAGCAGTGCTCCCCAACCTTTTTATCGCCGCGGACCGGATCATCGTTTGATAATTTTAACGCGGCCCGCTGAGGGGGGCGGGGGACGCTGATTGTTTATATTTTAGATTGTTTTGATTTAATAATTACAATTTAATTGTATTTAAACATGCCTTAAAAATAAAGTACAGTTACACCAAAAAATGAATATAAAGTGATCCTTATATTCATTCAGTGCTCCCCAACCTTTTTATCGCCGCGGACCGGATCATCGTTTGATAATTTTAACGCGGCCCGCTGAGGGGGGGGGGCGCTGATTGTTTATATTTTAGATTGTTTTGATTTAATAATTACAATTTAATTGTATTTAAACATGCCTTAAAAATAAAATACAGTTACACCAAAAAATGAATATAAAGTGATTTAACATTTTAACTCATTAGAACTCTAAATCAATGAGAACCCTGAGCTTGCTTCATTGCAACGAGACGGTTTCATCTGGGGGTAATAGGAAACAATGACACCCGAAGTGTGTTGCCTATATACAATTTATTCCGTTGTTTTGTTTTGGTTGCTGCAGAAAACCCCGCTTCATACAGATAGTTTGTCGGAAATGGCAATAGGGATTTAAGTGTTGTGGTGGCAATCTCAGGGTATTCCGCAATGACTTTAATCCAGAACACCTGCAGATTTCTTGTCTTCAACGTAGTTTTAAGGCCGCCTTCATTTGCAATCTCCAGTAGTTGATCTTCTTGCACAGACATGCTAGATTCGCCTGATTTGTTGACAAATGGGTTGCGGACTAGTTCGTGGGTCTTTTGTGGTTGGGAAGTAGCGATCAAACTCTTTTAAAAGCAAAGACAGGTGATGGTGCACCAACTGGTAGAATGAATGTTTAGGCTCAGTCTCGCCTAAAATCCCCGCTAATGTTTGAAACATGTCCAAAATGCCTCTGTTCACGCGCCGTCCCCACAACTTCAGTTTGGCTTTAAATGCAGCTACTTTGTCTGCCAACTTGAAAACAGCTGTCACATTTGTCAAAATTGGAAAATAGAGACATACAGAATTCAGAAATCATAATTGAAGCTCTAGTAACAGAACAAATTTCAAGTTATGATTTACCGCCTCCTAATTTGTGTGAACATTTCATAGAAAAGAACCGCACAAACCCGAAAGAAATACACCACAGTAAATAAAACGGAAATAATTTAATGTTTCTTGGGCGGCCCGGTACCATTTGATCCTCAGACCGGTACCGGTCCACGGCCCGGGAGTTGGGGACCACTGCATTAAAGTACTAACCTATCGATTTGTGAACCCTTCTGGTACCAGATATCTTGCCAGTAGCAAAAGCTAACCAGATTTAGATGGATGAGATATCTCATTAGAAGAAAACTGACCACATCTTGATTTCGTCATTGTCAAAATTACTCAGATCGTGATTGATGAGTCATCTCGTTAAAATCACTTGGGTTAAGAAACTGTTTCTTTTTTCAGCTGCTGCTTTGCGGTGAAGGGACCTGGGTGCGGGAAAATAATACAAAAGGTGCTTCGAGAATTATCCAAGGGACAAAAAAAAGGATAACAGAAACAAAAGAGTTCAGATAAAAAGTCTTTTAATCTAAGTGGTGACACTGCACTGGGTGATATAGAAGGATAACTCTTAAAATCTAAGTAAAGAGGGGAGGCGGTCCTTAGTAAAGATGCGACATCAATGTCGATGTTTAAAAAAAACATCGATGTAATTGGAGCCGATGTTTTTGAACATCGATGTTTATACTTGTCGATGTTTTATTTTTAAATGGAAAAAGTACCACTATAAAAATTTTAAAAAATAACCAGGTAGTTTAATTTTCCTAATCAGTAAATTGAACATACTTTTAGATCAAAGTGGCCAAGGGTGAAGGGTTTGAAAAGTAGGAATGCGATATCGATGTCGATGTTTTATAAAAACATTGATGAATTTATTGGTGCCGATGTTTGTTTAAAATCGATGCTTTAACATTGTCGATGTTTTGTTTTTGAATGAAAAAATGACCATAGTAAAAATTAAGAAAAATAACCGTGTAACTAAGTATTTGTCAGTGATGGCGACATTCTGTCCCAACAGAAAGAATTTTTTTTCCCAAACTGATGGGATAGTTAGCAAAAAAAAGGAGTCGACTTAAGGTGAAGAAAGTTAACAAACTTCTTTTTGTTACAAACTTTTTTCTGTAAATAACACATATTTGGGCATTTAATAATTATAGGCTACAATATTTTTTATTCACAGTAAATAAAAAATAAGTTTGTTGTGTTCCCCCCACCTAGGTTGATAAATAAATAATAATAACTAACAATAATTATTGTTATTAGCATAACTAACAATAATTGTAAAAACATCGATGGTTTTTGGATAGTTGAATTTACGTCTCACTGGGAGAGCTCAACAGAATATTGGTGACGATCCTGGATCAATCTCAAAAGAAAAAAAATCCACAGACAACAACTCGTAATTCGTAAAATGAGAACATTTAAGGTAACAACAGATTTAACGCTCACCATCCCCCGCGTACACGATGGTCTTTGGTTGAACCGAGCTTCGAACTTGCATCCCTCCTTTTGTAAATCCGTTGCTCTTTCTGGACTATCTTCTATGGACTGGAATATAACTGGACTATCGCGGTCGAAAATATTAAAACCCCAACAAGCTTTAAAGACATAACCAAATTATAAACGTATGTAAAAAATTAATATAAGATTAATATTAATGTTTTGTGTTAACATTTTTTATAGTAATTACTTCATTTCTTTAGTTTAGATCATTACGTTGCATCAAACTATCATGGATAAAACAAAAACTATCATTTACCAAATGAAGAACTGTTGCATTTTATATACATTGTAGAAACTAGAAACTACAATACTAGAAGTTTAATAGTAGAATTTTAGTGTGCAGAACAAAAAACTTCACGACAGACAGTAAATATTGAGTAAAAATGAAAAGTTGCTAAAATTTATATATATATATATAACAAGCCTTTAATTAACATATTTATACAAGGCCAAACTATCAGAGAAAAATAAATCATTTATTATATGCAGAACTGTTGCATTTTCCAAATATTTTAGATATTAGAAAGTATTCTATTACAAGTTTAATTGTAGGATTTTAGTGCTCAGATAAAAAACGTAACGACAGAAAGTAAATGTTCACTAAAAATAAAATGGTGCTGAAATTTGGACACGTGTATTTAACTTCAACACACCTTTAATTTAAATATTTATGTTATACCAATACATAAAAGAAAAGATAATAACTAATTTATTACATACCGAACTGTTTCATTATCCGAATACTATAGATATTAGAAATTATTCTATTAGAAGTTTAATTGTAAAATTTTAGTGGCGCAGAACACACAAAAAACGTAACGACAGGCAGTAAAGATTGAGTAACAAAGAAAAGTTGCTAAAATTTGGACATGTGTATTAAACTTTAACACACCTTTAATTAAAATATATATGTTGTGCCAAATTATCATAGAAAAAATATTTCATTTATTATATGCTGAACTGTTGAATATTCCAAATATTGTAGATATTGGAAATTATTCTATTAGAAGTTTAATTGCAGCATTTTAGTGTACAGAACAAAAACATTTAACGTCAGAAAGTAAATATTCAGTAAAAATGAAAGAGTTGCTGATATTTGGACACGTGTATATAACTTTAGCACACTTATAATTTAAATATTTATGTGTTATACCAAACTATCCTATAAAAAATAACTTATCTATTATATACAGAACTCTTGAATTTTTCAAATATTGTAGAAATTAGAAGTTTAATTGTTGCATTTTAGTGCACAGAACAAGAAACGTAACGACAGAAAGTAAATGTTCAGTAAATATAAAAGGTGCTAAAATTTGGACTTGTGTATCTGAATCTTTTAACTACCCAACCACATTTTTCAACAACTCCGAACTATTGAAAATATTTTAAGTGCGAACTTTGGCATCAAGACAAAAAATACCAAAACGGATGAAATGGTACTAGTACAAAATCCATTGAAACTGACATTTAAAATTCCAAAGGAACTGAAAAAGATGCTTATAACTCTTACAGCCCAAGCTTGCAAAAAGCTATAATGGTGCTTCTTTTTACGTCTTCGGAGAACAAAAAAAAACATTCCTTCCGAATATCAGAAGTAACAAATAAGCTAATGAAATCTATTTTCCGAAAAAAAATTGTTGGCAGCCACCGAAGCTCCTCTTTTTCGAATGTCACATTCTTTGAACAATAGAATTCTTTACGAAAACTTTCAAAAAGGTTTTGAAACGCATTAACAAAATCAAAGATGTTCTTAAACAAAAGAATTTTCAACGAACTCTTTCTACATAATACCGCGTATGGCCAAAGTTCACGAGATGCGGCGACGGAACACTACGTTTCTTAGTTTGAGAGATAGTGGTTTAAGTGATGCTCTTTTTATTTCGTCCAAGCTCATTGCTTTCAAAAGGTCTTCCGTTTTAAAATCCGTCTCCTTTGAATTGACGCCTTATAAAAGAAACTGTCGAGAACAAATTTTCAAGGAATTGAAATGTAAAGAGCACACTTTTTTTCTGATATTCGACATAAATAAATTTAATGTATTAATATGTAATATTTATGTTTGTAGTTTCTCAAAAAAAAAAAGTTTTAATTAGAATTTGCAAAAAATATGACCCAAAACTGCAAGAAAAAAGGCATTTGTAAATAAATTTAGATAGAGGTAAAGTAAAGTATATTTCATTGAAACAGATTACTATTTATTGAATTGAAATAATTGTAAAAAATTTTCTAATTTCGGGAAAGAATTATGTAGTTTGAAAAATATTTTATTAAAATTTTATTATATTAGCAGAATTATTAAATGCATTCTTTGGTACAAAGACGTTTAGAAAAATTAATATAAAATAATACGTAGGGGTGCTTAAGTAGTTGAATTAATGCCGAACTGGAGCGACAGAACGGGTTATTGGCGACGATCCGGGATCAATCCCGAAGGAAAAATCCGAGTACTCCTTGCAATTTTGAACCATGGTTGAAAGATATTCTTTGGACAGTACAATTATTTACGAAAACTTTTATAAAGGTTTTGAAATGCATTAATAAAATCAAAGATGTTCTTAAGAGAATTTTCAAAGAACTCTTTTCTTTGTACGTAATACCACGTACGGCCAAAGTTCGAGAGATATGGCGACGGAACACTACTTTTTTCGTAGAAAGATAATAGTTTAAGTGGGGCTCTTTTTATTTTGTTCAAGCGTATTTCTTTAAAAAAAAATCTTCCTTTTTAAAATCCCTCCTTTGAAATAACGTCTCACGAAAGAAACTTTTCGGAACATATATTCAAAGAATATAAATGCAAAAGGCACACTTTTTTCCGATATTCAATACCAATAAATTCCATATAATAATATATATAAGTAATATTTATTTATGTTACAGTTATATAAATTCTATCAAGAAAATTCGGTACCAATCTCAGCTACCATACCAAACATTTAAGAATCCTCATTAAAATAATGTTGTATAACAAAGGATCAAGTGTCGTCCATTTTGTTTTGATCGTAACCTTCCTGACCTCCTTCGCTTAAAAGCTAGTTCTGCGCATGTCTTCAAACGAATGTCAAACCGCCTACCGATCAAAATGTAGCACCGAAATGGCGAATTTAAACTTCTAATCAGGCATATTGTGAATACGTTTTCTATAATAATCGGGGGATTATCTTTGATCCCGGTTTAACTCGATTTTTGAATACAGCTATAAGAGTTTCAGTGGTGACACTCAATATTTCAACTTTTTGTATCTTAAAGTATCTATTCAATAGAATAAACATATCACAATTAATTTTAGTAGAATAAATTTATATTTCTAACAGAATAAGTAAACTATATATGCTTCTACTAAATGAACTAATTTCAACTATGTTTCAATTTTTAAATATGAATAAATTTCTTGAACATGTGCTATGAGCTAAATGCGATTTTAGCGCAATGTGAATATTTTTTGTCTTGTGAAATGGCAATCTCCTTTTTGATGGAAACAAAAAAGTATATAAGCAAAAGAACTTACCTGCAATACCTAAAATAAAATAATTTTACCTTATAAATGAGAACAAGGATTTTTGCCTCTTAACGTACAACATTTAAATCCCTTTTTTTCTTGTGAGATATGAAGTTAAACTTCATTTAGAGATACAATCAAAAGTTAGATGGAAGAGTTTTCACATACTATTTAATTTAAAAATTTCTGAAGACCTAAAAATATCTGTATATTATAAACCTAAACAGAAGAATATTATGTCTCAAGTTTATATAACTGTTACAAACAAATGTACCTATTATATTATTTTTAGTTTCTATTAGATTCTTATTATTCCTATTATTTTTTCCCATTATATTATTTTTATTTAAAGTGAGCTATATATTTTCCCCTCATACTAAATATCCTATTCTAGCGATTTTTATCCTTTTTCATTCCATAGACAGATAACTAAAATTCTGCAGCACACCTAAAATATGTTCCTTTTAGCTGATCTGGAAAGGTATAATTTTGATTTTAACGAGAAAATAATAGAAAATACCTAGTTTACAAAAAAAGTCTTTTATGAACAGTTTTTTAATGATACTTTGTAATAAAAAAGTAAAACTCAAATTTTTAAACGGGTATTAGTTGGGGGAGGGGGGAAATTACTTGAGACCACATTTGTCAAAAGAATAAAACCATACCTTGGAGCAGTTGTTATGATACTTTCTGATGAAAAAAAGGAAACTCAAAATTATTTATGCGGGCATTAGTTGAACTTGAGAACAGATTTGTCAAAAGAATAAAACTATACCGTTGAAGCAGTTTTATGATACTTTGTGCTAAAAGAAAATAAAACAAAAAATTATATTTATACGAGTATTAGTTGAATTTTACTTGTGAACACACGTGTGAAAAGAATGAAGCTTTACACTTGAAGTGAAATACATTTCACAACTGATACTGCTACAACATCCGTAAAACACTCATGTACTATTCTTGTAAAACACTAGTTGAAAATCGCTGCCTTAAAGGGAATATTCCTGTTACATTTCCAAATTTATAAAATAAATTAATTTGTGTGTTATTATCTGTTGTTCCTTTAATAAATGAGTAAATAGATAATTCACCAACTCATTCTTGATCAAAATTTCAATAACTGTCAGTAATTGTACTCCCCCTAACATCTGTCCGCTAAAATTCTAACGAAGCAGCTGATTCAACGGAGGTGACTGATTTAATTATCCCCTGCCAAACGCTTGATGCAATGCGTTCATGCGTCAGACGGAGAACATCTCCAACTTTTAATTATTTATATTTACATGAGCCGTCGGGAGTCCACCGACTAATTATTTCCCAGAACATAAAGACGTAACTTATTTGACCTACGTAATAATTCAGAATGCAGGCTCTGACTCCGCGTCAAATGCTCCAGGCATCTTCGAAGAATGCACAGTCTGCCCCAATTCAGAGGGAAATCCACGTAATAAAATACCGCTTTAGATTACGTTATCTAAAAGATGTTAGAGAAAAACTGCTATTTCCAGAATAACTGAAATTGAAAAAGATTCGCAATGAAAAAACACTCTACTGGGTTATCATACTGTTTTAAATCTTAATGAAACAAAACAAAATTAAATTACGAATCCACGTAATAAAGTACCACTCTAAATTACGTTACCTGAAAGATGTTTTATAAAGACTGTTATTTTCAGAATATGAAAATTGTAAAAGATTCCAAATGAAAAAAACACGCTACTGAGATATCATACTGTTTTAAATCTTAATGAAACAAACAAAAATTGAATTACGAATCCACACAATAAAATACCGCTCTAAATTACGATACCTAAAAGATGTTTTAGAAAGACTGCTATTTACAGAATAATTGAAATTGAAAAAGATTCCAAATGAAAAAAAAACACGCTACTGGGATCATACTTTTTTAAATCTTAATGAAACAATAAAATTTGAATTACGATACAAACGAAACAACGTGACTCAACGTGAGATGAATGAATAACTGTCATCTGCCCAACGCGTGAAACAGTGCTACCCTGAGTCAGCGTCTGAAAATCTCCAACTTTTAATTATTTATTTTTACATGATTATTTACGTTTACATAAAATATTAATTATTTTTAATTATATATACGACTTGTTATTTCCCAGATATAAATATATTATATATTGCAATTTGACTCAAGCAATAATTTTTCCCAAAAAATGTCCAGGCAACTTCTAAGAATACAGTCAGTTCAGCTCATTTGGGAAAAAATCCGCATAATGAAATACCACATTATATTACCTAAAGGATACACGAGAAAAATTATTTTTCCAGAATGAATGAAGGCGAAAAAGATTCGTAATGGAAAAACACGCGACGGTTCATGCTTTTTAAACCTTAATGAAACAAAAGAAAAATTTAATTACGATACTAATGATGTAAGTGGTGATTCTTTATTTTAAAATAAATGCTTCAAGCACCGGGATTAATGAATGACATCTAGTTCAGTTCACTTTCTCTGGGCGTGTCTTTGACAAGACGACAAAGTATAATTAAACCTATGATATTATTGCTCACTACAAAACCTCGATTAATTAGAATGGGAAGATAGGGGCTTACTGTGCTTTGACACGCTAGCTTAATTTAATGAGAAAAAGTTGAAACGCCTTTTTACATTCGTTGCTATCATAAAATTCTTGGGATCACTTCTTACTGGCCGCAGACGAGTGGCAAAGGGAACATTTGAAATAAAAAAGACAATTGAATCTTAACGCAAATTAAATGATAAGAGACTTAGTCACTTTCCTTATTTGTATTACACAAACAATGGTGGCCAGCGTAACTCCATTTCTTAATTTTTAAGGGGTAATCTGAGCAAGAACTTTTCTAATACTCGTTCAATTGAGCTTAATTATTAATGCTCCTGGTGATTGTTTCAACGATGCATCTCGTCTCTAGCAAACGTACCAGATATTGATGGATGAGATTTCTTGTCGTTGGAAAAAACTGACCTCATCTTGATGGATGAGATGCGTTGCGATTGGTAAAAATTTAACCAGATCTGGGGGGATGGACGAGATTTCTTGTCGCTGGAAAAAATCTTATCAGATTTTGTCATTGGAAAAAAAACTGACCGGACTTTGATGGACGAAGTGTGTAGTCACATTGGAAACAATCGTATCAGATCTTGATGGACGAAGTGTGTAGTCACATTGGAAAGAATCGTATCAGATCTTGATGGCCGAAGTGTGTAGTCACATTGGAAACAATCGTATGAGATCTTGATGGACGAAGTGTGTAGTCACATTGGAAACAATCGTATCAGATCTTGATGGACGAAGTGTGTAGTCACATTGGAAAGAATCGTATCAGATCTTGATGGACGAAGTGTGTAGTCACATTGGAAGCAATCGTATCAGATCTTGATGGACGAAGTGTGTAGTCACATTGGAAACAATCGTATGAGATCTTGATGGACGAAGTGTGTAGTCACATTGGAAACAATCGTACCAGATCTTGATGGACGAGATGTCTTGTTATTGGAAAAAAAACTGACCAGATTTTGATGGACGAAATATCTTGTCATTGGAAAAACTGACCAAATCTTGATGGACGAGATGTCTAGTCATTGGGAAAAAAAACTTACCAGATTCTTATGAACGAGATGCCTTGTCTTTGGAAAAAAACTGAACAAATCTTGATGGACGAGATGTCTTGCTATTGGAAAAAAAATTGAACAAAAGAAATCTTTATCTTGTCATCATGAAAAAAAGTTAATAACGTGTTCACTAGATATCTTGTCATTAGCAAAATTAGTCAGATCTTAATAGACGTGATATTTCGTCAATACCACTTGGAGGATTAAGGTACTATAGGTGCGGATTTGTGTAGAACTTGGCGTTACTCTGGAGCACTACGGGGAATGTTTCACGTTACACCTCTCATACATCTACTCATTCTAAGGGGCACTTGTCCCACAGGATGGGGTAAGTGCATACCATGGACTGTTTTCTTGCTAAGGCGAAACAGATTAACCCTACTGGTAGTTTCGACGAGATCAGACCAATTTTGCAAATGGCGAGATATATCGACATCAAGATACTGTAATTTTTTATGATGACGAGATCAAGAACTGGTCCCTTTTCTTCCAGTGATGAGATATCTATCCATCAAGATCTGGTCACTTATCTCCTAATAACGAGGTATCTCGTCCATCAAGATCTGGTCAGTTTAGACCGAATCAAACGAATGATTAGATACCTTGTCAATACAATCCCCAGGAAGGTTAAGTGGTAATGAGGAAAAGGACGTTAGCCTTTAACAGTAGGCGATTTTGTTCCTGTCAAGCGATGGAACAACTTTAATAACTTGCTAAATAATGCAGGTACAGCTAATTAACGTTTCTACATATATTCAGAAAGCTGTATACTTAAAATAAAAATAAAACAATTTTGATATTTTTTATTAATTTTTTAGTACTGTGGAACCCCTTACGTATTTAATATCTCTTTAGAATAAAGCATATACAATACTCCACAATAATGTACCGAACTACAAGATATAATGGTATAAAGGAAAGAATACATGCTTTAATAGGGGATGGTCCCTCACGTGCTGCAATTCCACTAGCAACCTTTCTGGGCATACTTTCAACAAGCTTTTGATACACAGGTATGGGTATTTGTGTCCATTCCTGCTGCACGACTGTCGCCATCTCAGCTGTAGATTTCGGACGTGGTTCCCTGGTCCGTAATCGTCGCTCTATCTCGTTCCACAAATGTTCTATGGGGTTTAGGTCGGGACTCTGAGCAGGCCAGGTAAGTCGTTTTACATCCATATCTGGATACAACTGCTTGAGAGAGGCTGCAACATGACATGAAGCGTTGTCGTCCTGGAAATAGCATTCGTCCATTCCATAAAATTGCCAGAGTGTAGGAAGAACCTGATGGACCGAAATATTCACGTACTCAACGGCGTTCAATTGACCAGGAACAACATTCAAAGGTTCCAGGCGATACCACGAAAAACACCCCCAAACAAGTATGCAAGTTTTATGCAAATCCGCTGGCGTCCGGTTCGTTATTGTTAGGTAGTGTACTCAGGTAGTAAACTAAATGTACGTAACTTCATTTCTCACAAACGTTTCTTCTGAAACGCTAGTTTTAACATCACTCCACTTTGCCTCGGATGCTCCCTGTGTGAAAAGCAATACGGCTTCATAAAGATAAATGAAGAAGAAAAAGTCCAATAAGCACTGAAAAAGAAAACAAAATGTCTTTAAAGATCTCTGTTACTTTCATATTTGTGTTTTTGGATCTTTTTAAAGATTTCAAGGGCTTTTTGAAGTTTTGAATTTTTCTCTTTTTTTATTTTGTCGGAACCTTCAAAGATAGAACAGTTATTAATATTTTATCCTTTATTCGTTATTTTCCTTGCTCTAATATTAACCAATATGCAGAATATCTATTATATCAGTGTTTATATATAACATAGAAATAAACTCATTTTGAAACCTGTGTATTAAATTTCGTATTTCCAACATATTCTTGCGATAGAAAAATTTCTTGCTGGAAAAGTATTTAATGAAATATAGTGATGGGGTATATTCTTTATATACCTTTTAAATTTGTCATGAATTTAGGTATGGAGTTGTCTATCTAATAAAGTTACATTCCTGATTCAATTTTTTCGATTCCTTACGTTTGGTGTAATAACAGATATATACGAATTCCTCTTTGCCGACTCATGTTGCAAAATATCCCTTATAAATTAGATATTTATTAAGTTTGGGTAGTTGTGTATTCAATAAAATTAACATCCCTGATTTAATCCTTTTTATTTCTTCAATTTAGTGTGATAATTACAAGTGTGTGTGAATTCCTCTACCGATATGTTGCATACTGTACCTTTTAAAGTAGGCAGGAATTTGGGTAGTTGACTATGCATTGAATGTAACCTCATAATTCAATTAGTTCAATTTAATTAGTTTGGTGTGATAACTACAAGTGTATACGTATTACTCTGCATAAAGGCGCGTTCTCACAAATCAAGTTTAATTGACCGATAATAGTTGATCGATAAAAGTTGAATATGACTTGAATCAGTTTTTGTTCACACATTTCAATAGAAAATTATCAAGAGTTTAACAAGCGAAAATATAAAAGTTACAATTGAAAAATTACATATTTATAGAAAATCCCATTTAAGGTATCGAACTGGTGTAAAATTTTCCGCAGTTTTCATATCCGTTGAAATTTTCACTCTATCTTTAACGATCGCGAAGATACAAACTTGGCCTAGAGAATAAAATAACACTTTTGCTTTGTTTCTGGAATAAAATAAACCACGACAGATCGTTTGTGCGGAAATAATTCGAAATCAGATGGCGGATGACTCATCACTTGAAGGATAAAGTTTGAATGGGTCAAACTTTTATTGATCCACTAAAAAGTTGATCAACTCCATTGAAACAAAGGTTCCATCATAGTTTTCATTCAACTTTTGTTGACCAACTGTAATCGGTCAATTAAACTTTATTCGAGAGAACGTACCTTAATGTACATTCACGGAAAAAAAACTAACCTTATTTCTTTTTTCGAGCCTCCTTTTCTTCGAGCCTTTTTTATACTAGAGCAAATTCTCAAAGGTATCAATCAATAGGAAATAATGTCTATAACAAATTCAAATTCAAAACATTGCATAAGGGGTCGTCTTCTTATCAAATATTGCACAAACAACGATATTTCTAATGGTGACGCCTTGTTTTGATGCCATAATCAGATCCCGCATCGTCTAGATATGAAATTTCAAGATATTACTACTTTTATATATGAAGATATTCAATCTTAAAATTGGTGCAGGGATCATCTCGAAATAGAAAGTCACTATTTGTAGATCGAGATTAATTGTAATTGAAGCAACTCGAATTTCAAATTTAAGCACTATTTCAGTCTTATTTTTCAGCGATCCGAAAATTAGTATATTTGTTACGAAAGTTCCAACAATTTGAGAAATACATGTTTATATTTACTATGCAAGTACAAACGATCCTAGAATTACTATACGACGTTTGTCAAACGTCTTTTAAACTTTACGTTGCCTCCTGAAAACGCAATAATGAGGAAAATTTAATGGAGCGCAAAAACTAACTATCGGAATGAGCTGAAATTTTGAATGGCCATACCGAGAAGTCCTTGTGAATCGATCCCCATTAAATATAATTAGGTTCCAATTCATGGTTTTTTCAAACATTAATTTAATAACTATTATTGCTTACTAAAAACTATTTGTAAAACAAAATATTAGTAGGATTTTGTTTGGACTGTAACAGTAACATGGTACAAAATATCAGCGCTATAGAAATATTATTTGGGAATATATCCATAAAAGTGAAAGAAACTTATTTAACATTAGGAGCTCCAATATCTCTGTGCTCAACTTTGAAACGTAAGACCTAATGACATGTAATTTTGTATCTAAAGTTAAATTTTGATGTAAATTTGAAATTTTGTTTCGCAATAAGATTTTGTATTGGAAATTATGAAGTTCTTGCTTAATTTAATATGAAGACGACCCCTTATCCAAATGTTATGAATTCGAATTTATAGAAGACGTTAATTCCAGTCAAAGGACAACTTTGAATTTTCTACACTGTTAAAATTGCTCCAATGAAAAGGGGTGGTTCGGTTTTTTTTCCGTGACGTGATATATATATATATATATATATATATATATATATATATATATATATATATACATAAGTAAGTTTAACTGGTAAGTTTAACGCCGACGCTTGCATGATCATTTTGGACAATCAGGTTCTTCCTACGCTCTGGTAATTTTATGGAATGGACGAATGTTACTTCCAGGGCGACACCGCTCCATGTCATGTTGCAGCCTCTGTCAAGCAGTGGTATCAAGATATGAATGTAAAACGTCTTATCTTGCCTGCTCAGAGTCTCGACCTAAACCCCATAGAACATTTGTGGGACGAGTTAGACGAGCTTAGGGACCAGGGAACCACGCCCGAAATCTACAGCTGAGCTGGCGACATTCTTGCATCAAGATTGGACACAAATACCCATAGCTGTGTACCAAAACTTTGTTGAAAGTATGCCCAGAAGGTATGCTAGTCTAATTGCAGCACGTGGGGGACCATCCCCCTATTAAAGCATGTATTATGTCCCTTATACCATCACATCTTGCTGTCCGCTCTATTATTGTAGGGTAGTGTGTATATATATATATACATTCTTTTACCGACTCATGCTGCGTAATATACCTTAAAAATAGTCAGGAATTCGAGTAGTTGTTTATCCATTGACTGTAACCTCCCCGGGTCAATTCTTTCAATTCATTTTGTTTGGTGTGATAACTACATGTGTATACATATTCCCTTACTGGCTCATTCTGCATTACATATCTTTTAAAATAGTCAGGAATTAGGGTAGTTGTTTAGCCACTGAAAGCAAAATCCCCGATTCAATTCTTTCTATGGCGATAATATTTAGTCGTTCCTCAGGTACGAAGTTGTGTATGTAGTCATTTTGGGGAAAATCCCTCCTATGTCTTCCTTTCGGCTCTCTCCTAGTCTTGTGATGGAAATGTATAATCCCCTAGAACTAAGTGGATTCCCTTGTACAGAGAACTGATAAACTAAGTCTAGCATTTCCGTCTGTTTTCGGCAGTTGTAATTGGATCCAACTCGAAAGTCTATATCAACAAATAAATGCGCTTAGACCGTACAAAAATATCTTATTGAAAATTTACGTCACGCATTTTGTAGCATTATATTGAATTTTGCCTTATGACCTGCATTTCTTTAATGCGATAAACAGCACTTTTACTGAGACTTATCTCAGTCTTTGTGTAGATTAAAAAGCATCGATATAAACTTAACCTCTCGCAGTCCGAAAAGCCGTCTCTGAAAACTTAGTTTGTCACTATATAAGGTACTTAGATACTCATAAATGACAAATTTATTCTATGAAAAATGGGTACTCATGAGGGATTTATGTCCCCAAATGGATATCTTACCAGTTACTTATCAGGGCATTAACCCAATGACCGAGAATATTCGTATGTAGATAAATGGGGAAGCAATAATTAATGAATATACTTTCATGGGGGGTGACGTTTCCAAATGGGTACATACATTGTACATCAATCAGTGTGAAACATCGATTTAAATTTAACCTCTCATTCCGAAAATACCTCTCTCTTAAAACTTATTTTTTCACTATATTATCTAACGTAATTCGAGACTCAAATGATTAAAACATTCAAATTATTTTTTGAAAAGTAGGTACTCATGAGGGGTTTATGCTCCCATAAATGGGTATCATCAGTTACTTATTGGGAGCATTAACCAATGGGTCAGAATATTGGTATGTAGATGAATGGAGCAGCAGTAATAATTGAATATACATTCACGGTGAGTAATGTTTCTAAATGGGTACGCATTATTCAGAGTGAAGCATCGATTTAAATTTAACCTCTTAGTCTATATAATCCTCTTAAAACTTATTTTGTCGCTATTTATAGTATTTTGAGACGCAGAAATTATTTAAAAATAACTTTGTGTTTTGAAAAATGGCTTTTCAGGGGCGGGTTGTGTCCCCAAATAGATATCTTACCAGTTACTAATAGGGGCATTAACCCCGTGGGACAAATTATTGGGATGTATGTGAATGGGGGCAGCAGCAATTAATGAAATGTACTATAACAGTATGAGGGGAAAAAAATGCTTTTTTATGAAACGGTTGGATAGTTGTTTAGATTAAAAAGAAAGTTACTTTTTGATGAAACGATTTGATAGTTGTTTAGGTTGAAAAGAAAGTTAATTTTTGATGAAACGGTTGGATAGTTTTTTTAGGTTGAAAAGAAATGAAACCGGATACTCCAGAATCAATAGGTTATTTATCAGTGTGGGTTCCGTATTCGTTTTTGTCAGTGGAATTATCATTTTTGTCGTGTTAAACTTTTTTTCAATCTTTTCAAGCACTTATCATTATACACCCTCTGAAATTGTCTTCTTTATGTGTACAGGTTTCATGAAACCGAGGTATCGTAATGATATATTTTTTTTTCTCATTGGGTTTACTGTCTCTGGTAAACATAGGGGTCGCAACCCAAAGATGTAAAAGCGTTCTTTTCTCTATTTTATTTCACAATTACTTGACATTGTTTGTCTTGTTCTAGAAGCAGTTTGGCCAAATATATCCCATAAAACCAGAAGCCAACCTATCATGATGCGGGTGTTTCATTGTATAACTTATATAACTTAAGGCATAGGAATGTCCTCTATCAAAAGCAAATGTACAATTCACAAATACTGCAACATACATTTAATTGTACGAAGCAAAAAATGAGTTAAGAAATTTATGTTGACTATGAAATAGTTTTAATGGGGGTGGGGGGGAGGCATACTGATCTCGATTCTAAAACAGTAAGACTATTGAAACACTTCTAATTATTAAAAAAAATCATGATTCAATAAATATGGAAAAAATTCAACGAAAAATGCGAAGGTAGGTAGGTATTTCAACTAACATCGCACTGGAGCAACACAACGGGCTACTGGCGATGGTACGGAATCAAACCCGAAGGGAAAGATTCAAGGTCAACACCACGTAATTTGGAGCCACAGCAGTCAGGTGACGACGACACACCTGAGCTGGCATCCCACTATACAAACTTCTACACCTCGCCAACGTGAGGACATTTGAGGCCATGAGGAATTGAGGTACCAGCCCCTATGTAAACGACGGTCTTTGGTTCGATTCGAACTAAATCCTATTGCTAACTCCTATTGCTAATCCGTTAATCTTCCTACCAGGCTAACCCACCAATCGATCTGGTGGTTAAGATGCTAGCCTCTAGATCGAAAGGTACCTGGTTCGAATCCGGGTCAGTGTATGGATATTTGTAAACGTATGATGTCGAGGCTGCTAGTGCATTTTTGTAACTGGTAATTTTTTAGTTAACGTCGTACTAGAGCAACACAACGGGCTATTGACGATGGTCCGGAATCAGTCCCTTAAGGGAAAGATTCGAGGACAACACCTCGTAATTTTGAACCACGGTCAGATGACGAAGCAACACCTCTCTGGTGCATTTTGAATTTGTCGTGGCCGTATTTTTGTTTGGTTGGTGTGGAAGTTTCGAGAGTGTGGTGCCAGCTCAGGTGTTGCCTCATATGACCGTTGTTCAAAATTACGTGTTGTCATTAGATCTTTCCCTTAGGGGATTGATCCCGGACCGTTGTCAAAAGCCCGTTGTGTTTCTTTACGACGACGTAATCAAAAATTACCATTACCCGGACGGTCGTCAATAGCCCGTTGTGTTGCTCCAGTGACGTTTGTTAAAATACCTACCTAATCCATTTGTCTTTCCCTTAGGGGATTGATCTTGTACCGTCGGTCGTCAACAGCGCGTTGTGTTGCTCTAATACGACGTTAAATAAAATGTCCTTACCTTACCTTTTAAAATTTATCCCGGACTTTCGCCACCGGCCAATCAGTCTCTTGGTTAAGGTGTTAGCCTCTAGATAGGAAGGTTCCTGGTTCAAATCCGGGTCAGTGCATGGATGTTTGTAAACGTTTGGTGTAGAGACGGCTGGTGAACCTTAAATATGTCGTGGCCGAAAGTCTCACGTTGGGTTAGTGTGGAAGTTTGGAGAGTGGGGTGCCATCTCAGGTGTTGCCTCGTCATCTGATCGTGGTTCAAAATTACTTGGTATTATCTTCAGATCTTTCGCTTGGGGGGATTGTTCCCGGACCATCGTCAATAGCCTCACTCTAGTACGACGTTAATTTAAAAAAATCCAAATTATCAAACTGAGTTAATGCGGTCACGAGAAAGCAACTTGAACATGAATCCATCGCTGCATCTAGAGACTTAACCTCACAATACAAAAACTGGAGAGAAGATTTCATCAATCCGCTCCTTTTATTTATGTCCACACTGTAAAAGAAAACACCGCTCTTGATTCCGATCAGAATTTTCATTCACACTTGGATCGCTTTCACAGAGTCTACATGAAAGTATTTCAATTCGTTTTTGAAACGTCCACATTAACATTAAATCAACAAAACTATAAACAAAACACCCTTCCTTTGAATTATAAATCAAAAGGGAATATACATTTCTTAAAGATGAATCTTCTCAAAAGTTTACTCAAAACGAATCAAGTATTCCCTTTCCTGTTTTCCTCACTGCCAATTTCTCTTCGAACATCTTAATGCTCTCATTATTTTTCGACGTCAAGATTAAACATTCCAAGGAATCCGTTGCCATTTTGGGGGAATTTCATTCTTCGATGAGTAAAAGCCAAGTATTAAATTTGAATTCCCTCAGGGGCTTGCATGCGAAGACTTCTTAAATGAATTAAACTTAGTTTTGCAAATTATTGATTCGATTAATTAAAGGCCTTCCGAGCCGATATCTATGCCTCCGGTGACTCCGGGCAAAGTCGTTGGAATATGTGTTCGGAGTACGATGAATAGATCGAATCTTTATGCAAGATGAAGAGAATCCTCTGAAATTTCAATATTTTTATCGCGAAAATTTCAATGGTTTTCGTGGGGTTTTTTGCCTGTGATCAATTTTGGGAGTGAGCAACTAATATTTTCTATTGGATCGGTTAAAATTCTGTTTTGGTGATTGAACTCGAATTTTAATCATGTCTAAATTTACTAGAGTCAATCCTGATCGAAAAATTAGTCGTAATCATGGCTAAATCAATTAGTTTCAATCACTAGGTGCCGACCAACCGGTATAGTGGTTAAGGTGTTAGCCTCTAGATCGGAAGAATCCCGGTTCGAATCCGGGTTCGGGCATGGATGTTTGTAAGCGTATGGTGTAGAGTAGGGATGCGACATCTACAGCAAAACATCGATGTTTTGAAACATCGATGTTCAAAATTAAAACATCGATGTTTATAATACATCGCCCCAAAAACATCAATGTTTTTAAAATTCAGTGTATTTAAACTTTTTCACCAATTTCTTACAACTGGTTTAGCAACTAGTGATGCCACAGAGACAGCAAAACTTTGATGTTCAAAATTAAAACATCGATGTTGATAATACATCGCCCCCAAAACATCGATGTTTCCAAACATCGATGTTTTTATAATTCAGTGTATTTAAACTTTTTCCCCCATTTCTTAAAGTTGGTTTAGCACCTAGTGATGCGACATCGACAGCAAAACATTGGGGTTCAAAATTAAAACATCGATGTTGATAATACATCGCCCCCAAACCATCGATGTTTTTAAAATTCAGTGTATTTAAACTTTTTTCCCCATTTTTTAAAACTGGTTTAGCAACTAGTAATGCGACATCGGCTCCAATACATCGATGTTTTTTATAAAACATCGACATCGATGTCGCATCCTTACTTTTCAGACCCTTCACCCTTGGCCACTTTGATCTAAAAGTCTAAAAGTATGTTCAATTAGCTGTTTATAAAAATTATGCTACTTGGTTATTTTTTAAATTTTTGTAGCGGTACTTTTTTCATTTAAAAATAAACCATCGACAAGTATAAACATCGATGTTACAAAAACATCGACTCCAATACATCGATGTTTTTTTAAAAACATCGATGTTTTGAAAACATCGACATCGATGTCGCATCCCTAGTGTAGAGGCGGCTGGTGCACCTTAAATCTGTCGTGGCCGAAAGTCCTCACGTTGGGTTGGCGTGGAAGTTTGGAGATTGGGGTGCCAGCTCAGGTGATGCTTTGTCATCTGACCGTGGTTCAAAATTACGAGGTGTTGTCCTCGGATCTTTCCCTTAACCCTTCTTTGCATAATGGTGGAAATTTCCATCATAACATTGAATGCCCAAAAATTATATGAAAGTACAAGTTCACTTTAAGTTGATCGTGTCTGGATACCTTTTTAATGTCCATTGTATAAAAAAAAAACATAGCTGTCAAAAATAAGCAAGTGTCACTATCAGTAAAACGAGCTTGAAGTTGTCATTCCGCTGTTTGTTGTAGTTGCAATAAACGTATGATTTCGTTTTTAATTTTGTTTTATTATATTTGAGTTTCTATTGCTAAAAAAGTGAAAATGAGTGGAAGAAAGGTTTGTAACATGTGTTTCTGTTATTTTTAGAACAATTTCTGAAAAAGTTTGCGTTTTATTTAAAAAATACCACAAGACACCATCATATTTTTTTTGCTAAATTTATACTATAAATATATACTAAGATTTTTTTAACCATTTTCCCTTTAATTTTGAACATGAATTATATCACCTTGATTTATTTCACCAATAAAGAAAAAATCATGCAAAGAAGGGTTAAGGTGTTAGCCTCTAGATCGGAAGGTTCTTGGTTCGAATCCGGGTTCGGGCATGGATGTTTGTAAGCGAATGGTGTAGAGGCGGCTGGTGCACCTTAAATCTGTCGTGGCCGAAATTCCTCACGTTGGGTTGGTGTGGAAGATTAGAGAGTGGGGTGCCAGCTCATGTGTTCCCTCGTCGTCATATGACTGTGGTTCAAAATTCCATGGTGGTGTCCTCAGATCTTTCTCTTAGGGGATTGACCTCGGACTGTCGTCGATTGCCTGTTGTGTTGCTCCAATACGACGTTAGTCCTCACGTTGGGTTGGCGTGGAAGTTTGGAGAGTGGGGTGCCAGCTCAGGTGTTGCTTCGTCATCTGACCGTGGTTCGAAATTACGAGGTGTTGTCCTCGGATCTTTCCCTTAAGGGACTGATCCCGGACCGTCGTCAATAGCCCGTTGTGTTGCTCTAGTACGACAATAACTAAAAAAAAATTACCAAAAATTACCAATACGACGTTAATTAAAAATTATCATTTACCGGTATGGTAAAGTAATTTTGAACCACGGTCAGATGACGATTTCTCGAAGGTAATTGGTAATTTGTAATTAACGTCGTTCTCACGCAACACAACGGGCCATGATTTCTCGAAGGAAGAGACCCGAGAAAAATTTCTGGTTCCTGCAGAAATGTCAACAAATGTAATAAATGCTCAATGTAAACAAATAAAATAAACGATCAGGGAATCTTTTCTATGATCTTTTTTATGCTGTCCAAATGTTCTCCCATGGAACACACATTTAATATCCCGTAGTGTTGCTCTAGTAAGATGTTAATGAAAATTACCATTACCATTACCTTCATATTTAGCATAGCTTCGCTTTGATGACGTTTTGGACTTTAACCTAGCTAGCATTTACCAATCAACTATCTTAGATCAATTCGGAATTCATTTGGGCCGGGATAGCACAATTGGAAGAGGGTTTTGAGTTAGAATCCAACCAAAGACAGTCGTGTACAAAGAGGGCTGGTGCACGCTAAATCTGCCGTGGCCTCAAATGCCCACGTTTGTGCGGTGTGCAAGTTTGGAGAGTGGGGTGCCAAGTGTAACCCCGTCATCTGACCGTGGTTTGAAATTACGTGATGTTGTCCTCGAATCTTTCCATTGAGGGATTGATCCCGAACCGTCGCTAATAGCCCGTTGTGTTGTTCCAGTGCGACGTTAATTAACAACCTCCCTACCATCGGAATTAATTCTTCGTTATTCTTATGGGTAATTGGCTGACCAACCGGTATAGTGGTTAAGGTGTTTGCCTCTTTATCGGAAGGTTCCTGGTTCGAATCCGGGTCCGGGCATGGAAGTTTGTAAGCGTATGGTGTAGAGGTGGCTGGTGGCTAGTGTCGTAGTCGAAAGTCCTCACGTTGGGTTGGTGTCGAAGTTTGGAGAGTGGGGTGCCAGCTCAGGTGTTGCCTCGTCATCTGACCGTGGTTTAAAATTACGAGGTGTTGCCATCGGATCTTTCCCTTAAGGAACAGATCCCGAACCGTCGTCAATAGCCCATTGTGTTGCTCTACTGCGACTTTAACTAAAATTACAAATTATCCTTAAGGAATTGATCCCGGACTATCGTCAATAGCCCGTTGTGTTGTTCTAGTCGACGTCAATTAAAAATTACCATCACCATTACCTATGGGTAATTAGTAATTTGTAATTAACGTCTTTTTAGACAACACACAAGCAATTGACGACGGTTGGTCGGAGGTTATTCTAATAACCAGAGTGCTGAAACACAATTCGAAAAGCAGGCCAACATGTGTCGCATTCTGAATACGTATTGCCGCATAAACCCTACCGCCACCCCCATTTAAATCGACAGAAAATGCCTCTCTTGCATAGTCAACACTTTCAATTTCCCCTGAAAGGATTGCCTCTTTGCAAATTTCGTGGGAATAAATTGATGGATAGAGCATTTTTGAAACGGTCCCCCGTAAAGTCAGTCCATCAAAAGCAGAGTACTGATTAGCCCCTTGAGTAGCAAGTACCCTTGAGCAGAAATACAGTAAAAGCTACATCCCTCGCCTCATAGATTCCGAAATTCAACCCAACATCTGTTAACATTTGTGACAGTGCCCCGAGTACCCAGCGTTTCGCTTATGAATACTTGACGCTAGCAATATCGGATTGGACATTATCGAAACAAATGGATTCCATGGGCCCAAAATCGAAATTTGAAAGTACGTGATCCTGCTGTAGTCTCCACGCTGCTGTTGTGAATAGGGGATCGAGATCTTTATTCAGGCAAGATTCATGGAGACCGTTACTTTTTTCCCAATTTTCAAAGTGCGCGTCGTAGCATATTGTGTGTTTTTTCAAACATGAATGCGTTCCTGTTAAACTTTATGTCAACTATTGACTAAAGGTTATGCTATATTGTAAGGCAGGGGTTCCCAACCTTTTAGGAACTGCGTACCACTTGAAATTTTTGGCGTACCATCAGTTCTATATTTTTTTAGAAACATTTATCTAATGTCAGAAAAGTGCCCAATGCCTTGTTTTATTTTAATTAAAATACTAAGAAAGCTTCATATTTTATGATTAATTCACTTGTATTTCGTATTAATGATGTTTTAATAATGGAAAAAATGAAACAATTATTGAAAATTACAGTTTTATTTTTTATTCACAGGTCTAAAAACAAATAATTTTAAATAATTAGTACAAACTAAGCCCTAAACAAAGATTAACGTAATCAAAAATTAATTTTTAGTGCGAAACTTGTTTGTCTTTTATTGAAATATCAATATCAGGAGCAATGGAGCTTAACTTCACTCTTATGTCCTTTTCAACACTTACTCTATTTCTATATTTATTTTTTGTATACAAAAGTTTAGAAAAACCACTGTCACACAAGTAACTAGTAACAAATGGCATAAGAAATAGTAGAGCTTGTTGGAAGATCATTGGGTACTCGGTTTTACTCCCGATCCAAAAGTTAATTAACGATTTCTCTTTAAAACTGTCTTTCATGGAACAATGTGCTATTGTTAGCGTCATTTATTACAATGTAATAAAAACGTTAGTCACAAAATTAGTTTCATATAATTCCATTTTTCCTATAACGTGGTTGTACATACTAAAAAAATCGAACAAACTTCGTAAAATATTTGGGTTGCTCGTTTCATCCTTGCGTGCCACCTGAGACGTTGCCGCGTAGCACCGGTTGGGAATTCCTGTTGTAAGGAAATATTCAAGAAATATTTACAGACGCTGAGATTTGTTTTCTAAATTTTAACGAGAATTAACTTTTCTTAACCCTCAACGGGGTTTCGACGTGGTATCATTTTCATTACGATCTGATCATTTTTGCTAATGGCGAGATATCTCATCAAGATACTGACAATCTTTCGATAATGACGAGAACAAGATCTGGTCAGTTTTTTCTAGTGATGAGATATCTCGTCCATCAAGATCTGGTCAGCTCTTGCTACTGACGAGATATCTCGTCGAGGCAACCACTATGAGGGTTTACAAATCGTTAGGTTAATACTCCAATGTTTCTCTGGAATATAATTACTGAAGAGTTATTCTTTATTTCATTGTTTCATATTCTTTTTTTTTACTTTAATGTCTCATATTCTTTACTTCAATGTATCATATTCTTTCCTTTAAGGTATCTGCATACGTTCGGAGCACTTTTTTTTAAATGCTATGCAGAAGCAATTTAATATTATTTTTATAATTATTTGTGTTCAAAATTAATTTAGCACTGTCAATAATTAAAATTTAAAAAATATATTTAACAAAAAGTGAAATTTTGTGTGTAAATGTGAAGGTTTTTTTTTCGAAATTTTGAAAAATGATACAGGTCATACAATTTAAATTAGCAGCAAAATAACATGATCAGAGTAAACTTCATGATGTTATCTAATGCTTCTACTAGAAGTAGAAAGATATTTAAAAAATAAAGGTTTTATGACTCATTGAAAAATTCTTAAAGGATTTTTGACCATTTTTCAACATTGATATTCAAATGCAAGCTCACAAATAAGAAAAAAATAAAGATATCAATTTGATTTTTGTGCATGCACTAGCAAACACTATTTCGAGTGTGCATAAAATATTTTATAAATATACATCAATAACTTTTTTAGTTATCATTTCTGGAATTCAATGTTTATGCCTAAAATGTAATTCTGAGAAAAATGCTTATAAAAAAAATCCAAGAGAGTAAAAAAAAAATAATGTGAAATTCTTCTAACAAATAAGTGAATTTAATTTAAAAAATTTAGTGGGCAATTTTTATTGAAACATAATTATTATATATTTTAACTTACTGTAACAGATAAAAGGTAGAAATTATGGTAAAAATATAATATTCATATTATTAATTCCGGTTTCGTTATGCTACTTCCGGTATAATTAACGATTTCGTTCAAATTTTAAATTGACTTAACCTTTTTTTCTATTAGTAGCGCATTGAAAGTTTAAACTGTCTTAGAAGCACAAAACTACAAGGAATTTGTTAGTAAACAAAAATTGCCAAATTATCGTCAAAATTGGCTTTTTTAACGTATGCTGATACCTTAATGCATTATATCCTTTTCTTTAATGTCTCATATCCTTTACTTTAATGTCTCATCTTTTCTATACGAGTCGCTCAGAAGTCAATACTGTTAAGTCCATTTTTTTTTCTCATTTTTGTTATTTTTAATGGAATAAATAATGTTATTTTTAGTTATTTAAGGATTTACCCTTTGCTTCATTTTTTTTCTTGGTCAAAAATCCCTTCCTTTTATAGCTTCTGATTTGCTGTATATTGGTTTCAGAAGCCATTTGAATAAATCCATTTTTTTCCAAATTTTTTCACATTAACTTAGAAATAAAAACTAAATTATTCTTTTTTTCCCATATTTGTTGGTAACACTGAGGCCGCGTTCCGAAACAATTCTTTGAAAAAAGTATAAACCACAAAACAAACCATCATGTTACCTCCGTTTCACTAGTTCTGAAGTTGCATTTACGAACGCAAACTATACATTACGACATGAATTGACGAAACACAGAACAGTATCGAAAATTTACTTTTACAAAAACTTTTTACGTTTTTATTTTTACATCCTGTACATATCTTGTATTTTGCAAAGCCTCTCTCTCTCTCTCTCTCTCTCTCTCTCTCTCTAACTCTTTGAAAAAAGACTTTAAAAACTTTTATGGTCGAATTAAGCAACCAAAGATTTAAAAAACCAATGTATTAAAAAACATTACTTTTCTCAATTTATGTATCAGTACTTAACCGCATTGCCTTCTAAGCGACTCTTATATAAGAGCCTCAAAAGGAAGGGATGTGTTTAAATGTTTCTCCCAACAGATGTATTGGGTGTACAGAGCGAATACCCTATTTCTTAGTTTCGTATTACGTCGCTGGTATAATGATGGAATTGTCACCTAAGACTAAAATTATGTA
The DNA here is from genome assembly GCA_947359465.1 of Metellina segmentata. Taxonomy (NCBI): domain Eukaryota; kingdom Metazoa; phylum Arthropoda; class Arachnida; order Araneae; family Tetragnathidae; genus Metellina; species Metellina segmentata. The sequence goes on from OX375884.1 coordinate 28,945,927, forward strand.
ATGTATATAACACCCACACTCCAATTTTGAATATGCAGAAAAACCTAATTCCATACTTGGTTCCATTATGCGTCGTTGTTGAGTATGACATTGTCACATATACCTGAAAATGCAAATTACAACTCCAACGGTTTGGTTTTACGTCTATGATGATGATGAGGGTAGTGTACGTGTTATATATCGTCACCTGAACCCTAAAATTACAAAATACAACTCAACTGAGTATACAAAGGAAATACTCACATCTATACTTTGTTGCGTTTTACGCCGATGACGGTATTGTCACCTAAAATTCCAAATTACAACTCAAATGGGAACGCATAGGGAAATACTCGATTTCATAGTTGGTTTCGTTTCAATGATACAAAGTTGTTGTTGTTGTTGTTTCTTATGCCTACACTGGCAGACCAGAGGAGTGCCAGGCCCACAACCCTTCTGATGAGAGCCCGATGCGAGCCCGACGCTCTACTGACTGAGCTACCGCGGCTCTATGATACAAAGTATCTTACTTAGTTAAATATTAATTGAATTGTTTTAAAATCTACTTGAACCACTTCCTTTACTTCGTGTACTATTCATACAAAAGCAAATTTTAAAAAAATTCATTGAATCGGGACTAACTTCCTATACCAATTCAAATCAAATAAATTTGCATAAGGGGACGTCTTAGTATCAAATTTTGAATAAACAACAAATTTTTTAATGGAAACACCGTGTTTTTATGCAATTATCAGATTCTGCATAATTAAATTAGATAAATATAAAACTTCATTACTTTACTATGAATATATCCCAAGATATTCAATGTTAAGGAGACCCGGTACTTTAATTTTTTTTTTTTTTTTACTGACAACAGTTTTAGACAAACTTTTTGCAGTTTCTTATGCCAGAGCCAAACTATTAATTTTCTTCAAAATGTGCTCACAAATTTAAAAATTAAAAAAAAAGTTGAAAATTTTAGGAATTTTTAAAGTGTATTTTTTTTTAATTACTATAATATAAGCTTGATTTTTTATAACATTCCTTTAACTATAATCTAAATTTGTAGGTATGAAATTGACGATACATTGAATAGGTCTTGAGATAAAAATTAAAACCTGAAATGTTTTGTAAAATATCACAAAAAAAGACACTTTGCTGCACATTTATATTTTAAATTAAAATTCTACTCAGAATAACTAAAAATGCATACCTGTATTTCATAATAAGATTCTATATATAATGTAAAAAATTTTGAAGTTAATTGATTAGAAATTAAAAAAACCTTTGCATTTTGAATTATAAGTAGGGCAACTTTTTGCAACAAATGCACCTTTTTTTCACGCTTTCTACGCTGCATGTCAAATACTAAAACCAAAATTCCTCCTACATAGGGTGTATAGTAAGTGAGTTATAACCGCAACATAAATGCAACTTTCTGCATAAATGCAACCACCTGCAACGTTTTTAAAATATAGCTTAAAATTAATTCATATCAAATTACTATTTCATTTTTTGCTCTCTGAATCAACCCTTCGATCTGATCTTGCGAACGCCGAAGTACTGCGGATCAAACAAGTTCATGGTAAGAAGGTGTTTGTCCTAAGACGAAAGTGAAATAAATGGCTTTACACATTGGATGGCACTCTTGATAATCCAGAGGAAACTTGCGTAATCGACTGCAGAGTTTGCGAGGTGAGTGTCAATCATCAATATGTTGTTCGCCTTGTAGATGACGTTTCAAAATCTCTGAATGTTGAGCGAAAGGATTTTGCGCTTCTACTATCCGATACAGCATATTATATGACTGCGGCTGGCGCAGATTTTCAATGTTAAAGAAATGAATGGCCAAGGATCAGCCATTCAACGTTCTTCTGTATTTCAGTATGTTTTATAACACTGTTGTACGCGACTAAAACTGTCAATATATTTAGAATTTTTTTTTATTTGTTACGAATAATTTATTCTAGAATTTAGTGTATCAAAAATAAATGCAACTTTATTTCCATAAATGCAACTTTAGGGAATGATAAATGCAACTTTTCCCATTTTTACTGCAACAAAAAAGTTGCCCTAATTATAAGATATATACAAAAAATGAAGTAGAAGAAAAAGTAGTTTAAAGTTTCAAAATCAAAATTATGCTATGAAATTATAAATAAAAATTATTCAAATTTTTACTATAGCTACTTTTTACATATAAGTTCGGCGGAGCCTACAATTCTGATGATTGCGAGATCGGCGCTTCGACCTGGCTAAAGACCGTCGTGTACACCTCATGGTGACTGGGGCACGTTAAATAGGTCGTGGTCACAATGTCCCCCATGTTCCCATACCAAATCAATACCTCTGGGGGTACCTGATCAGGGGGTTATCGGCCTCTGATTGGGATCTAAATTACGATATGTGTGAGTGAATGGATAGATGAAAGGGACCTTCCTGTAAAACGGATGTGTCATGTATGTCGAGCAAAGTCGGACTTCCTCCCATTGGTGCTCAATAACATGGAAGGCGCACCCCCCCCTCGCCTCTTGCCGTCTTCGACGGGCCTGGCACTCCTCTGGTCTGCCAGTGTAGGCGTAAGAGACAAAAACATATAAGTAAAGTTTAAAACTTCCCTGGACCATAAGTGATTCCTTCTTTTTTTTTTAAAGAGCCAATTTCTTTGTTCTGATTGATGTTTTCACTAATTTTCGAACGTGTTGAAATTTAGCACTTAAACTGTTCTCTCGCTGATAGTTCTTCCGAGCATTAACTATCTATCCACGTTTTAAGGTATCATATCATAACCTAATCTCGGCAGCTCTCTGAAAATGTTGAATAGTTGAAAATACCCCTATATTATACTCGTAAACTGCTTCTGATGTGGCCATTTCAACACGTTTTTTTGACACAGAATTCTCATTGGACACTTGGACCAAATCATGCTGCGTAGATTCTCATTCGTCATGGACCTTGGAACATCCTTCTATAAGTTCATCAGAAGCAAGACGCTGGTGTAATTAATGATAACGCATAAACAGAAAAATAATCAACAGAGTAACAAATATCAAACAGAAAACCAAAACTAAAGACCTTTTTTTTTTTTCAAATTATCGCTAGAATTTACTCGTACAGAGCTAATACTGATGTAAATAAAAAAAAGCCATGATATCATTAACAATTATAAAGAAACGTTTCATCTACTAAGCTATTTCATTTAATTAATCGAAAATAAATATCAAGGCTTTGCAGACGCACAAATATGGTTAGTTTTGGTTTCGAAACACTATGATCCTACAGGTATACTCACAAAAATCCTTATAACTTTAAAAAAGTGCAAGAATCAGTCTGATTTTGTAGGACAACATTTTAAACATTTAAAGGCAACTTTTTAAGCAAAACATAATTTTTTTCTGTATTTTGGTCATTTTTAAAATGCTAGGTCCCTTTATGTTGATGATGATAGCATCTTCAACTAAACCTAAAACTACCAAATACCACCCAACTGAGTATGCAGAGGAAATACTTGATTTCGCTTTTCGTCTGTGTTGTTGATGGTATCATCGCGTAAACCTAAAGTTACTAACCACAACCTAACTAGATACGCATAGGAAATACCCAATTAATATTTGGTTTCGTTTCACGTCGATGATTTCGTTTACATCGAAACCCAAAATTTCAAAATGCAACACAACTGAGTATGCATAGGAAGTACCCAATTCCATATTTAGTTGCTTATAATGTCGTTGACGGAATTATCATCCAAACCTCGAACCATCTAAACCTAAAATTTTAAAACGCAACACAACTGAGTATGCAGAAAAAGTACCCAACTCCATGTTTGGTTGCTTTTACATCGATGACGTACTTGTCACTCAAACCTCGAACCATCTAAACCTAAAATTTCAAAACGCAACACAACTGAGAGTGCAGAAAAAGTACCCAACTCCATGTTTGGTTGCTTATAACATCTATGACGTACTTGTCACTCAAGCCTCGAACCATCGAAACCTAAAATTTCAAAACGCAACACAACTGAGTATGCAGAGAAAATACCCAATTCCATGTTTGGTTGCTTATAACGCCCATGACGGAACTATCAACCAAACCTAAAACTTTCGACGCAGATAGCACCGACCCCCAAAGCGAGAACATGACTCGAAGTACAGCACTCAAAATCAAAACACTGTTAAGAGCATTACATTGGGAAATCGATGCAGTACGCACTAGTGCATTACCCGTCCGTCCATGGCCATACCCTTGCTTTAACGCCCATGTACAACGCTACTAAAATCGCTTTTACAGCTTGCCGAACGGGCCCGAATCTAGCGTGGAGAACTTTAGGAATTGCAGCTTTTATAAGTCGCTGGCAAGAGAATGCAAGTAAAACAAAAAAAAGCATCCGAGAACTTCGGAGCCCAAGTGACCGTAAAAAAATCGAGGCTTCGGAGGCAGTGAAAAGTGCCGAATCATTTGCAGTGGATCGCAGTGCGGCAACTTTACGATGAGTGACAGAGAAACTGGCATTTAAGTATTAGCGACTCTTTTTAAACTCGTGCAGAATTGGTACTTTTTTACTTTGAACGACCCGAGAGTACGTAAAAGCATCGCGTAATGATTGTAGTGGATCTCTGGCTGAATTTTTTGCATGGAAGGAATGCGCTTTTTATTGGTAGTTTCTGTTGACTGGGAGAATAATATTTTTGAGTTCGATTGGATATTTATGCAGGAATCTACAGACAATTTCACAAGATATAAGAATTTACAATGGTTGTTATAGTGGATATCTGTTGACTAGGAGAATATTGCTTTATATTATTTGGATGTATGAATCTACAATCTCAACAATGTTGGCTCACACGTCTGCTCTCAAGATTTCCTTGTAAAACATTATTCGTTTCATCCGAGCATTCTGCTATCTAGCAATTGCTTTCCGCTAAATAATAAACAAAAGCATGCAATAAGGGGCATATTATGCTTCCTGTACAACATTTTAACGAAGTTACCGTTACTCACATTCAGTTGCACAATTAGGCCTAAACATCCTCATTTCAAACTTTAGCTCATCAAGGTTTTTGGAAGAAATACTTAGTTCCTTTTACTTATATAGCAATTGCTTTCAGATAAATTAAAAACAAAAGCATGCAAGATTTGAATCGCGTCGACAATTATCTTTCACTTGCACCATTATGTACGTAAACATTTTAATTTCTCCCATTTGCTCTCCATAAAGGTTTTCCGCAGTAAATATTTCGTTGCATCGAATATTCTGCTATCGAGCAATTATTAATTTAATTTAATTATGCCTGTCCTTAAGCATTTAATAAAGTTTCCGATGTTCGCATTCAGTTGTACCATTGCATACCTAAACATTCTCATTTCATACGTTTGCTGTCATCGAATTTTTTGTTACAAATACTTCTTAACATAGGCACATTCTATCCAACAATTACCTTCTGCCAAATAATGAACAAAAGCGTGCAAGAAAGGATCATAATTTAGGTGTGCTTCCTCTACTACATTGAATCGAGACGCCGATTCTCTTTCAGTTGTACCATTTCAGACCTAAACATTCAAATTTCACACGTTTGCTCTCATCAAAGGTCTCTGTAAGAAATACTTCGTCCCATCGAAACATTCCCTTGCCGAGCAATTGCTTTAGATCCACAGCAGCAGCCTGCCTAATCTGAATATTTATCCCATAAAATCCCCGCATAATTTACCAACAATACGATGCCATGTTGTATACCCGTCCCATAGATCCATAGGTGTTCGGCGATAAGCCCCAGGAACGCTATCAGCATTTGCAGATATCTGCACGAGTATCACGTCAGGATGCAACATTGTATTCACGGCGGTAAGTTATAAACTCGATCCAGCTACAGGATGGGCAGGCGGTATCAATTGCTAATTAAGTCAGAAAATGCTAATCACACGACCATGCCGCGCTTCACGGAACGAGCTTCAGAAAATATAGATCGAAGTTATTCATGCGGACATATTTTACAGCTGATGTTTAATATACATTCGGTTCATTTTACGACTGTTCTCCGGTGTTGCGGATTTTATATACTAGTCCATCGCCCTTAGGGTAGCTTTACTGAGCTGATTAGCGGACTAGATGCGGTGGTTTGGTTGACATTCGATGGGAATATGGAAGTTAAATAAATGCAATTTCTCATCGTATCGGGAGCAATATTAACTTCATTTTTAAATGCCATCAAAGATTGGCAAGATTCAAAGAAAATGTTATTGTTACTTGCACTTTTTATATTAAAATCCATCGCCCCAAGAGTAGCTTTATTGAGTTGATTGGTTGGCTATATTGGTGGTTGGTTTTTTTTGGTGGCATTTATTGGGAATCTTTAAGTAAAATAAGTTAAATTTACATTCGTATCGTGAACCATATTAGCACCACTTTCAAATATCGCTCACTCCTATAAACAACGTCATATCTCAAAAATCGGCTATTTTTAGCTATGCCTGTTTTTCAGAGCCTTGAAAGAGTAGTATATCCCTGCAAGATTGTTATATATCACCGCTCAATATTTAGCCGCTAGAGAACAGAAGTAATGTTTATTTTTAATACATTTTATTCTACTTTAAAATTACTCTTCTGAAAAGTCACATTTTGTTTTCGATATGACTTTGTTGAAAGGAGTGAGCGATATATGAAAAATTGGCAAGATTCAAATATCATTTCTTGTTACTTGTTCTTATTAAATTCGAAATCCTGACCCCAAACGTAGCTTTATTGAGTTGATTAGTGGACTAGATTCAGTGGTTTGGGTGACATTCGACGGGAATATGGAAGTTAAATAAATGGAATTTCCCATTGTATCGGGAACCATATTTACTCCATTTTCAAATGCGATCATAGACAAGATTCAAAGAAATTTTCTAATTGCTTGTTCGTTTTATATTCTAATCCATCGCCCTTAGGAATCTTCATTGAGTTTATTAGTAGACTAGATATGTGGTTTTGAGTTGACATTCGGCAGGAATCTGGAAGTAAAATAAATTCAATTCATTTTATATGCGAGTTCGTCAACTCAAGGGTAGCTTTATTGAGTTTGATAGTGTTCTAGATTCGGTAGTTTGAGTGACACACACACACATTTGAAGGGTATCTGGAAGTAAAATAAATGTTATTTCCCAACCGTATTGGGAAACACATTAACTATATCTACAAATGATATGAAAGATTGACAAGATTCAAAAAACAATTTCTCCTAATTAATTGTTCGTTCAATACCTCCAGATCATTCGCAATACTCAATACATTAATCCCGCGTATATTGCGTGAAGTTTGTAAATTCGAAACTGCTTTTGGAAGAAAAAGAATTAGCAATCTCGGAAATCCAGTTTACCAAACTGCCTTCAAAAGCATGATGACATTTTTTTGGTGGTCATGTTTATTAGCCTTCCCGTGCAAACGGCAAAAAATAGTCTAATATTGCACTTTCAAGAGGACACAAATCACCCGAATCATCACCAATGGTAAATTGCTTTTTATAGTAGTCTGAATCCATCAGAGGATGTGGTATAAGATGGCCCATTCATCGGGCCCGAGACTTTATAGGCCTTCAGAAACATCAGTTACTGCACTCGATGAAACCATATCAGAACTATTACCAACAAGTGTAGACATATGAACCTCTGAAGACGCCATGTAATTCGAGATTCTTGTGGCGGAAGAAAAATGATGCAAATAAATCATTCGAATGATTCAGTGCTTGACTTTCGATGCAGACAGTCCCTCGTGGTGAAGAGTTACGGAACTCAACACCATGATGCATAAATCGTTCGTGACTCGTTTTTCATATTTTTTCAAATGCTCGCGTTTGGAAAGAATTGGACATAAATACTTTTTTATGCCCCAATTAATTACTTATAATTGTCGTGAACGTTCATGGAAGTGTGAATGTGTACTCAGATTACCGTATCTCTTCTATTCTTGGATGCGTTTTTTTAGGATGGGAGAGGATTTTTTTTCTGACTCAAGAGATTTGTGAAATTGGGTGAGATGCGACATTTCGCTACAAGGAGAGCTGATTGTGGTGGAGGGCTTTCATTGGCGCCAGATTCGAAATTGGACTTTCTATATCAATTCCGTATCAGGAGAGTTGATTGCTGTTGCATAAATATCCTGCCAGAAGAGCTGATTGAGGTTGTTGGTTCCCATTGGAGCCAGATTTGAAATTAGACTATCTATATCAATTCCGTATCAGGAGCGTTGATTTTGGTTGAGGGCTTTCATTGGAGCAAGATTCGAAATTGCACAAACTGCATCAATTTCGTACCAGAAGGGCTGATTGCTATTGAGGCTCTCATTGGTGTCAGATTCGAAATTGGACTTTCTATGTCAATTCCGTATCAGGAGAGTTGATTGCTATTGCATAAATATCCTGCCAGAAGAGCTGATTGAGGTTGTTGGTTCCCATTGGAGCCAGATTTGAAATTAGACTATCTATATCAATTCCGTATCAGGAGCGTTGATTTTGGTTGAGGGCTTTCATTGGAGCAAGATTCGAAATTGCACAAACTGCATCAATTTCGTACCAGAAGGGCTGATTGCTATTGAGGCTCTCATTGGTGTCAGATTCGAAATTGGACTTTCTATGTCAATTCCGTATCAGGAGAGTTGATTGCTGTTGCATAAATATCCTGCCAGAAGAGCTGATTGAGGTTGTTGGTTCCCATTGGAGCCAGATTTGAAATTAGACTATCTATATCAATTCCGTATCAGGAGCGTTGATTTTGGTTGAGGGCTTTCATTGGAGCAAGATTCGAAATTGCACAAACTGCATCAATTTCGTACCAGAAGGGCTGATTGCTATTGAGGCTCTCATTGGTGTCAGATTCGAAATTGGACTTTCTATGTCAATTCCGTATCAGGAGAGTTGATTGCTATTGCATAAATATCCTGCCAGAAGAGCTGATTGAGGTTGTTGGTTCCCATTGGAGCCAGATTTGAAATTAGACTATCTATATCAATTCCGTATCAGGAGCGTTGATTTTGGTTGAGGGCTTTCATTGGAGCAAGATTCTAAACTGCACAAACTGCATCAATTTCGTACCAGAAGGGCTGATTGCTATTGAGGCTCTCATTGGCGTCAGATTCGAAATTGAATGCGATGTTTCAATTCCTTACCAGGTGAGCTGATTGTGGTTGCGGATTCTCATTGGCGCCAGATTCGAAATTATACAAACTTCATCTATTTCCTACCAGGAGGGCTGATTGCTACTAAGGCTCTCATTGGCGCCAGATTCGAAACTGGATGAGATGCATCAATTCCTTACCAGGAGAGTTGATTGTGGTTGCGTGTTTTCACTGTCGCCAGATTCGAAATTCGACGAATTGCGTCAATCTCTTAACCAAATCACAACATCTGAAATATAGTACTTTTTTTAATCCTCCAAGAGGATATCAACGAGATATCTCGTCTATCTTGATCTGATCATTTTTGCTCTGGAAGAGATATCTTGTCATGAAGATACTGCCTATGTGACACCAGATCAAAGGATTTGATCAGTTTTGCTAATCACAAGATACCTCCTCGAGGTAACCACCAGTAGGGTTAAGGTTATGGGGAATTCAAAGGGTTCGGTCCCCTTCTGCTTGACATCCGAATATACACAAATGAAAATTACTTAGGAGACACTTATCTTACTCTTCTCTATTTTATATTGGTGAATGTTGCTCATTCATAAACACGCGAACAAACTCGAACTAGCAATACACAAAATGGCAGTTTTGAGTCACTCTGTCGTTTTTATATATATATATATATATATATATATATATATATATATATATATATATATATATATATATATATATATATATATATATATATATATATATATATATATATATATATATATATATATATATATATATATATATATATATATATATATATATATATAATTTAATTTTCTCATTGAAACATTATTCTGTACAAGTTCTGGTAATTCTTTTCAAGTGAGCTAATTTTAATAGCATTGAAAACACTTGGTTGTATCTACGAGGTATCTTGGTGTTGGGAAAATTTACGAGATCTAGATGAACGCGTTACCTTATTATTAAAAAAATATGTCCAGATCAACAAAACTATGTCCAGATCCTTACTTCATCATAAAAGAAATTGGCATTATTTTGATGAACAGGTATAACTACATTGTTCATTAGCTGCTAGATAAAGCTTAAGTGGCCAAAAGAGTTATTTATCTCTTGCAATCAATTCTGTATGACTCAGCTTATTAATTGAAATATATCTCGAAATACGCCATTTTTCGAGTTATCTAGTTTTTGCGGTCTCTCTCAGATGACGATACTCATCTATAACTTACTGCTTAACCAGTGTTTGCATAGTTATATTATTATTTTAAAAAGTATTTCCAGGTGTGAAAAATTCAAGCATTTAAATCACAGTAACTTAGATAAACGTAATTTAAATGTACTGTCAAATTAAAGAAGAGTTTTGAATACCCTATAAACTAATGAATGTATTCTTTTTCACTTCAAAAACGACTTTAATTACCAATGTTAAGTATACTGACAAGTCTCTGAATTATCCGTAATAAATTTCCATGGGATTTAATTTATGTTAAAAACGTTTTAAATATTACTTTATATCGAATTTATTGCAATGAAATTAGTTTCAACCTAATCCTCTCGGCAGTTGTCACCACAAGGTATCTCGTCTTTGGAAGAAAACTGACCAGATCTGTATGGACGATATATCCTGTCATCAACAGAAAAGTTATCAGATCTGGATGGACGATATATCCTGTCATCAACAGAAAAGTTATCAGATCTGGATGGACGATATATCCTGTCATCAACAGAAAAGTTATCAGATCTGGATGGACGATATATCCTGTCATCAACAGAAAAGTTATCAGATCTGGATGGACGATATATCCTGTCATCAACAGAAAAGTTATCAGATCTGGATGGACGATATATCCTGTCATCAACAGAAAAGTTATCAGATCTGGATGGACGATATATCTCGTCATTAGAAGAAAACTGACGATACATTGATCTCGTCCTCATCAAAAATTTGTCGATGCCTTGATGACGAAATATTTCACAAGCGAAAAAATCAGGTCTTGATAGACGAGATATCTCGTCGAAACCACACGGGAGGTTAAAATATCGCTATCACGGAAAAAAGATAACACAAATGCAAAATATGAGTATTTTAAGTTTTAGGCGGCAATTGTCTTCGATAAGAATCTTACTTTCATTGGCATGACAGAATTGTAGTAACACTCAGCTCCGCTACAAAGCAATACGTAATTTTTTTTTCAAATTCCAACTGTTTTGTAACATTCTTTATAGAAGAAAAACGACGCAAGAGTTGGTCATGACTCAGAGATTTTAATGCGGTAGGTTAGTACTTTACGAAGTAAGTACTGTTAGAACTATTGTATAAGAAGTTGGGGAATCCAGCTGACACAATGACGTAAGCGTGTATTTTGTTGCTATTGTCAATTTAAACTCTCTACGTCCGTTTTATGACGTAAATAACTGAATGAATACAAATCGCAATACATATCGGAACCCGGTAAGAAAAGGGACACAACTCCAAGTTGCAGAATTTGAGAAACATCAACTTAAAGAATACTATAAAACTTTTATTGAAATAGTATAAGCTTCTTTCAAATTTTAGATAAGTATTTATGGTGGTAACTTCTATTATATTCTATACTAGCAAAATACCCGACCTTACTCGGTTTGAATTCGTTTACTCTAGATTGAAGAGATAACCAAAATATATAATGACTTACGTTTTTTGTAGAATAAAAATTTATTTTAACACCTTTCGCCATCTTTATATTTTCTACAACTTACTTTGGACACAAATCCTACACATGCATATCCATTCATGTAATACATTTCACATACATCGCACAATTGCTGTATGACAAAGCTACAAAAAGACGCAAGGTGATACTAAGTTTACTACTATAAAAGACGATTTTGAGGGAGATTTGGAATTCCCTTTCTTAAGTTCTCTTCATGTGCAACTCAATTAATTAAAATTACGATTTACGGCGAGTGCTCTCGCACTCATAGTCAACAAAACAATATTTTTTTACTTGTGACACTCTTGCCTCCGGTATGCGACATTGTAAAATTTTGCAATCTTCTCCTGTCATTACTACAACGAATTTTTTAATGTTGGAAAAAGTTCTAGTTTTAATTTTTAAACATTATTATTCTTTCAATAACGACATTATTCTTTAAATAACGGCATTATTCTTTAAAAAACGGCATTATTCTTTAAATAACGGAATTATTCTTTAAATAACGGCATTATTCTTTAAATAACGGCATTATTCTTTCAATAATGGCATAACTACACTTAAAATTTACTGAAAATTTATACTGACTTACCTAACATTCTCAAGTCTAATACTTTGTGGTGCTGTTGGGTGTTATGAGAAGGAAAACACATTTATTACAAATAATAAATATTTAAAACAGAAAACAGTAAAATAGAACAAAATAAAAGATGTCGGAAAAATTGTTCTAAAGATATTAATTTGTGATTCATTTTTATCTCTTGATCTCGCACAGTTGCCACAATTTACAACTAAAAGTGCACAAAATTTAGAAATGTGAAATTAATTCAGAGCGAAAGAAACAGAAAATATCACTGCTCACGCGATCTTGTTCATTCTCGTTTCCTTGAAAAATATCGTCTGTCTCAAATATTCCGAAATCGTTTTCATTGCGCTAAGAACAAAAATAAGACTCGAAATAAATGAAGTATCAGAGCTGATATTTCATTAAAAAATATAATTTTTTGAAGAATAATTACTTTTTCAGCAGTACTGATAAAACAATCGAAGTAATCGTAATATTCAATAGACATTCCAATTTTTCCAAAACTACCAAATTATGGCTGATTTAAGTATACTTACTCAGGTGTTTTAGCATGAAACTCATCTAAATATAACAATAAAGACATGTTTAATATTGCATTCACTATATTATTAGATAATGTATAAAATAAAATACACTGCAATCAAATATCTGGAATGCAATTCATGTGATGGGTACACAAACACACAAACACAAAATCGAACATAGAACAAAAAGACGGACAGACAGACTTTCGCAACCACTTCCACTCACTAAATCAAGATAAGTACTCACTGTATGCAAATTTCCATGAAAATATCTTAAACCGCGTGGACGTGTATAGGGCACAACATACAGACAGACAGACAGACAGACACCAAACGAGAAAAAGGCGGATTCGGCTTCAGAAGGGTCCAAAACGGATAGAAAACTTGAAATGGGTCGAAAATATTGAATGTACAAACAAACACTCCATTCTTATTTATATAGACTAGCAAAATACCCGACCTTACTCGGTTTGAATTCGTTTACTCTAGATTGAAAAGATAATCAAAATATATAATGACTTACGTTTTTTGTAGAGTAAAAATTTATTTTAACACCTTTCGCCATCTTTATATTTTCTACAACTTACTTTGGACACAAATCCTACACATTCATGTAATACATTTCACATACATCGCACAATTGTTGTATGACAAAGCTCAAAAAGACGAAAGGTGATACTAAGGTTACTACTATAAAAGACGATTTATAGGAAGATTTGGAATTCCCTTTCTTAGTTGTTTTCATGTGCAACTCAATTAATTAAAATTACGATTTACGGCGAGTGCTTTCGCACTCATAGTCAACAAAACAATTTTTTTTTTACCTGTGGCACTCTTGCCTCCGGTATGCGACATTGTGAAATTTTGCAATCTTTTCCTGTCATTACTACAACGAATTTTTTAATGTTGGAAAAAGTTCTAGTTTGGATTTTTAAACATTATTATTATTTCAATAACGACATTATTCTTTAAATAACGGCATTATTCTTTAAATAACGACATTATTCTTTAAATAACGACATTATTCTTTAAATAACGGCATTATTCTTTAAATAACGGCATTATTCTTTAAATAACGGCATAACTACACTTAAAATTTACTGAAAATTTATACTGACTTACCTAACATTTTCAAGTCTAATACTTTGTGGTGCTGTTGGGTGTGATGAGAAGGAAAACACATTTATTAAAATAATAAATATTTAAAACAGGAAACAGCGAAGTAAAACAAAATAAAAGATGTCGTAAAAAATTGTTCCAAAGATATTAATTTGTGATTCAATTTTATCTCTTGATCTCACACAGTTGCCACAACTTACAACTAAAAGTGTACAAAATTTAGAAATGTGAAATTAATTCAGAGCGAAAGAACCAGAAAAATATCACTGCTCGCGCGATCGTGTTCATTCTCGTTTCATTGAAAAATATCGTCTGTCCCAAATTTTCGGAAATCGTTTTCATTGCGCAAAGAATAAAAATAAGACTCGAAATAAATGACGTATCAGAAATGAAATTCCATAAAAAAAAATAATTTTTTGAAGAATAATTACTTTTTCAGCAGTACTGGTAAAGCAATCGAATTAATCGTAATATTCAATAGACATTCCAATTTTTCCAAAACTACCAAATTATGGTTGATTTAAGTATACTTACTCAGGTGTTTTAGCATGAAACTCGTCTAAATATAACAATAACGAAATGTTTAATATTTCGTTCACTAAATTATTAGATAATGTATAAAATAAAATACAATGCAATTAAATATCTGGAATACAATTCATGTGATGCCTACACAAACACAAAAACACAAAATCGAGCATAGAACAGAAAGACGGACAGACAGACTTTCGCAACCAATTCCACTCACTAAATCAAGATAAGTACTCTCTGTATGCAAATTTCCATGAAAATATCTTAAACCGCGTGGACGTGTATAGGGCACAACATACAGACAGACAGACAGACAGACAGACAGACAGACACCAAACGAGAAAAAGGCGGATTCGGCATCAGAAGGGTCCAAAACGGATAGAAAACTTGAAATGCGTCGAAAATATTGAATGTACAAACAAACACTCCATTCTTATTTATATAGATGATAGTAATATATTACGCTGGGGCACCTCATACATGTTTTTCAATGACATAACATCAAAAAACAATTTTTAGACCTGTGTCATATATATACCCCACTTACCCTCATTAATTACCCCCTCAAAGTTTCTCCTTGTCTTGTAATTAATATTCTTCAAGACAGTATTCTTAGTTTTCGTTTGCTGAACAAATCGAAGAATTCATCTTGTGTCATCATTCTTCCGGCTCAGCTTAATTACCATTTGAGATTACTACTTTTAAATAGAAGTATCAATTACAGTGACAACCAAATTATCCGTTTACACTATAAATCTTTATATAATACGGCTTATAAATATCCAAAGCGCGGTATTCATTTCTTTCAAAAAATGCAAAAGAAATAAATTACTTTACCCTTGCACAAATCCTACAATAATTTGTAAAAGCCTAAGGATCCAAATTCTGAAAAACTTTGTTAAATCCGTACAGAAAAGCAAGTGTGGGATCAGCTCCTATTGATCAAACTTGAGCCCAAAGCTGGAATTGATGCCCATAAAAATGCCATCTGAAGAAGAATGGCTAGTAGAGGACCGTGTAGTGTACACATGGATTGGGTTCGCAGTTTTTAATGGTGGCGTATTCCACAGGACGTTATTCGGAATGATTTGCTGGGTAACTAAACAACTATTGAGGAATGGCCCGTCCTCCTACTTGGAATGAATCCGAAACGGAATCTTCTGGGAGTCAGAAAGATATCCGCGATCTGAGAAACGGTTATTGGGCAATGTAAGTTATTTAGTGTCAAAATCCGACACAATTCTTACATGACTTTTTTTCCTGTCTTGCATTATGTCTTACGCCTCGGGAAGGATTTACCTTATTTGAAGCATCTACACAAAGGCGTCGGGGCAAGATCATGGTCCTAAATAATGTCTAAAGAATGAGCTAAAGTTCTTTAAGTGGCCGATAAAACACATCTGTGTTTCACTCACTCTTTTCGATGATGAAGCTTTTAGAGTTATGGTCCAGTACTCAGCAACGAGTGTAACGTGTAATATACCATGCATTGCTACGGGTATCGCAAATCAAAAGTCGCCTATTCATAAGTGAATTGTAAGGTGTAATGTATAATTTGTCACCGGTTTTTTTTTTAGTGGGGGATGTCAATTGAAATTTCTATGAAACATTCCAAAAAAATTGAATATTTCCCAATCACTCTTTTGAAATCAGGTGTTCCGTATTACTGGACTTGACCCAATGTGCATTACAGAACTAACCTCGCAATGGAGCAACACAACAGGTTATTGACAACGATCAGGGATCAATCCCGAAGGAAAAGATTCGATGACAACACCTAGTAATTTCCAACCATAGTCCGATGAACTAGCACTTCACTCTCCTAACAACCATAGTCAGATGAACTAGCACTTCACTCTTCTAACAACCATAGTCAGATGAATGAGCACTTTACTCTCCTAACACCCATAGTCAGATGAACGAGCACTTCACTCTCCTAACAACCATAGTCAGATGAACGAACACTTCACTCTTCCTAACAAACATAGTCAGATGAACGAGCACTTCACTCTCCTAACAATCATAGTCAGATGAACAAGCACTTCACTCTCCTAACAACCATAGTCAGATGAACTAGCACTTCACTCTCCTAACAACCATAGTCAGATGAACTAGCACTTCACTCTCCTAACTTCCACACCACGCCAAGGCCACGGTGGCCCATTTAGAAGAGTAACGGATTAGCAACCGGAGGGTTGCGAGTAAGAAACCAACGAACACCATCGTGTACGAAGGGGGTTGGTGCACATTAAATCTGTCATGGCCTCAAATGTCTTCACGTTGGTGAGGTGTGGAAGTTTGGAGAGGGGGTGCCAGCTCAGATATTGCCTCGTCATCTGACTATGGGTCAAAATTACATGGTGTTGTCCTCTGTTATTTCCATTGGGGATGAATCCCGGTTCATCGCCAATAGCCCGTTGTATTGTTCCAGTACAACGTTAATTAAAATACCTACCTACAGCCACACCACGCCAACGCGAGTACATTTGAGGTCACGACAAATTTAATGTACACCAGCGACCACTACATGACGGTCTTTGGTTGGATCGAGTATCAATCTCGCACAAACCTACGGCTGTTAATCCCCTATAATATTAACGAGTATTATTTTAAGAGTTCTTAATTTCGGTTTTGCGTTTTTAGTATGCGGTTTTACATTAATTTTAACGCGTTTATTTATGTATACATTTCATTTTAATCTAAGGCAAGCCACACACCAGTCATGAGAACTAAATTAGCTGAAATACTCATGCGTACCGACATTTTTGTTTTTACAAATGCAGGGCACGTTTGCGCATGAGTATGTTTTAACGCATGCTGATCCAGTTCGTGGCACGACGTAATAAGAAACTTCTCAGTCCCGTTACACTGTTCTCTTCAGTATAACGTGCTGTTTTCATGTCCCCTCAGAAGCGTGATTTATCAAGGGATTGCTGTCCTATATTTTGAGGCCGCGATAGCCCAGTTGAAGGGCAACGGATTAGCAAACGGAGGGTTGCGAGTTCGAAACTCGGTACAGCCAAAGACCATCGTGAACACGGTGGCTGGTGGACGTTGTCATGGTGGTGTCATGGCATCAAGTGTCCTCACGTTGGAGTGGTGTGGACGTTAGGAGAGTAGGTTACCAGCTCAAGTGTTCCCGTCATTTGACTGGTTCAAAACTACGAGGCGTCGCCCTTGTATTGATCCCAGACCGTTGTATGGCTCCCAATGCGACCTTAATTAACTACTAATTTTTATCTTCAATGAGAACGCTTTCATCGGTCCCGCTATATCTCTCCACTCGGTATATCGTACTTTTTTCTTGTCCACCAAGAAACGTGTTTTTTGAGGAATTAATGTACTACATTCCAAAAAATTATCAAGATGAAATGTTTATCAATGCAAACCCTGTATATCTCACAGCCGATTCAATATTCATATTATATGCATTGATGCCCAATCGAATAGCATTTTCCTTGAACAAAAAGTAAAGTTATTAATGCATAGTGTTAACCATTAATCTAATTAGCACTTTAGTCTCGGTCTCGCTATATCGCTCTCCTTGGTATATCGCACATTTTTCTTGTCCACCAAGAATTGTGTTTTTTGAGGAATGAATGTATTATTACATTTAAAAAACTATCAAGATGAAATATATATCAATGCATACCCTGTATATCTCACAACCGTTTCAATATTCATATTCAATGCATCGATGCCCGATCGAATAACATTTTTCTAGAAGCGAATTTGAGACATTGATCAGCTACGTCCCTATCCACTCTTGAAATACACACTTATATCCATAAATTAAGGATAATGCCAGCTCCGGGAAATAAAGGTTCAGAAACAAAACAAACGTGACTTATTCATAAAGCCCACTTATTAAACAAAAGGTAAAGAACAAAAAAGATGGTGTATGTATGATACCATTCATAAAAACTACGATTTTTGCCTCACTGGAGCAATTACAAAAATATCGACCTTACAAAAACTTAACATGACATGGTTGGTGTGATGGTTAATACATTGTATGTCTCCCAGACGATGAAATACAGTTCGTACAACGCCTAGGCATGCTGAGGATCAAATTATCGAGCTAATATTGGGGAAGATCACTACACTCAGCAAGCAATGCTCTCTGAAGTTCCGGTAAACATGTAGGAGGTGGTTGACGGGCTGCAACTCGTCGGCCAAGCATGTCCCACACATGCTCTATCGGATTCAAGTCAGGTGAGAATGATGGCCATTTCGTACGGGTGATATCCACAGATTCGAGGCATTCGTTTACAATGTTTGCACGGTGATGACGGAAGTTGTCATCCATAAACACAAATTTTGTGCCCATGGCACCCCTAAACAAACGTACGGCACCCCCAAACAAACGTACATGTTGTTTCAGAATGATGTCCCGATAAATTTGGCCTTTCATGGTTCCGATTTGAACATGCAGATCTGTTCTGGAGCCCAATATAATTCCATTCCAAACGAGAAATCATACACCACCGAGACGGTGTCATTCAATGATATTGTTTTGGTGGTAGCGGGTACCTGGCGTTCTCCATATGAACGTCCGCAGTGAATCAGACTACAAGCTAAACCTGGACGCTTCGGAAAACATCACACAAGCCCACTGTGACGATGTCCACATTGCATGTTCTCTACTCCAGGCTAACCGCTGGCGACAGTGAGTTGCCGTGAACGGAACACATCTGACAGGCCTACGAGCATATAGACCAACATGACCCAAACTTCTGTAAACGGTTTGCCTTGAGACTGTCGTACCCGTGGCTGAAGATAGCTAAAGAGAATGGTCGAATGATGTGCTCCGTCTGCTTCTTTTTGCAGTTACTGCCAAATACCGGTCGTCATTCGGCGTTGTAACTCGGGGCGACCTGTACTGTAACGTCTACTGACATTTCCATCGTTTTAGAATCGTTGCCAAAGCCTAGAGATGACACTTTGGCGATTCAAAGTTCCACTGAAACTTCCGTCTGAGTACGTCCACATTCCATTTGGCCGACAATTCTACCACTTAAAAAACATCGACGTGCGTCCTTTGTGCCATAACTATTCGGTTGTGGCACTGAGTGGCTTACAGAACGCTTGTGAACAATTTTACTTCTTTGCTACCATTCCTTATATACACCTCTCTTACATTCTCGTCAATGTGACGTACTATCGGCGTCATCTGATGGCTTCCTGTAATTTGGATATTATTCTTGAAGATGTGTGCGATATTTCTACAGCTGCAAATTTTACTTTAGAGTGCGATTTCCGTGTGATTCTGAATTATCCTTAATTTATGGACAAGAGTGTGAAATACGTTATTATCGTCCAATTTTTAATTTTAATCTAATGAGCAAAAATTTCTCGGTCCCAATATATCTCACTTTTTTCTCCTTTAAGAATCGTGTTATACAGAGCAACTTCTGCACTACATTTCAAAGAACCAGCAAGATGAAAAGTCTATCAGTGTTACAACCTGCATATCCCACAACCGTTACAATATTCACATTCAATGCATCCATGGCCAATCGAATAGCGTTTTCCTAGAAGCATAAAGTAACGTTAAGAGTTAAGCTCTACACAAACCGAGTTTCTAAAAACCCGAGTGCCGTTGTAACCATGCATAATAACTCAAGCATGCATAATAGCCAGCCGGAAACTCATTTCATGAGGGCGAATATCGAACAGATTTTAACAATTTCTTATTTTATACCATGTTCGTCTTTTAAGACGCTGCCGCGGTGTTCGCGACTTGAGGAGCTGGCATATTAAGGATATGTATCGCGAGGAGCTTAGGCTAAAGGATCACGTTTCTCTCTAAATATCTATGTATATATAGATATAGATATATATATATATCTGTAAAATCCCAATTTTCCTAAAACTTGAGTCATCTAGAAGAGCTTTTGAAAAAGGGGTTAAAACGTGGACCTTAGATATCTGGTACGTCTTACAAACGAGACATTTTATCTTAGGGAGTAAGTTACGGAGGCAATTATTTTAATCCCTCAGATAAGGATGAGGGCATGTTTATCTCATGGCCATTGCTTTACCCTCTTTCCGAGTTAAAGCTTATGGGGAAGATGCCCGAACCCCCGTTGCCGGGTATTGATTTTATGATCTTCTAAATACATCGTTAGATTTAGACACAGATAATAGAAAAGGAAAAGAGATCGCTTCAACATTTTCCGATAAAAATTATCTGATTTGAAGAGCGCACTCTTGAGAACACATTACTATTATGCCTCGTCCGCATGCATGACTTTTATGCTAGTTACATAATGTGGCCCATTCAAAATTCCTGACTCGGGACGTTTCGGCTGCTCGATAACTAGAGATATCCGGAGTTTTACTCGTTAAGTGCATGAAAGTTCTTCAAACTGGAGCTGCGCTTATAGGTACGCCTTAGACCATTAAAGAGGACAGCAAAGACCAATTTTTTGGACTGGATTCTCTACGCTAAGTAAGCTCCTTAGGGAGTCGGGATTTTAAATACATTCCGGGATGTGCCTATAACCAGCAATGGAGCATTTAATAGAAAGTGTAGAAAGGTTTAAACACCCTCAAAATGCACTATATTAGTAATTGGTGGGAGTTCTTATTAGTAAGCAGACATCTAAGGACGCCAAGTAAAAGGAGTCTAATTAGTGTTTAAACATGTATATAACCATCACTGGAGCATTTAATAGAAGGTGTAGGCAGGTTTAAACATCCACAAAATGCACTATATTAGTAATTGGTGGGAGTTCTTATTAGTAAGCAGACATCTAAGGACGCCAAGTAAAAGGAGTCTAATTAGTGTTTAAACATGTATATAACCATCACTGGAGCATTTAATAGAAGGTGTAGGCAGGTTTAAACAACCACAAAATGCACTATATTAGTAATTGGTGGGAGTTCTTATTAGTAAGCAGACATCTAAGGACACCAAGTAAAAGGAGTCTAATTAGTGTTTAAACATGTATATAACCATCACTGGAGCATTTAATAGAAGGTGTAGGCAGGTTTAAACAACCACAAAATGCACTATATTAGTAATTGGTGGGAGTTCTTATTAGTAAGCAGACATCTAAGGACACCAAGTAAAAGGAGTCTAATTAGTGTTTAAACATGTATATAACCATCACTGGAGCATTTAATAGAAGGTGTAGGCAGGTTTAAACATCCACAAAATGCACTATATTAGTAATTGGTGGGAGTTCTTATTAGTAAGCAGACATCTAAGGACACCAAGTAAAAGGAGTCTAATTAGTGTTTAAACATGTATATAACCATCACTGGAGCATTTAATAGAAGGTGTAGGCAGGTTTAAACATCCACAAAATGCACTATATTAGTAATTGGTGGGAGTTCTTATTAGTAAGTAGACATCTAAGGACGCCAAGTAAAAGGAGTCTAATTAGTGTTTAAACATGTATATAACCATCACTGGAGCATTTAATAGAAGGTGTAGGCAGGTTTAAACATCCACAAAATGCACTATATTAGTAATTGGTGGGAGTTCTTATTAGTAAGTAGACATCTAAGGACGCCAAGTAAAAGGAGTCTAATTAGTGTTTAAACATGTATATAACCATCACTGGAGCATTTAATAGAAGGTGTAGGCAGGTTTAAACATCCACAAAATGCACTATATTAGTAATTGGTGGGAGCTCTTATTAGTAACCAGGCATCTAAGGACGCCAAGTAAAAGGAGTCTAATTAGTGTTTGAACATGTGTATAACCAGCACTGGAGCATTTAATAGAAGGTGTAGGCAAGTTTAAACATCCACAAAATGCACTATATTAGTAATTGGTGGGAGCTCTTATTAGTAACCAGGCATCTAAGGACGCCAAGTAAAAGGAGTCTAATTAGTGTTTGAACATGTGTATAACCAGCACTGGAGCATTTAATAGAAGGTGTAGGCAAGTTTAAACATCCACAAAATGTACTATATTAATAATTGGTGGGAGCTCTTATTAGTAAGCAGGCATCCAAGGGCGCCAAGTAAAAGGAGTCTAATTAGTGTTTAAACGTGTCTATAATCAGCAGTGGAGCAACGTATAGAAAGTGTAGTCAGATTAGGATAACCCAAAATGGTATCATATTATTGATTGGTGATAGTTCTTTTTAGTACACAGGCATCTAGTAGCGCCAGGTAAAATGTCTCATTAGTTTTTGTGGGTTATAGGTGGTTCTAACAACTAAATAGGCTAGTTTCTCTAGGCTAAGTAAACTCCTCGGGGTACTTGGGATTTTAAATAGATTCCAGAAAGTGTCCTCAACCGGCAGTGGAGCAACTTATAGAAATTGTAGGCAAATTTAAACATTCCAAATGTGCACTCTTTAGTTGTTAATAGTTATAATTAGTATATAGGTATCCTGGAGGGCAAAATAATAGGGGCCTACACCTCTTGAGCCTCCATTTGAAATACATTCCAAAACGTGTCTGTAACAACTAAAAAAGTGTAGTTAGGCTTAGACATTTCGAGAGGTCTGTTTGTTATTGGTAGGTAGTTTAATTAACGTCGCACTGGAGCAACACAATGAGCTATTGGCAACGACCTGGGAAAAATCACGAAGGGAAAGGTACAAGGACAACGCCTAGTAATTTTGTACCAAGGTCAGATGACGAGAGCGATACCTGAAGTGGGACCCAAATTCTCCAAGTTTCCTCACCATGCTAACATGAGGACATTTGAGGCCACGACAAATTTAATGGGCACCAACCCTCGTATACATGGCGATCTTTGGCTGCACCTAGTCTCGAACTCGCAACCCTTCGATTTCGAATACGTTGCTCTTCCAACTGGATTGCAGCGGCCTATTAGTGATAGTAGCTATAATTATTATACCCAGTAGCCCAGTAGCCCATTGTGTTGATCCAGTACAACGTTGATTAAAATACCTACCTACCTAATTATTATATAGTGTGTTTCGAAAATATATGCCCAAATTATAAAAGATGACAGAGGGGCCCAAAATAAACAAGTTTGTCAAAGAAGGTGTGCTTGGAAATGCCACCACATTTAGGTGGTAGAGGACTATGTTTAGGTCAGTTGATAACATCGATTGGATGCATTGCTGCACAAATTCGGAGCTTGCCATTGCAAATCGGAGCTAAAAATGACGCCTTACGCCACAGAAAAGATGTTATCGACAGATCTAAAGAGCTAATACCACCTAAATGCGGCTTCTCCGGGCATTCATTCATTTCCGAGCACGTCTGTTATATAATACGAAACTAGACACTCATAACCTCTGCTATATATTTCTTATTAAACTAAATAGTATGAGTGTGAAAAGGCGACAGATATATTTTGTATCATGTGCTTCAAACCATTCTGGAAGTTCAGAATTCTTAGGAAGCATGAGTAGTTTAGCCTCCAAGTGGTTTCGAGAAGACATCTTGTCCATCTCGATCTGACCAATTTTGCCAGTGAAGAGCGAGATACACTACCCTACATTAACGAACCGGACAGCAAGATGTGATAGTATAAGGGAAATAATACATGCTTCAATAGGGGGATGGTCCCCCACGTGCTGCAATTGCACTAGCAACACGTCTGAGCATACTTTCAACAAGGTTTTGAAAAACAGCTATGGGTATTTGTGTCCATTCCTGCTGCAAGAATGTCGCCAGCTCAGCTGTAGATTTCGGACGTGGTTCCCCGGTCCGTAAGCGTCGCTCTATCTCGTCCCATAAAAGTTCTATGGGGTTTAGGTCGGGACTCTGAGCTGGCCAGGGAAGACGTTTTACATCCATATCTTGATACTATTGCTTGACAGAGGCTGCAACGTGACATAGAGATTTGTCGTCCTGGAAGTAACATTCGTCCATTCCATAAAATTGCCAGAGAAGTAGGAAGAACCTGATTGTCCAAAATATTCATGTAGGCGTCGGCGTTTAATTGACCAGGAACAACATACAAAGGTCCCAGGCCATACCACGAAAAACACCCCCAAACAAGTAGTCGGATGTTAAGCAAATCCGCTGGCGTCCGGTCCATTATTGTCGGGTAGCAAACTTCGTCATCAAGATATTGCCGAAGTTTTGGATTCTCGCGAGATCAAGATGTAGTCAGTTTTCTTTGTATGACAAGATATCTTGTCCATCAAGATCTGGTCAGTTTTGCATATGCCGAGATACCCCGTCTAGACCTCCACAAGAAGGATTTAAGTTCCTTGAAGACTTCTATTATTGGTATCAAAAATGCGGGACGATACGAATATTACGGCGCTGTATATCTTGGTTTTCAGCCATCAGCACATTATTTAATCATCCTGGTTTCGTCGAGGTACCTCGGCATTAGCAAAACTGACCAGATTTTGATGTAGACGAGATGTCTCGTCGTTAGAAGAATACTGACATCTTGATCTCATCATCATTAAAAACATCGGCGCTATCTTGATGACGAGGCCATTTGGAGAGTTAAGTTAAGAATCAAATGTAAGCCTGTTCTTCAGAATAGCAATCATTTTTGCTACAGAAATTCACATTATAGTGAAATAATTTGGTATTTGACAATATTTATAACTTATGAGTTTAATTCAGCATGACTTCAGATTTTTCCCCTATTCCTGGTTGAATAATTTGGTGTAAACCCAAAGATGGAAAGAGTTAAAAGTGGACAAGGACATTTTAACGTTTGATTTTTGAATCAAACTTGATTTTATTGATACTGTTGGCACGGGGAATGATATCAGAGATACACTACTTTTTGCATGTCACTAAACACACACGCAAATGCACTGACTTAAAACACAAAATTAAACACTCATAAAATGAGTACGAAAATATGAGTAGGAGAAAGTGACATAATATGAATTTTTTTTTTAATTTTATTGGTGACTGTATAATGAAATATTTTGCAAACCTATTTTTAATTTTCCACACTGTCACACTGCTGTTTCGAAATGTTGATTGAATATTTGTCAAAACGCATTGCAAATTAGCTGTTTTGGGAAAAGATTACCCAATATGGAAACACCGACCTTTCTTAATCTGATATTGTGCATTCACAGTGACAAAGAAATACAAGCTTGACAAAAAAAAACTATTAAATATAAAACTTATTTATTTATGTATAAACGTTTCAATTAACTTAACATACCTTATACTTCTAAAGACCAGTCAAAAAGAAGTCTTCCAAACTCTTAAAAGCGATGTGCTCCTGTAGGTTGTTACTGAAGCATAGGTCCGTGTGCAATGGGGAAGGTGACAATGACTCTAAGTCCCTCTAGCTAATAGTTCATGACACTTTCAGTAGATGGCGACACCGTACGGTAAAGATACAGGAGTATCTCATATTAGGCAAGTATCTCACAATCGGCCACTTTCCCTATTCTTAAATTAAGTATTATGAATATGAAAAGATTATGAAAGAGATTCTGTATCATATGTGTTTCAAATCATTCTGAAAGTTCCGAATTCGTAGGAAACATAATATTTAATGCTCCATCAAGGCTTCGAATTTTGATTATAGATATCCTACAAATGCGAGACATGATAGGAATTTTTAGGCATCGAGGTTTTAAGTCGTCAGGACATTAACCCTTAACTTCTGTGTCACAAACCGTCTCGTAATTAGTGTGGAGGGGTCTCTCAGACCTCGCTCACTAAAGGGCGTATAAAGTTGATTAATATAATATATTAATGAAATATTCTTTAGATAATTATTATTTATACATTTTTAATTTAGATAATTCAATTCTTAACATGAAATACATTTTAAATTACTATATAAGTTAAGTAGATTCCATGTCTCTTCAGGTTCAGCTTTCAGAACTAATTTTTCAAGACGTTTCAACCATGGAAACCGTTAAACTATGTTGTGTTTTGGTGTTCTAACGGGACGATTAGGTTTCCCCCCCCCCCGGGCATCCCATTTGAAGTTATTTTTCCGTAGAAATATTATTCTTGTGAAGACTCACTTGGAAGTTCTTCATCTACCTGTCGTGTTCGCTTTTAAAAATATTATCCGAAATTTCACTGTCCCGGTACTCTATTTCCGACCAATTATCAACAACATCCTCAATTTCTTTTGTGTAAGATACACAGGTCGTTTATTAGTAAAGTTTGTTGCCATTTTAGGCTCTCTGCCGAAATTCCCTACTCAAACTTAGACGGTTTCATTCAACAATAACGGTAACTCAAATACTGTGAAGGGGTCTAAGACAGTGCTCTCCAACCTTTTTATCTCCGAGGACCGGATCAACGTTTGATAATTTTAACGCGGCCCACTGGGGGGGGGGGATACGTTGATTGTTTATATTGTAGATTGTTTTGATTTAAGAATTTTAATTTAATTGGTTTTAAACATGCCTACAAAATAAAATACAATTACACCAAAAAATGAATATAATGTGATTTAACATTTTATATATAACTCACTAGAACGGTAAATCAAAAAAATAGTTTCCCAACCACAAAAAACCCACGAAGCGCACGAACTCTTTTAAAAGCAAAGACATGTGATCGTGCACCAACTAGGAGTATGAATGTTTAGGCTCAGTCTCGCCTAAAATCCCCGTTAATGTCTGAAATATGTCCAAAATGCCCCTGTTCACGCGCCGTCCCCACAACTTCAGTTTGGATTTAAATGCAGATTGTGAGTTTGCTTAGTGAGTAGGTGGGATTTTCGGCCTTCATTTTATCAGAACTGTGTTTTCAGACGTTGTGTGTCACTTGTAAACCGATAATATTAATTATGATTGTTACTAAAAAAGAAAATTTTATTCCTGCAATACACTTTTTTGTCAGTAAAAACCACTGATAATATTAGACAAACCCGAGATAAATACACAAAAGTAAATAAAATGGAAATAATTTAATATTTCTTGGACGGCCCGGTACCATTTGATCCACGGACCGGTACCGGTCCGCGGCCCGGGGGTTGGGGACCACTGGTCTAAGAGACCACGCGGGAAATGCAAATAGTGTAAAACACGAAATAGTTGGGGCAGACAAACCAGTCTTGGAATGTGGATTCTGTTGGACGTTGTAAGAAGGTATTGAATAGGACACGAACCAATATTCACTTTAAGGGGTGGAAACGACCTGTCAAAAATGACTCGGGGTCTGTGAGACCCATGACAGCAGTTAAAGGTTAAGTCACCCCTCCTAGTGGTGGTCTCAATCATGTATCTCGTCATTGCAGGAAAATGACCTGATCTCGTTATCATTAATAACTCGACGATATCTTGGTGGCGAAAGATTTCGTCTAAACGACTTGGAGGGTTAATTAATAATCGAATATAAGCCTTTTCTTCAATCCATCGATCATTTTTGCATATTGGAATGAAGGCATTTTGGTGCGCAACTATTTTTATAGCTTATGATTGAAGCTCAGCGCGGCTTTGGGTTCTTGCCCCCATTCCTGGTCGAACATTTCGGCGAAAAACCAAAGATAGAAAGAGTTAAAAAGTCGACAGGGACATTTTAACGTTTGATTTTTCCATCAAACTCCTTCAAAGCCTTTCAACATTGATTATTGATATCCTATAAACGCGGGACTTGATAGCTGGCATTTTGCGCTCGATATGAGCGCCGAGCGGATAAAAAAGAGCCATTTCTCAATACCCCAGACTTCAGAGCAGAATGTTTATCAGATCTGGTTCTTGTTCCGACTCTTCCATTTCAGTAGCTGCATTTGCAAGAGTAGACAAAGTTGGATATTCAAAGGCTGTGCTTAGGGAAAGAAAAGGGCGATATATAAAATTTATTATTTTCCTTTCGACTTTGATACGTTCATGGTTTTCAAAGGATTTTACAACTGCTCTTATATTTCAGATCTTTGCTGGCGGAGTTTTTCTGATAAAAAAAATGTATGTATAACTGGAGCAATGATACCGGGAGACGCTAAAAACCGGGAGATGTTTTTTATTCGTCTTTTCTCCGGTAAAGATCGCATTCCGGTTCAAAATAAAACTAACTCTGGAAAACAGTAAAATGTTGCACTTCATGGAAAAATGTTAGTTCTATTTAGAATGACCGATTGCGATGAGAGCTAGATATGTACATCTATTTGCCGATTTCTGATTGGAGAAGTAAACAGCTGAAGTTTGCTTGGATCGTAGTGTTACCATTTTTGTAAAGATTTACTAATTTTGTGTAAAATGTTGAGCACTTTATGGCAAAACTAGCTCTATTTCGTATGACCGATTACGATGAGAGCTAGATATACACGTACTTGTTTCAATTCTGACTGGTGATGCAAGCAGTTTAACGTGACTACATCTTTAGTATTCCCATTTTAGTATTAGATTTACTAATTTAGAATAAAAGGTTGCGCTTCGTGGTAAAATTTTTGCTCCATTTGGAGTGACCGATTGCGATGAGAGCTCAATACATATCTACTTGTTCGATTTCTGACTAGCAGCTTTAACTGGACTAAAATCTTTAGTCTTCCTATTTCAGTAATAGATTTATTAATTTGGAGTAAAATGTTGCGCCTGAATGGCAAAATGCTGGCTCAATTTTTTTATGTGACCGATTACGATGTAATCTAGATATACATATGTACTTGTTCCATTTCTGACTGGTGATGCTAGCAGATGAACTTTACTAAAATCTTTGTGTTCTCATTTTAATAATAGATTTACTAATTTGGAGTAAAGTTTTGCGCGTCATGGCAAAATAATTTTTTTCTCCATTTGGTATGACCGATTGCGATGAGACCTAGATACACATCTACTTGTTCTATTTCTGATTGGCGATGCAAGCAGCTGAACTTGATTAAATCTCAGTGTTCTTATTTTGTTACTGTATTTACAAATTTGGAGTAAAATGTGTGTTGAATGAAATCCCCGTAGAAAAAAATTTGAGTATTATAACTATCACACCCTTTGATCAATACACACCAACTTTGGTACACTTGTGCTTTAGAACGCTTCAGGAAACAAAGGCTATACATTAACCCTTATTCTATTTGTCCTGGATGTGCATAGAGGGCTAAAATTTATTCGAAATCCTCATAGAAATAACATTGAATATTATTAAGATATCAGTTGAAACGTATGATGTTTTACTAACATTGCTGGAAAAGCACATTTTTTCAAACAAAATATTAAAATAATTTAATTTATAACACTTATTTTTGGACCTACGTTTTATTTCTTTTCCAAAACAAAAATAACATTCATGAACATATGATTGATGATATCAAGAAATTTAAAGGGTTTTTTCTTACATTTAACATGAGAGGTATTCACAGTGTAAACAAACAAGACGGAGTGAAAAGATTTTTCTTCCGTTAACCAAATGCTTTTGGTTGAATTGATACATATTGGAGTTACCTTCAAATGTAATTCATCGCCATTTTGGAAACTATTGGCATTTAATCTATTAGGTGAAGACCAATCAATTATTATACATCAATTTGAAATTCCTTCTTTGGAATGTTTATCAGCGACGGTGATATCTTATGCGAAAAACACAAACCATCACGTTCATAAATAAGGACAGAAAACACGTATCGCCTCAGAAATACCATCTTCATATGCATTTAGCTTAATAGTCTATTGGTTGGACTTTATGGTGATAGAGCCATATCTAACCAAGTTGTATCAAACATAATACAGACAATGCGCCAAGTGAATGGACATACACATACAAAAAAAAGCTTTACTAACATAGAACAGAGAAATACGCCAAGAGAGTAATCGAACTTGATTTAATGCGACAGAAAATGCCACTCCGAATCAAACGTAACGCAACACCACTCAAATTGGATGCTATCAATTCTACAGAAGAAAAACCTTTTTAACAGACCACTTCTGAAATAAAATCCCACGATTCGAATTTTTAATATGGGCCTTTAAGAGACGAAATCCTGGTCACCTCACGGGATTAAGACAATCGGGGCTCAAACCTTGCATGCTTTTACAGAGAAAAATCTCAAATGATCGAAGTCATAAATTAAACGCGAGAGAATTGCAACAGCCACCTTGCAAACTCTTGCCCCAAACCAGAGTCGAATTTAATTCAACGAAAATATCGATTTCCGTTCCTCTATCAAAACCCTATTTACCGTAGGAAGGCATCGGTTAAAAATTTATCCAAAACTAAGTTTGACTTAATTGTGGGCGAAATTCTAAATTATCCACTGTTAGGGAAATAAAACGGTGAACGTGTCTCTCACATGCCCGTCTCGAGTACTGCAATTATTCCGCGGACAAAGAATCTATTGAATTTTAGTTTAAACGTTGATGATAGACAATGAGCTTGTTAATGGCCTACAAACAGATGTTAAACGTCGCCTCTCTCACTACAAATTACTGTGTTTAAGGAAACACCGGGGTAAAGTGTTATTGATTAAGTGAAAACTAACATGTTGGAATAAAGAGTTTTCGATTTAGAATCTACAGTGGGCAGGGGAATATTTAAAATTCTTGAGGATATGCCAAAGGGGAAGCTGAGCAGTTCGAACAACCGCGGGATGAATGTATAGTTTCCAATAACGGAAAAGGAATTCGGATTTGCCTGGATAAACGATTTTAAGTGAAGGTATAAATCTGTCTTTCGGGCCCCGGGGATAGGATAAACGAGGGGCCCACTACCATGTTAAACGATGGGCCCATCATGAGTACAGATATGTAAGGGTTGGCTTGTTGGTTTTTATGACGGAAGGGCAAAGTTTGATCAAGGTAGGCCAGTAGACACATTTACGCTAAGAACGTACTAGCCTCATCTTACCGTAATACCAAATACTCAATGTTTAACCCTGTAGGTAACCCTGTTGCGACTATATGTCTCGCCCATAAAGATCTGATCACGTCCGAAAATGACGAGATATTTCATTATCAAGATCTGACCAATTTTGTTAATGATGAGATTTCTCGTCCGCAAAGATCTGGCCAATTTTGCTTTTGATGAGACTTCTCGTCCGCAAAGATCTGGCCAATTTTGCTTTTGATGAGACTTCTCGTCCGCAAAGATCTGGCCAATTTTGCTAATGACGAGGTATCTCATCATCACCAATGAAGACACTTTCCCCGAGAACCCCCAATTGCCTCACCATACCCTATTCGCGATTCCTCAATATTTAACCTTCCAAGGGATTTCGACAAAATATCTCGTTCATAAAGATCTATACAATTTTGCTTAATGACGAGGTATCTTATCATTACCAGTGGGCTCACTTTCTCTGCGAACAAAATTGCTTCACAGTACCCTACTCTCAAATACTCAATTTATAACTCTCCAAGTGGTCTCGACGAAATATCTCATTCAAGATTTGACCAAATTTGCTAATTACGAGGTTCTTCATAATCACCATTGGACATACTTTTCCCGAAAACACAATTGCCTCACCTTATACCCTATTCTCTAATACTCAATATCCTTACAAGTTTTTTCGACAAGATACGTCATCAAGGTCTGACCAATTTTGTTGATGACATCTCCTCATTAATATATAGCCGCCTTTTTTAATTAGGAGGTCAAGATCTGGTCAGTTTTCTTCTAACGACGAGATATCTCGTCCATTAAGATCTAATCAATTTTTCTAATATCAAGATACTTCGTTGATACAAACACCAGAAGGATAACTTGATGTATGAATTTTTCTCATTTTATTTGTACACATGTACAGTTATTCTGAGGTAACTACAATGAAACTATTTATTTATAGCCTTTGAGAGAACCTCAGATAACATATTAAACTTTACGCAGTAAAAACTTGCACGAACAAGAATTATGTATGATGTTATCGGCAACTTATATAGGATCCCTGTTTTAGATATTCGAATGTTTACAATAATTGTTTGAAGTAACAGTTTGAGTTAGAATAACATGTGGAATTAGTGCCTACAGTTCACTGTAGAGCATGCAAACTTAGAATTGGTCTTTAGTATTATTTATAAAAGGCAAGTCACACACACATCGGCTACCGAAAAAATCCAAGCATAAATTTTCCCAATTTGATCCTTTGCTCTTCCCAAAGCAGTCTGGTGCATTGTCATAAGTTTGTGACAAACGGGAAGTCCTTTTGAGGGAAAACTATTTCTTAGTGAATAATTATTTAAAACAAATATGCGGAGGGCGTATTTAAAATACAACTCAGAAAAACACTAAACATTACAGCATAAAAGAAAACTTCACATTAAATGATGTTATTCCACATTGCATCACATTGCCCTAGTATCACGGTGCCGCTGCTATCGGACGTACTGCAGTCTGTATGGCTCCGGATGCCTGTAGCAAACTTCCGCAATCTTATTGACTCACTCAGTATGAACGCTCCACCATGCCCCCTGCCGCTGCTGTCGGACGTACTGCAGTCTGTATGGCTCCAGATGCCTGTACCAAACTTCCGCAATCTTATTGACTCACTCAGTATGAACGATCCACCATGCACCCTGCCGCTGCTGTCGGACGTACTGCAGTCTGTATGGCTCCAGATGCCTGTAGCAAACTTCCGCAATCTTATTGACTCACTCAGTATGAACGCTCCACCATGCACCCTGCCGCTGCAGTCGGACGTACTGCAGTCTGTATGGCTCCGGATGCCTGTAGCAAACTTCCGTAATCTTATTGTCTGACTCCCACGCGGTCTAGTTGCTGTCCGTGTTCGCAAAAGGAGGTAATTCTGGATATATTAACAGGTGGTCATAATAATGTGAGTCGACCGTGAATATTACAGCCAACAGGCTGTGATATAGTTATCAATGCACATTAGTTATATTTTGTTTATCAAAAAATGCCTCTCGCAAGGCATGCGAGCTTAAAATTAAAGATTTCAGTATCGTTTATAAAAGGCAAAAGTCACCCCCTGATCGGCCCGAAAAAGCTTCGCATAAAATTTACAAGTTTGATATTTCGCCCCTCCCAAAGTAAAGACAGTTGCATTGACATAAGGTTACGACAAACGGGAAGTCCTTTTGAAGGAAAAAGCATTTCTTTGCGAATAAATATTCTAGGAAACAATATCGATTAAGCAAATGGACTTTTCACCGAAAGGGAATCGGACAACCCTAAACAATAATGCCGTTGGGAACATCTTGAATAATATGCTCTTTTAAATGTAAAGTGTATGGTAAACATTCTGAGAGGATAAATTATTCATTTGAAAAATGCCGCATTGAATATAAATTGGATGATATAAAAAGAATCATTATGTGACTGGAAGATATAACATATTCTCTCAAACTCGCAGATTAAAGCGATTCCTTTTTATTTGCCATTTTCTAATAAAAATCAGATAAAAGTGGAATTTAAATACGATAATATCGCATGATTTAACACAGAGGAGCGCCGAGTAAACAATAAGTCATTAGAAAATTCAACAGTCATTTCCTATAATTTGTAAAAATAGTGTTTAACTATGGCGTTAGAGTGTTTTAGGCACGGGTGTTTACACAGATGACGTTGTTTTACCATTAGCGAACTGTTTTCCTCGTACATAAATTTCACATTAAATGTGATTTGGAAGAAACTATGTGTTACGTGGCTATGATTATATGCAAGAGGATCTCATGGTTTGATAAAAGCGATTTCTTCTTTTTAAACTCTTCAGCGCATATTATTGATTCAAATTACTGATTTATTTTAGATATTTTTCGCCAGCTTATTGGAGTATATTTTTTTTATATACGCGGTCTGAATGAAATGTAATTCACACTCACGCAGAAAATTTTTAACACACTGCGGTGTACGTTATTTCATAATCCCATACAAATTGCAGTCAGAATTTAATTAGATTTATTCTGCAACAACACAATGGGGTATTGGTGACGGTTCGGGATCATTCCGAAGAAAAAGTTTCAAGGATAGCACCTCGGTATTTTGTACCATCGTCATATGATGATGTCAACACCTGAGTTGGCACCCCACTGTCCTAACTTCCACACCACACCACACCACACCAACGTGAGGTCATTTGAGACAGATTTAACATGCACCAGACCCACTTTTTACACGACGGTCTTTGGTTGTATTCAAACTTCGGTTGCGAGTCCATTACACTTCCAATTGGGTTACATTGCATCGGGGATGCATGGCTTCCAATATCGGCTTGTTTTTCGAATACAATTTCGGCACTTTGCAATAAAAATTCCAAAGACTAAATTTCGAATTAATATACGATAGCTGATTTTCCATTGCCAATTCGATTAAATGCGAAACGTTGCTAAAATGGCGATAAACTACACTTTGGGTAACCTCGATTTCAAAACACTCAGCAAAGTCCATTGTTGGAATCACCATCAGCTGTCTCGTCGTTTTCTAATCAATCCAATCTAAAATCGCTTTCCTTTCACAGGTAATTTTGAAAAAGCCAGAAGTCACAGGCCGTCAAATCCAGGCTCCATGGGGTTTGAGGTTTTGATGTTTTACCAAAATGCCACCTAGATGTTTTAACGTTTTACCAAAATGTCACCTGGATGTTTTGATGTTTTGCCAAAATGACCTACGCAAGACTTTATGAATGGGCGCAGTCACAAAATGCATGTTAAGATCCTTCGTCAAAATCTGAAACATAGCATGGAAATCTTCCAATCATGTTATCCTTGTAGTGTCATCCCCCTATCCTTGTTGATTGCAGACCGTACAGTTTTGGCATTCTCAGATGTTCTCTTTGTTGACGACCTTCCAAACTGTGGAAAATCATCTGTACCATTTTGAATCATCTGTACCGTTTTGAATCATCTGTACCATATTTTTATTTTCCTTGCACTCATTTCATCGTGCCCAAAAGCCTTTACCCTCCTAGTGGTTGTATCAACGATACATCCCGTCATTAGAAGAAAACTGACCTTGATTAACTAGATACCTCCTCATTGGAAAAGAACTCAGCAGCTTTTGAAACTCGTCATCATAAAACAATTGGCAATGTCTTGATGACGAGACATCTCGTCCTATTGTGATGGACTAGATAACTCGACAAAACCACTTGAAAAGTTAATCATCTGAATAGTTCCAGTGGACCCAAAATGTGATGTAAATTCGTTGCTCTACTCTCTCGGTCATTGTGATTGCGATACGTCTCACAGAACTCTAAGGTGTTTAGCACCCAGCTGATTAACTACGGGTTCGTGTTCCGCACATCAATTTCTCCTCCTCTCAACTGCCAAGTTACATCGAAGCTGAGAAAACCGTTTCCGTTTATTTACGATGACTGGATACATTTTGGACCAACTTCTTAATACTGAAGTATAAGTAAGAAGACTAATATAATATATTTATCCGTATATTTACAATGTCAGGATTCATTTTTTAATACCATAATGAAATATAAGTATGAAGACTAATGTTAATATCAATTTATTCTTATATTTACAGTGGCTGGATTACAGTGCTACTTATACTTTATAATAATGAAATACAAGTATCAAGACTAATATTGTTATCAATTTATCGTGTGAACGAGTATTACTCGTATTTTCATTTTATGCAAAGCACATTACTAGCTAACCACCATGTAAAGTTATTTTCAATTTAAAAAATTCACATAAAATGCATCATTATTACTTTTATCCAATAAATAGGTCTCAAACCTCCTAGTTGTTTCGACGAGATACCTCGTTTAAGATACGACCAATTTTTCTAATGACGAGAAATCTCGTCACACATATGCTGCCGATTGTTTTTTTATGATGATGATGCCAAGATCTAGTCATAGACCAGCACAACCCCCAGGAGGGTTAATGAATATAAAAATTGAAAGATGAGAGTATGCCCACTCTAAGCTAAAACGTTGTAAGAAATTATATATATATGTAAGATTCGTGTTGTTCCGTTTGGTAAGGTCTATATTAAAGACTTCGAATCTTACAGCACATTGACATTTAATGAATAAATATATACAATTATTATGTACAGTTGAGTTATATTTCAAAAAAGCTCCGTCATTATCGGCAGCAGTCGTCTCTGCTCGGAAAAAATACGTCAGCTCTCAATGGCGTCCAGGGGAAAAAAATGTCTGTTCTATTAATTTTCTCGTAACTGAATACCAGAATGTGAATGGCTCGTGACAGTCTTGCCTTGCATTCCTACTACAATGCAACTGACTCCTACCAGTCTCGTTGCTCTTATAATGAGTTCTTTCCAGACTAGTAGACAACTACCGTTGTTTAGTATTCCTACAATCGGCCATCCTGATGATCTTTCGTCCTCGAAAGGAACACGACAAACCTAAAAAAAAAAACACAAAACAGTATCTGGGAATACATTGATTCAGTATTAGTTATTGAACCACGACTTCATATGGTCAGCTGCTGTCGACGTCAAGTTCGGTCCTTCATGGTTTCCAACTTTCTCAACGTCATAGCGATCATGGGGTTTCACTTTCTTCACTCGATATGGTCCTAAGAATTTCGGTCGTAATTTCATTCCGACACCAAATTGAGTCCGCTGAATAGCAATAAGATCGCCCTCTTTGTATTGATGAGGTTTCTTCCTCTTCTTATCATACGTTCTTTTATTCTCTTCCTGAATTTTTAGGATATTCTCTTTGGCATCGTCTCTTAATTTCTTCCTCTTCTCTAGAAAAACTTCAGTATATTCTTCTTCTAAAAGCTGGACTATCTTGAGATCTTCTTTGTTTCGCATTTTCACACCTGTCAAAAGTTCGAAGGGTGTCCATCTTGTGCTTCTGGAGTTTGTACTATTGAGTATTCTTTGTACGGCGTCAACGTGTTTGAACCATTTGATCGGTTCTTCAATTGAAAGTTTGGATAACACTGGAATCAGGGTTTTGTGCATTCTTTCTACTTGTCCATTGCCTCTTGGGATTCCTGTTGTGATTTTTAGGTGTTCAATCCCGTTTTCGCAACAAAAATCTGTAAATTCTTTAGATGTAAAAGCGGATCCTCTATCCGAGATTATCCTCGCAGGATTTCCAAAACTATTTTGTTGTTGTTTGAGTTTATTTATTGCGTCACCTGATGTCGTAGATTTGGTAGGATATAACCAAGTGAATTTTGTGAATGCGTCTACTACCGTGAAGATATGCTGATAGTTCTTAGATGTTGAAGGTAACGGACCTATGAAATCAATGTGATAAGTGTATAATGGAACGTCCTCTTTAGGAATTGGATTTAGAAATTTGTTATCCTCTGCTATGGTTCGTTTTGTCTCCAACTTAGTGTTTGGTTCCAGACGATTAGTTACTTCGAGATGAGTTTCGGTTTGAATTTTAGTTGAATCTGAAGTGTTCGCTAAATTAACAATTCTTGCGTAATTCACTCGAAAATTATCGCGTTTGCTCAAAACATGAATTCCGCTCTCTGATAAAGTAAGATTTAACTTATTTATGCAATCGAACCCAAGAACAATATCATCAGGTAAATTTTTTTAAACATAAACATCAGTAACAATAATGCATTCATCAATAATAATTTCTGTAGAAAAGAAACCTAGAGGAGAAATGTGTTCTCCTCCTATACCCATTAAAGTCACATTATCAAAACTCAATTTTGGGGATCCAATTTCAACATAAAATTCATATTTTATCATTGACACATCACTTCCTGTGTCGATTAGCGCATTAGATCTTTTTCCGCACATTTCAACATATTTTCTAAGCTTAGTACGAGAATTAAAAGGGCTATTAATTAAAGTTCTATTTACATCTTTTTTGGGACACACGTCGGCCTTGTGCCCATAATTTTTACATTTAAAGCATCTCACACCCTCAGTTTTCTTTTCACAATTTATCGACCTATGTCCATATTCATTGCAGTTGTAACATTTTATATGATTGGTGTTAATTTGTTCAGGGCGCACGAAAGATCGAGGCTTTAATTTGTCAAAATCCCTATTGAAACGCTTCTTATATTTATCGTCTGATGTTTTCGAATCTCTATTGGTTTTTAAATGACATCGAGCAGCTTCATATTCGTCTAATTTATTGACGAGTTGGTCTATTTTCGTTATTTTCGGTAGCTCGTCTATAAAATGGTCTCGAACGTCATTGGGTATTTTTCGTTTTAGTTGATCGGTAATCATGAGTTCTTTAAGGTCTTGGTAATTTGATACTTCCAACCCACTCGTCCATTCTTCAAAGAAATTTTTCAGATCATGAGCAAAGTCATTCCAAGTAGAAGACGCTTCTTTTCTATGCGAAAGGAAATTTTGCCTAAATTGTTCCGGATTTAATTTAAAACGTTTCAACAATAATCTCTTGACATTTTCATAGTCATTAGCCTTTTCGTCAGGCTCACGCGTGATAAGATTAGCCAAATCCAATGGGAGTAACCCCAACAAATGTGTAACCCATTCCGTTTTTGGTATTTCGATACGACTAATCTGTCTTTCAAATAAAGTTAAATAACAGCTAATATCCTTATTCGTCTCGTAACGGTTAATCAATTTCAATAAATCGTTATTGTATAGGCTGGTAGTTTTACCATAACTGTTGCCTTGTCTGTTAGCAGTTTCGATTTCGAGTTTCCTTAATTCGAATTCGCGTTTTTCGGCTTCAATTTTCTCTGCGCGTTTTTCGGCTTCAATTTTCTCTGCGCGTTTTTCGGCTTCAATTTTCTCTGCGCGTTTTTCGGCTTCAATTTTCTCTGCGCGGGCTTGTTTTTCGGCTTCAATTTTCTCTGCGCGTTTTTTCGTCTACGCGTTTTCTTTTTTGTCGTTTCAG
This sequence comes from Metellina segmentata, assembly GCA_947359465.1. NCBI lineage: Eukaryota > Metazoa > Arthropoda > Arachnida > Araneae > Tetragnathidae > Metellina > Metellina segmentata. Next base: position 28,985,027 of record OX375884.1, read on the forward strand.
TCTATCATCAGCACCACGTCAGGAGAAGTCATGAAACTGTTCTTGCAGATGATTAAAACACAAGTTCAGGTTTGCATAGGTAGTCAAAACATTCCGCCGGCCGGTTCAATCGTCACTGCTTTCGGGGTCTGCTAATCCGTCGTTCAAGCCCTCGTACGAAGGAGGAGAATCGTCGCGGTCGTCAACGGTTTTTCACATCCCGGCCGAACCCCCATTTTTTGTAAGATTCGTGTTGTTCCGTTTGGTAAGGTCTATATTAAAGACTTCGAATCTTACAGCACATTGACATTTAATGAATAAATATATACAATTATTATGTACAGTTGAGTTATATTTCAAAAAAGCTCCGTCATTATCGGCAGCAGTCGTCTCTGCTCGGAAAAAATACGTCAGCTCTCAATGGCGTCCAGGGGAAAAAAATGTCTGTTCTATTAATTTTCTCGTAACTGAATACCAGAATGTGAATGGCTCGTGACAGTCTTGCCTTGCATTCCTACTACAATGCAACTGACTCCTACCAGTCTCGTTGCTCTTATAATGAGTTCTTTCCAGACTAGTAGACAACTACCGTTGTTTAGTATTCCTACATATATATATATTATAAGTATTCATCTTATTCTATCTAGACTGAAATAAAATATAAGAGCTAAAATTGAGTGAATATTTCAGATACCTATATATTTTATTTTAATTAAACAGGATTCAGAATAAAAAATGTACCACGATTTTAAAATTTATATTCGTAAAAGATAAAAATAAGTAAATCATTCTTAGCACTTTAAACAGTTTCTATACTTTGTATTTTTTCAAATAACTTATTAATCATCACACACGCGAAACAATATTATAGCCTGTTGTATAAAAAAGAGTGTTTTGCTAACCACCCATAGAATAAAGTTTTTCCAACCAATCGTATCGGAAAGTATTTCATCGACACAGAGAATTTGGAGAATCCAGGATCGGAAGAATCACAAAACCAGCCACCCGCCTACGTCCTCTGCACTGCACTGTTGTCACACATCTAACGAATCATCAATAAGTTCTCCTATACTTTGAATGAGTTCATCGTCACTGAGAATTTGGAGAATCCACGGTCCGAAGAATCACACACCAGCCACTCGTCTACGTCCTCTGCACAGCACTGTTGTCATCTAACGGATCATCAATAAGTTCTCCTACACTTTGAATGAGTTCATCGTCACTGAGAATTTGGAGAATGCAGAGTCCGAAGAATCACACACCAACCACTCGCCTACGTCCTCTGAACTGCACTGTAGTCCTCCCTATCTAACGGATCATCAATAAGTTCTCCTACCCGTTGAATGAGTTCATCGTCACTGAGAATTTGGAGAATCCACGGTCCCAAGAATCACCCACCAGCCACTCGTCTACGTCCTCTGCACTGCACTGTTGTCATCTAACGGATCATCAATAAGTTCTCCTACACTTTGAATGAGTTCATCGTCACTGAGAATTTGGAGAATGCAGAGTCCGAAGAATCACACACCAACCACTCGCCTACGTCCTCTGAACTGCACTGTAGTCCTCCCCATCTAACGGATCATCAATAAGTTTTCCTACCCGTTGAATGAGTTCATCGTCACTGAGAATTTGGAGAATCCACGGTCCCAAGAATCACACACCAGCCACTCGTCTACGTCCTCTGCACTGCACTGCACTGTTGTCATCTAACGGATCATCAATAAGTTCTCCTACACTTTGAATGAGTTCATCGTCACTGAGAATTTGGAGAATCCAGAGTCCGAAGAATCACACACCAACCACTCGCCTACGTCCTATGCACTGCACTGTAGTCCTCCCCATCTAACGGATCATCAATAAGTTCTCCTACCCGTTGAATGAGTTCATCGTCACTGAGAATTTGGAGAATCCACGGTCCCAAGAATCACACCCCAGCCACTCGCCTACGTTCTCTACACTGCACTGTTGTCCATCTAACGGATCATCAATAAGTTCTCCTACACTTTGAATGAGTTCATCGTCACTGAGAATTTGGAGAATCCACGGTCCGAAGAATCACACACCAGCCACTCGTTTACGTCCTCTGAACTGCACTGTTGTCATCTAACGGATCATCAATAAGTTCTCCTACACTTTGAATGAGTTCATCGTCACTGAGAATTTAGAGAATCCAGAGTCCGAAGAATCACACACCAGCCACTCGTCTACGTCCTCTGTCCTGCACTTGGAAAATCCATGAATTTTCACTAGGACGTTTCTTATGTCCTCAACTGATACTTTGGCCTTTTTTGTTTTTATCATTCACCGATAAGAAACTTTTTAAATGCAGATTTTGTTGATTTCTTTTTTTTTCTCAAAACGATCCGGTAAACTGGAGTCCGGATAATTACAGTTCTACTATACTACCAAATAGGGATGCGACATCGATCTCGATGTTTTCAAAACATCGATGTTTTTAACATCGATGTATTGGGGTCGATGTTTTTGTAACATCGATGTTTATACTTGTCGATGTTTTATTTTTAAATGAAAAAAGTACCGTTATAAAAATTTAAAAAATATACATAATTAATATACATAAATAAACATAATTTTTACAATCAGCACATTGAACATACTTTTAGACCAAATTGACCAAGGGTGAAGGGTCTGAAAAGTAGGGATACGTCATCGATGTCGATGATTTCAAAACATTGATGTTTTATAAAAAAACATCGATGTTTTGGAGCTGATGTACCAGTTATAAGAAATGGGGAAAAAAGTTTAAATGCACTGAATTTTAAAAACATCGACACTTTGGGGGTGATGCATTAATAACATCGATGTTTCAATTTTGAACATCGATGTTTTGCTGTCGATTGCGCATCACTAGTTGCTAAACCAGTTTTAAGAAATGGGGGGGGGGGAGTTTAAATACAGTGAATTTTAAAATCATCGATGTTTTTGGAACGATGTATTATCAACATCGATGTTTTAATTTTGAACATCGATGTTTCAAAACATCGATGTTTTGTTGTCGATGTCGCATCCCTACTAACAAACAGTCGGATATGAAAAGGATTTTATCATCATTCCAATCGAATAGAAAGACTATTATTACCACACAATCTATAAAAAAGAATCATCTTAAAAAATATTATCAACTGGAAAAAGTATCCAAGACAATGTACGCAAGAAAGAAAATATCGTAAATGAAATGCATTGCACAGCTACCCGATATATTATACGCAATTTTAACATTAGTATTTTAATCAGAAATGATAATTTTAATGCATCGGAACATTGAATATAAAAAGTTGCGACTTCATAAAACGTCGGTTTAAATTACTAACATTAGTTTGATGTAGACTGACTTTTGTATTTATCTACTTTTCTTTGTAATTAATTAGTCAGCGCATTAAATTTATTTCAACTTCTTTCTTAAAATTTTTGGTTTTTTGCAACAATTCATTTTTAAGTAGTTATATGAAGTTTTTCCATCGTTTTCGCTTCCTTTTATTGGAATGAGAATTCCAATTCCTATTGTTTTTCCTCTCCTTAAAATCTGATTACTTTTAGTTTTTTTCCGTCTTGTGTCAGCAATTTTCTTTGGCAATATTGATTAACCCTTGCGATCCGCCGAAATTTCTTTTTCTCACTTTTTTAACAGTTTTTACGCTTAGGAGCAAGTACTCTAGCTTGGATTTTTTTACCTTTCTTATTCTTCCTATTTCTGTGCTTTTCCCACCAAGTCTCCTAAGTCAGTGATTACTTTTCCGATTTGTTTTCTCTGGTATAAGAACACTTAGCCTATAATCAATACTTTATTTAAATAATTTTGCATTATAAGATTCAAGTTGCTAAACATCAGATTTAAAATTTTACTAAACAAGTAAATATAAACGTAAAATTTTCATTGCTATTTCTTCAGATTTTCAGTTTGTCTGGGTTCATTATTTGTCCAAATAATTATCAAATGGTCTTGTTTCTTACTTATACATAAATTACTAGTTTTTCCTACACACAAAACCAAAGCCAAAAGAAGTTTTACCTAGTTTTGTTTTCTTCACAAACACTAAGATTGAAATTAAAACCGTTTCAACTGTGAAATACACTACCCTACAACAATATACCGGACGCCAGCGGATTTACATAAAATCCGACTACCTGTATGGGGGTGTTTTTCGTGGTATGGCCTGGGACCTTTGCACGTTGTTCCTCGTAAATTGAACGTCGAAGCCTAGATGAACATTCTGGACCATCAGGCTCTTCCTACGCTCAGGCAATTTTATGGAATGGACGAATGTTACTTCCAGGACGACAACGTTCCGTGTCATGTCAAGCAGTGGTATCAAGATATGGATGTAAAACGTCTTCCCTGGCCTGCTCAGAGTCCCGACCTGAACCCCTTAATACATTTGTGGGACAACTTAGAGAGACGCTTACGGACCACGGGAACCACGTCCGAAATCTACAGCTGAGCTGGCGACATTCTTGCAGCAGGAATGGACACAAATACCCATAGCTGTGTATCGAAACCTAGATGAAAGTATGCCCAGAAGGGTTGCTAGTATAATTGCAGCACGTGGGGGACCATCCCCCTATTAAAGCATATATTATTTCCCTTATACCATCACATATTGCTGTCCGGTCCATTAATGTAGTTTAGTGTACATAACTTCGTTCTGTACGTTCGCTTGAGGTCGTGGTAGCCCGGTTGGTAGGTAGGAAGTTTATTAACGTTGCACTTTATGAGAGCGATTTTTGATGTAAAAAAAACAGATAGTCTTCAAAGATTTTACTTGAGTTGTCCAAACGCTCCCGCATGATACGTATTAGGTTACATTACACTGTAGATTATACCCGTTTTGGAAACGCTTGGCATTAACCAATCAATAATAATGTATCAATTCTGAATTTATACTTCAAAATTTTTATTGAAATGCTGAAATTCGAAAAATAATCCAACTGACGTCACATTCAGAATACGTACAGGAAATACGATCACCGCAGAAACATTACCGCCATCTATATTTATCTTGAGAGGAAATTCCTCTGATAAAGGAATGTATTTTAAATCCTAATTTTTTTGGTGGTTGTCTCGACGAGATATATCGCCATTTGCAAAACTGACCAGATCTATTGAACGAGATCTCTCGTCATTAGAAGAAAACATGATCACGATTATTAGAAGAAAATTGACCAGATCTTGATCTCATCAAAAACTCGGATGACAGTATCGTCTTTAGCAAAACTTACCAGATCTTGATGGATGAGACGCTTTGTCGAAAACACTCAGAGGGTTATTACAAAATGCCTTTGATCAGGATCTTAGAAGTCATGCATTCTGAATGCGATTTCTATGAAAATATACACCTGCTATTAGCTTCTTGAAAGCATCCTAGTTTGAATTGAGTGGCAGGTGAGAAATTCTAGATCCTTTAAATGGTATTAAACTGTTATGGTTAACTGTTAAATTGATAAGGTACTGAGGGTTAATAGAAAATGGCTTTGATCAGGATTTTAGAAGCCATGCGATTTCTATGAAAATATCAAACACCTGCTATTAGCTTCTTGAAGGCATCCTAGTTTGAATTGAGTGGCAAGTAAAAAATTCTAGATCCTTTAAATGGTAATAAACTGTTATGGTTAACTGTTAAATTGATAAGATACTGAGAGTTAATAGAAAATGGCTTTGATCAGGATTTTAGAAGCCATGCTATTTCTATGAAAATATCAAACACCTGCTATTAGCTTCTTGAAAGTATCCTAGTTTAAATTGAGTGGCAGGTGAGGGATTCTAGATCCTTTAAATGGTATTAAACTGTCATGGTTAGCTGTTAAATTGATAAGGTATTGAGAGTTAATAGACAATGCTTTTGATCAGGATCTTAGAAACCATGCATTCTTGAAAGCATCCTAGTTTGAATTGAGTGGCAGGTGAGAAATTCTAGGTCCTTTAAATGGTAATAAACTGTTATGGTTATCTGTTAAACTGATAAGATACAGAGGGTTAATTGAGAAAATGCCTTTGATCAAGAGCTTAGATGCCGCGCGCGTGCATTCTCAATGCAATTTCTATAAAAAATATCATACACACGTTATTATCTTCTTGAAAGCATAATAGTTTGAATTCGAGTGACAGGTGAAAAATTCTAGATCCTTTAACTGATAATAAAAACTGTTCTAAAATTTGAAATCAAACAACGATTTTCAGTCTCCAGTTAAAGGGGTTTAATCTCATATTATATTTCAAATTTGAGCTCTATAACGGAATAAATATTTGATCTTAACAGAAAATACCTTTTATCAGGATTTTACGCTGTTAGAAGACATTCGATTTCTATGCCCAATGGGATTTTTAAGGGAAAAAACGCATTCAATTAGTTGTTAGCTCCTTGAAAACATCCCATTTCAAATTCAAGGACTCGTGAATTAGAAATCATAGGTCCTTGAAATGATAATGAACTGTTTTAAATTTTGTAATCGAACAGCGAATTTTTTTTAGTCTCCAGCTAATGGGGGTTCAATCCCTCCTATAGGCTTTGCAAAGTACTCTCAAACAATTCTTCGGGTAACGTAATAGTTTGTTTAAAGTGCCGATGATTTTTAAAAAGGGCCGTCCCTTTCTCAAGAAAGTGGTAAATATACTCTGCCCAGACCAGGTTCGGTCATGGTGAAAATCAATTACCAGGAGTTCGGCGATAAAAAATCAGTTATCCCTCCATCTAGGGAAAATTATCTTTAACACATGCCAAGGTTAATTGCGGGATCCATATTTTTCTATGCCTCTCTCTACTCTAATTACGGAAATGGTTAATGGTCGGAAGCGTAAAGATGTTTCGAAATTAAAAATCGCGCCAAAATACATAATTAAGGGTAAAGCGGGGGGGGGGGGTTCCGTTATAATGCTTTTTATCCCTTCCTCTCGGTTTTATTTTCCGAATGCATTTCGAGAATCCGTAATTGTATCAATTCGCGAATTAAAACAAGTGTCGAAAAAGGTTGTGTCCGCTGTCAAAACGGCTCGCCAAAAATGATTCGGCGAAAAAATCCGATCGAGAGAAACGAACTGTCCCGAATTAGCCGGATCCCGACGAATTTTCAAAAACCCGGCACCTTTTTTCGCGATCGAATCTGGTTGCTTCTAATGAGAGTTAATTAGAAGCTGTCGGCAAGGCTTGAACTACTTTTAATTAGCAAGTTGTTTACACCTGTTTCTCGGAATAAAAAAACAACCCCGTGAATTTTGCATGCTAAGAGGCTTAGGGAGCAGAGTCCCGGAGCCATTTTTACAACTTCGTTAGATTTATTAAAGCGCGTAAGGCATCGGCGTTTTTTGAGCGAAGATTACGCGTTTCGTTTAAGTTTTATAAGTTCACGGGCTATAATTATGCGTGAAGTCAGTTTCTTTGGAGTAATGCTTAGCCGTCAGAAAAAGGAGCCGCACAATGAAACGGCATTTTGCCTAATGGTCCATCAATTCTGATTGCTATCCCTTACAAATCATCGGTGTGGGAATTTAATCTTTAGCATTGAGAGTCATTTTCTCCTTGGTTAATTAGTTTTATGCTATTTTTGTAATTTGAATCAGATTTTTCTTCGTTTCTCATTCCTTTCTTCATTAGCGGAGGAGAATTCTGAGAGATCATTAAAAAGTTTCTAATTGATGTTTCGGATTTATCAGCGTACAGTGGAATGAATCTTTGAATCTCATTCGTTTGCTGAGAGCAATGCATCAAAAAAGGGGGTGGGGAATGAAGACATGAATTCGAGAGAAAGGTAGACTTTCGAAAACAGACTTTTGAGGTTACGATCCGATTGTTATAAGACGTGTACAGACTGTTTATTTTCCACTAAAAGTTTGTATATGAAGTTTGGTCCAAAAATATTAGGTTTTGCGGTAATTTTACATAAAATGTGTTAAAATCATTCGTTTTCTGAGAGCAATGCATCAAAAAGGGGGGAAATAAAGACATGAATTCGAAAGAAACGTAGACTTCCAAAAACACACTTTTGAAGTTACAATCCGATTGTTATAAGACGTGTACAGATTGTTTCTTTACTACTAAAAGTTTGTATATGAAGTTTGGTCCAAAAATATTAGGTTTTGCGGTAATTTTACATAAAATGTGTTAAAATCATTCGTTTTCTGAGAGCAATGCATCAAAAAGGGAGGAAATAAAGACATGAATTCGAAAGAAACGTAGACTTCCAAAAACACACTTTTGAAGTTACAATCCGATTGTTATAAGACGTGTACAGATTGTTTCTTTACTACTAAAAGTTTGTATATGAAGTTTGGTCCAAAAATATTAGGTTTTGCGGTAATTTTACATAAAATGTGTTAAAATCATTCGTTTTCTGAGAGCAATGCATCAAAAAGGGGGGAAATAAAGACATGAATTCGAAAGAAACGTAGACTTCCAAAAACACACTTTTGAAGTTACAATCCGATTGTTATAAGACGTGTACAGATTGTTTCTTTACTACTAAAAGTTTGTATATGAAGTTTGGTCCAAAAATATTAGGTTTTGCGGTAATTTTACATAAAATGTGTTAAAATCATTCGTTTGCTGAGAGCAATGCATCAAAAAGGGGGTGGGGAATGAAGACTGGAATTCGAGAGAAAGGTAGACTTTCGAAAAAAGACTTTTGAAGTTACGATCCGATTGTTATAAGACGTGTATAGACTGTTTATTTTCCACTAAAAGTTTGGTCCAAAAATATTAGGTCTGGTGAAAATTTTATATTAAATGTGATAAAAAAAAAAAATTTATATACTAATATTCGAAAATATCTGGACAAATTGTATAGGGTGGAGCGGCTGAAAATAAATATTTTCATCAAAGGATATGTGTCTGGAAATTCCGCGTTTAGGTGGCAGATATTTGGTATTTTAATTAACGTCGCTCTGGAGCAACAAAACGGGTTATTTACGACGGTCTGGGATCGTTCCCGAAGGGAAATATCCAAGGACACCACGTAATTTTGAACCATTGTCAGATGACGACTCAACACCTGAGCTGGCACCCCACTCTCCAAACTTCCACGCCATGCCAATGTGAGGAGGTTTAGGTGTTAGAGATCGCTGATCGGGTCAGTCGATAACAACAGTTAATCAACATATAGTGACGAGATACCAAGGTGAGACAATTACCTAGGGGTTAAGTTACTTCACCTGATGTCCTTATGTCCCGATGTCCACATATTTGTCCACTGTCGGTTGTAAACCTCACATCTCTGTACATTTGTATATAATATGCTTAATCTTCAATAAATAGTGAGTAGAATAATTACTCGTCGTGTAAATGAATGGAAAGAAGGTGAAAGGAAATAGACCATAAAGTGATGACATCGTAAGAACGAACCACCGAAGACAAAACGATACGGAGTTGTGACATCCACTTTTAGTTTTTCGTCTTGAAACCCAAATAAGGGCAATATTACGACTTAATTTTTGCTATTATTAACAAATATAAGTCTTATCTGCTTCAAGTCCTCAGGGACACATCTTTAGGTGTGTACGGCATCAGATCCTCGAGATTCCCAAGTGATCATTCCTCCCAATTATTTTCACACTCGCCTACCCTTCTGCATTTTGCTTTTTCTTCCTTCCTCGTCGCGTCTGTCTTTTGTCTGGCCCAGCTTGGCCAAATATGGCCCTCGCACCATAAAACCCGAAACCAACCAACTTTCTATTCCAAATCTATGTAACATAGCGTAAAACACCCGATGATATAATGCGGAATTTCCAACTACAGTAGAACTCCAATTATCCGAACTCCAGTTATCCAGATCGCTTTGAGAAAAAATTAATCAGCAAAATCCGCATTTTAAAAGTTTCTTATCTGTGAATGGGGATAAAAACGAAGAGGACGAAGTGTCAGTTTAGGACATAAGAAACATCATAGTGAAAATTCGTGGATGTTCCGACTACAGTGCAGAGGACGTAGGTGAGAGGCTGGTGTGTGATCTTCGGACCCTGGATTCTCCAAATTCTCAGTGACAGATGAACTCATTCAAAGTGAGTGGAGAATTGATTATCCGGAAGATGACGACATTGCTACTCAACCAGACGCGGGACCGTCACACAGAAAGGCGTTTGAGTGCATTGACATTGCGCTGAAATTGATGGTACGGTAGCCTGAGTGTGACTATCTGCATCTACTCACCGCAATTTCATACAAGACTAGGTTTCACGAAAACGGGTAAAGACAACGAAACAACTAACTTTGACCGATATGTTTGAGCAATGATACATTTTAATACAGTATGTAAATACAAAATGTAAACAAAATCGTTTTCATAGTCATTAAATTACCTTACATACTAAAGCAAAATTCGTATATTTTTAATAACCTTTTTTCGTGAATTATCCAATTATTCGGATATTCGATTATCCGGATGGGGTACGTTCCCAATTGATCCGGATGATTGGAGTTCTACTGTATCACAATTACCTTACCCTTGAGCATTCAGAGAAAAGAAGTCATCTATTCAATACCTGTTTCGAAGAACCCATCATGTACACATAATCGTGGCATTGTATTCGTATCGCTTTAATCAGCAAACGTATTAAGGGTGAGAGTTTCTACTCCCTAACATGCATAATAACTCGAGTATTAAAGGCATCAATCTTCTCCTTTCAACTAACGCATCGGTACAAAAGACTTTCATAAAACACTGCATGAACTGAAGAAGGTAAACGAAACCAATCGGTACTTCACATGTTGAGCCCAAATGAATGCATCTGCCAAAACGAAACAATAAAACAACTCCCATCTACCTCAGATTCGGTAGAAAGTATCACTTTAATCCCACACATGCGAAGCGAACTCAATAATTTAAAATCCTAAATGAAACATTCTTGAGAAACCTTTGTTTAAAAATTGAAAATTCTCTTCTCAAGACCATAACCTCTTTAAAAGACGACACCCGAACTGTTCCGACATGTTTGTACATGCGAGGAGGTCTATTCCCCACAACAAACGGAAGGTGCTGAAACAAAGTGCTTTATGTTTGCTTATAATAAAAACAATTAAGCGACTTCTTTCGCTGTGAAAGCATTCCAGTCATCACTCAAGTAATTTTTCTCCCGCTTTGTTTCTCCATAAAACAAGATGCTTCATTCTTGCCCTGATTTCCTGCTCCCTGATGTTTAAATTACACACTAAATGCACTTACAGACTTGGTAGACACTTCGGAAACTTTTCATCCCGAGGCTGGATGAAATAATGGGGAGAAGAACAAAGGATTTGCAATGCCGAAAGAGTAGCTCTAAACTCCAGGTTAAAAAGAGGTTTGAGAAAACTTCATTTGAATTCTGGAATTAGTTGCTTTGCGAATTCGGTGTAAAAAGGGTGACATTCCTTGGCCTGTTTACGGGGCTTTCTTGCAACTTGGAGCTTTATTTGTTTCGGTTTACGCACAAACTCATAGTTCTCGGTATGTCGTGAATTTGGTTTGTTCTTCTCCAAGGAAAAACGAAAGAAGTTACTAGCATTAAGTGACTTGCTGAAACTTTCTGCGTGAGTTGCTTGCTATTTTTAAGCTTCTGTTTAGCAAACCAAACGGTACCTATGTATATTTCAACATACTGGATCTAGTACAAACAGTGTAAAGTTTTGAAACAAAATAGCAACCTACTCACAAGTAAAATTGAACCACACAAATGCGTTGTTTAAAATACTTTGTTTTGTTTTATTGTAATGAAATCATTTCTTGAAATAATTTAAATTGGTTTTCACAACTCGTTTCTCATGCATAATATATATTTATCGAAAATTTCCTAAAAATGTGTTTTTAAATCTTCATTTGTTTTTAAAATTATATATACACTACCCTACAAAAAAAGACCGGACGCCAGCAAATTTACATAAAAACCGTTAGTTCTGTGAAATTGTGACAACATGTCGAAACGAAAGGAACTTAGTGACTTTGAAAGAGATGTTATAGTTGATTGTCTCAAGTGGCAAGTCTATTCGCGCAATTGCGGTAGAATTATCACAGCCAAAGTCAACAGTTGGTGATGTGAAGAAGTGGAAGACTACGGGAATTGGGACACGAACTGCACACGTTGGTCGTCGTCCCCGTAAACTGACCGAACGGGATAGGCGTGTCCTGAAGCGTGAGGTTCGTAAGAACCGCAAGAAACCACTCCAAATTATTAACAGTGAGTTTCAACAGGCAGCAGGGGTTACGGTGCACCCCAATACCTTGCGGAAAGAACAATACCTAGCGGAAATAACAATACCTTGCGGAAAGAACAAAACCTTGCGGAAAGAACAATACCTTGCGGAAAGAACAATACCTTGCGGAAATAACAATACCTTGCGGAAATAACAATACCTTGCGGAAAGAACAATAATTTGCGGAAATAACAATACCTTGAGGAAATAACAATACCTTGCGGAAAGAATAAAACCTTGCGGAAAGAACAATACCTTGCGGAAATAACAATACCTTGCGGAAATAACAATACCTTGCGGAAAGAACAATACCTTGCGGAAATAGCAATACCTTGCGGAAAGAACAATACCTTGCGGAAATAACAATACCTTGCGGAAAGAACAATACTTGCGGAAAGAACAAAACCTTGCGGAAAGAACAATACCTTGCGGAAATAACAATACCTTGCGGAAAGGACAATACCTTGCGGAAATAACAATACCTTGCGGGAAGAACAATACCTTGCGGAAAGAACAATACCTTGCGGAAATATCAATACCTTGCGGAAATAACAATATCTTGCGGAAATATCAATACCTTGCGGAAATAACAATACCTTGCGGAAATGTTGCCGCACCAAACATCACCCCATCCAACAAAGCCGGCAGACTCGCTTGGTGTTTGCAACGTCGCAATTGGAATGTGGACCACTGGAAAACTGTTTTATGGAGCGACGAGTCACGCTACAAGCTCTTCCAGTCGGATGGGCCTGTTTGGGTTAGGCGAATGCCATGCGAACGTCTGTTATCCGAGTGCATCGTACCAATTGTCAAGTTCGGTGGTGATGGTGGTGCACTTGTTTGTAGGAGTTTTTCGTAGTATGGCCTGGGACATTTGTATGTTGATCCTGTACAATTGAACGCCGACGACTACATGAACATTTTGGACAAACAGGTTCTTCCTACGCTCTGGAAATTTTATGGAATGGACGAATGTTACTTCCACGGCGACAACGCTCCATGTCATGTTGCAGCCTCTGTCAAGCAGTGGTATCAAGATATGGATGTCAAACGCCTTCCCTGGTCTGCTCAGACTCCCGACCTAAACCCCATAGAACTTTTGTGGGACGAGTTAGAGCGACGCTTAAGGACCAGGGAACCACGTCCGAAATCTACAGATGAGCTGGCGGCATTCTTGCTGCAGAAATGGACACAAATACCCGTAGCTGCGTATCAAAACCTTGTTGAAAGTATGGCCAGAAGAAAGTATGGCACTTAGTGTAATCGCAGAACGTGGAGGACCATCCTCCTATTAAAGCATGTATTATTTCCCTTATACCATCACATATTGCTGTACGGTCCATTACTGTAGGGTAGTGTATATTGATCTCCGGAAAAAGAATAAAAAATTTTCAAAAAATTATTTGCTGCAAAACTGTTACGTAAGTTTTTTTTTTATGTCTAACAACAAATAATTGAAATTTAAGAGAGAAACAACTGTGTGATGTAAAATGTAAAATTCTTTCGTTAAACCCTCAAAATGGTTTCGAAGAGCTATTTCATCCACCAGGATCTGATCGTCTTGGTAATGTCGATGTACACCCGTCAAAACAAATTGCACAGTTTACATCACAGAACAAAACGGATGGTGCAATCGCAATCGATAGGGATTAATGTTTTCAACAAATATCAATATTTAAAATTTGTCTGAGGGGGCCGTCTTCGTATTAAATTGGGTGCTTTCTCCAATAATTTCAATACGAACCCCCTTCTTTTATCGCAAATTTGGATTCTACACACAATTTCAAGCGGAAAGAAAAAAGGTTCATCAATTTTATTGGATTTTTCACCGATTTGTAAGTTTTTGAAAATTAGATTTCCTATTTTTAAATTGGTGTTTCACGTTTTTTGTTATATTTGCTACAAACGTTATTTTTTTAATTGTTTTTTTATCCTTTGCTACCCAAAAAGCCAAACACAATCTATAAACATTTTAATTATCAAACTAAATGTACTACTTTTTATTAATTATGAAATTAATATTCATAAAAACTATGAATAGAAACATAGACAAATTTTGACACCATGTGATTCAACTGTTACTGAAAGATCGGAATTCCAAATTCCAGCTCATTATGTGTATAATTAGTAGCGCAGTGAGAATGTTTGCAAAATTCGATGATTATTATCGTTATTGGGGATTGTTCACAAAGTGAAAATAGAAATTTCTGCCAACAGATACTGGGATTCAATCAGAATGGATTTTGACTCAGTCGCCATCTTAATGGACTCCATAGCAAAGCGCCTGCAACAGGTCATTGAATGCGACGGCCACTACACGTCTTAATAAATATTTATAATGTGATCTAACTCCGAACATTTACACGCTCCCTCAATAGTTTTTATGAAATTTCTCGGTCAATTGTACACCGTTTTACATAATTTTTTCATCAAATCCGCCTGAAATTTTGTGTAGAATCCAAATTTGTGATAAAAGAAGGGGGTTCGTATTGAAATTATCGGAGAAAGCATTCAATTTAATATGAAAACGGCCCCCCTTAGACAAATTTTAACTATTGATATTTGTAGAAAACATTCATCTCCATCGATTGCTACCTTCCGTTTTGTTCTGTGATGTAAATTGTGCAATTGCGATCGGGTGAGTCTTTTTTTTTTGACGGGTGTACCTCTTCATCAAGATATTGATAATTTATTGCTTATTAGTGTATATTGTGCAATGTTAATCTACACTCTCTGTCCGATTCAGGACGTAAATAAAGGAGAGAATCGAAATGTCAATATTGGCGTGGTGTGGAAGTTTGGAGAGTGGAGTGCTAGCTCAAATTTGATCTTGTCATGTGACCGTGGTTCAAAATTACGTGGTGTTGTCCTCGGATCTTTCCCTTCGAGTTCGATCCCGCACCGCGCCAATAGCCCGCTTATTGCTTCCAGTGTGATGTTATAATTAAAATACCTACCGACCAAAATGTCAATAAAATTTTAAAAATAATTTTAATAAATTGGTAGTCTAATATTCGTCTTACTGGTCTGACCTTGGTTCAAAATCACATGGCGTCGTCCTTGTATCGTTTCTTTCGGGATTGTTACCGGACCATCGCCAATAGCCCGTTGTGTTTTTACAGTGCGACGTCAATTAAAACACCTACCTAACTGTATTTAAAATTAATGTTAAATATCTCTCTAAAGATTTTTTTTATGGAAAATAAATTATTAAAACGCGTTCGTTCCAAAAACAAATGAATGTTATTCATATATCATACAGCGCGTAAACTATTAATGAACGAAAAAGAAAAAGTTACTTGAATACCTTTAGGTCATTTATAACCTGATTCTGTGGGACTTTTATTCGAAAATTTGACTCCGCTTAAATGAATCGCAGTACCACAAGACGCATGAAAAGACATTTTAATCTCCCTTCTACGACTAAAAGGAACAAAGCTGCAGTCAACTTTTTTTTAAACCACGACATTAATTCATGCGTCAAAATGTTAGGTGATATAGCGAATAATGTAAATGCGAATAAAAAGATAAGAATGCGTGGTAATGCATATATTGTTTCGAAAAATGAATGGTGTCGAAAGAGGAGGAAATGGAGAAGCGCATAAATCGCTCACAAACTGAGCTATTGAAGTGTCTAGAGAGCTTTGTTTCAGATCATATATTAAATGACATTTTTTGGTGCTTGGCTTAAGTTTTTAAACACGTTGCACTGTAATATTTAGTGTAGAATCCGCCACAAATTATGCATTTTGTACGCCTCATCCGTGTATACAGTAAGGCCGTTAATGATAAATCTCACACGTTGAAGAAAAGTGCAGAGAAAAAGAAAAAGTGGGTTATTAATCTTTGGAAACTGAGTAATATTTCAACAGTGTCCTGTTGCACGGAATATTATGACTTGTAAGGATAATTAATGAGTAAGGATGGGTTTAAAAAATTACGCGTAATAAAGGACAAAAGATGTGATGGTTAATGGCTGAATTTTCATGACACAAGATTGTGCTCAAAAGTGTATCTTTGAACTGGTATATTTTGTACCTTTTATGGAACTTATCGGTCGAAAGCGTATTTAAGTAAGTGGTTGATGGTATTATCTTCTTTCTGGAGCAACTCAACGGGCAATTGGAGACAGTCCAGGGTCCATCCCAAAGGGAAAGATCAGAAGTCAATTCCTCGTAGTTTTGAACCACGGTCAGATGATAAAGTCAACACATGAGCTTGTACCCCATTCTCCAAACTTCCACACCTCGCAAACGTGAGGACCTTTGAAGCCACGATAGATCTGACGTGCACCAATCCCCTTTGTACGCGACGGTCTTTGGTTGGATTCGAACTCGCAACCCTCCTAGTCCGTTACTCTTCCAAATACTGAGGCCCAATAATACAACAAATAACTTCCATAGATGAAGATAAAATACTGGAGAAAGATTCTTCGTGCACCAGTCCCCATGAACACAACAGTCTTTGGTCGGACCATGTAAAATGAAAACGTAACTTTTAAAAACACTCTGCATAAATCTTGTTGGTTGTCTCAACGAAATCCCTCGTCATTAGAAGACTGAGCAGATCTTGATGGTAGGTGGTTAATTAATGCCACACTGGTACAACACAACGGACCGGGATCAATCCCACCTAGAAAGATCCACGAACACATCGTAATTTCTTGTGATCATAAAAAATCGGCAAAATCTTGATGAACGAGATATCTCGTCACTATCAAAAGTGTACAGATCTGGCTGGACGAGATATCTCGTCAAAACCACTTGGAGGGTAATGGAGCTTAAAATCGAGTTCCTCCTGTAAATGGAGGTAAACCCAGAATTGTCCGAGGTATCTCTTCATTAGCAAAAACTGACCAGATCTTGATGGACGAGATACCTCGTCATTAAAGAGAAAACTGACCAAATCTTGATCTACTCGTCATAAAAAATTTAACAATATCTTGATGACGATATAGTATCTCTCAATAGCAAAATTGGATAAATATCGAAGGGGTGAGATACCTTATCAAAACCACTTGGAGTGTTAAACGACAAGGTCGGTACAGAAAAATAAACTTCGTGTTTTTTCTAGAATTAATAACCCTGCTAGTGGTTGTCATGACTAGGTATCTCATCATGTATTGGAAAGTCAAAGCTGACCAGATCTAGATGGAAAGGATTCCTCTTCATTAGAAAAAAACTGATAAGATCTTTATGGCAACATATATCGTCCTTAGAAGAAAACTAACCATATCTTAATCTCGTCGTCATCAAAAATATCAACAATACCTTGACGATGAGTTCTCTCATCATTAGCAAAATTTTTCAGACCTTGGTGAATGAAATATCTCTTTATTTGAAGAAAACGTACCAGATCTTGATAGACGAGGTATATTGTTATTTGAAAAAAACTGAGCAGATCTCGATGGACGAGGTATGTCGTTATTAGAAAAAACTGAGCAGATCTTGATGGATGAGGTATGTCGTTAAAAGAAAAAACTGAGCAGATCTTGATGGATGAGCTATGTCGCTATTCGAAAAAAACTGACTAGATCTTTATGGACGAGGTAAGAGTCTGTCGTTATTAGAAAAAAAAATGAGCAGATCTTGATGGACGAGGTATATCGTTATTAAAAAAACTGAGTATATCTTGATGGCGAGGTATGTCGTCATTAGAAGAAAACTGAACAGATCTTGATCTCGTCGTCATCAAAATATCAGCAATACCTTGACGAAGAGTTATCTTATCATTAGCAAAATTTTACAGATCTTGATGAACGAAATAAATTTTTATTAAAAGAAAACTTACCAAATTTTGGTCTCGTCTTCATCAAAATCTCAGCAATATCTTGATGATGAGCTATCTCTTCATTAGCAAATGTGTCAGATCTTGATCGATGAGGTATCACGTAATCAGAAAAAAAAACCTAACCAGATCTTGATGGACGAGATATTAGAAGAAAACTTAACATATCTTGATCTTGTCATTAGAAGAAAACTGAATAGATTTTTATTTCGTCTTCTCATCAAGACATCAGCAATATATTGACGACGCGTTATCTCGTCATTAGCAAAATGTGTCAGATCTTTACGGACGAGATATGTCGTCGAAACCACTTGGAGGGTGACTTATGCCATTCGCCTTCCAACTCCTATCCATGAAAGAAATCATTTCGCAACCCTGTTTAATTTAGTCCGTTCTCCGATAGCGCTTCTGAAAATGCTCCTCATCCTCCGTTCTGAGTCAGTATTTCGTTATTATGACGGAGGAGTCAATATAGCTTTCATTAGTCGCCCGTGAGACGAAGTGGAATCATATTAAGCTTGGTAACAACATCCAAGGATGGAATCCGAACTATGATATGTTTACAAGACAAATAACATCGGGAGATTCTTATTCCATTAGCGATTGTACGGTCTGTAATGAGAAATCATGAGTAATTATAGCAAGTGATTTCTTCACCAGACTAATCTTTTCGAACGGCATCGGGAACGTCTTGGATTGTGTAATCTTACACTTTAACGCCGTTCTATTGGCTTCGATTTCATGATGAAATTATAACGGGGTTGGAAGCAGCATATGCAATCACAGATAAACGTTTTCTGAAGAAATATTACTATGTAAGCTCTAAGAAACAGAGTGGGATTTAGTCATTTATGGATTCTGGTTATACGAAATTTTAAAGATGTTATAAATTTGGGTTTTTGTTTCACACACACAAGGATGTGCATTAGTTTCACATTTTTCACATTTCACATTTTCATTTGAACTCACCAATAAAAGTTGGTTAATTGGGGTTTTATGGCGCAGGCAAGATGGGCAAAACAACATCAAATTAATGGTTAATTAAAAAGATGTTATAGAAATATTGTTGTAGACCAATAAAAGTTGGTTGGTTGGAGTTTAATGGCACAAGGGCAAGCTTTGCAAAACGACATCAAGTAAATGGACACAGAAAAGGAAAGTTTTTACTGACGCAGAGAACACCCCGCGGGAATCAAACCTTCGAGTTGCTTGGGCAGTGAGCAATCCCACGGAGCCCCGATACATCAATGAAAGATATCTACTTTCTTTTTCAGAACAAAATCTTAGTACAATCTTAAACCTCTTGGTGGCTCTTGCCTCGATGAGGTATCTCGTCATTAGCAATACTGACCAGATCTTGATGGACGAGATACCTCGTCATAAGAAGAAAACTGAATAGATCTTGATCTCATCATCATAAAATAAGGCAATATCTTTATGATGAGTTATATCGTCTTCAACTAAATTTGTCATATCTTGAAGGACGAGGTATCTACGTCGAAACCACTTGTAGGATTAATGTACTTAAAATGTTATTGTTTAACAGCCTGGCACAAATGACTTGCATTAAGTAATCTTACACGAGCACCGTTCGATTAGGCTAAATTTCATGAGCATTTTCTGAAAAAATGCTACTATGTAAACTTAAAAATACAGCATATAAGTGGAATGGCAGCTAAATGTTTTACAGGCCAGTTGAAATGCAGCTGCTTTCAGAGACAGCATGTAATTAATGGAATGACAACAAAGTGTTTTACAGGCCAGTAGAAATGCAGTTGCATTTAAAAATACAGCATGCAATTCAGGGAATGGCAACTAAATGTTTTATAGGCCAGTAGAAATACAGCTGTATTTAAACAGACAGCATATATTTAATGGAATGTCAACTAAATGGTTTTACAGGCTAGTGGAAATGTAGTTGCATTTAAAAAGATAGCATGTGACTAAAATAGAAAGAAAATTAAATGTTTTCATACCATTAGATAGGACATCGGTAAGCTTGTAAAAATAATTTTACAAGTTTGCTTACCTGAATAACTTTTTGAGCATGTATAGACTGCATCTAATAATCTACAAAGCTGCCTGTGAGCATTTAGTGAATCGATATCTATTTCCGAAATTCAGTTTCTATAAAAACTATTGTATCTTTCAGGGAAACCGTAACCTACTCAATCCCGAGAAAACCTCTATCCTCAACAAGTTACTTTATCGGCTATTTAAGGTACTTGGAGGCTAAATATTTTATTTTATTTCCCGAAGAAATATGTTCCTATGGGAATAGTGCACGCGTTTGGGGAAAGTGGGAAAACAACGAAAGAAGTTCCCCTTTGGGGACATTTCTCCCCTTGGGTCAGAACTTTAGAATGCAGCTAGATGGGGACAGTAGGAATTAATGTCTTAGAAAATTTTGTCTATTAACACTTTTGATTGTTAAAAAGTTGATTTAAATATAAAACTAAAATTAGCATTCGTATTTATATTGTGTCATCCAGAAAGATCTGCGCGTTTTCAAATCGAAGCTAGCTTTGTTATTATTTTTTTGCTACCGCTGATAAGGAGTGACCTTGATCGAAGCAGATGTTTAAATTCGGCCTCTTCTGCTTACACTGCATAATTATAGCATGTGTTGTGGTATAATTTTTTTTTTCACTACACTGCTAAGAATGGAGAAACAAAAAGTTCATTTTCGTCACATTATGCTCATTATTTTAAGAAAGGAAAAAATGGCTAGTCAGTCTGTTCGTATTGTGTGCTGTTGCTGTTTCTGAGGCCACAGTTCGAAGGTGGTTTGTTAAATTTAAGCGTTGAAATTTCAGCCTCGAAGATGATGCCCGCTCTGGACAACCATCCTCTGTAAACGGCTTTCTGTATGGTGGGACTAGAAAGGAATTGTTTACTATGAATTGTTGCCCTAAAATCAGACAATAAATTCAGCAAAAAACAGTTCTGAAATAGCAATATTAAAAGAAAAAATCGAAGCAAACCGGCCAGAACTGATCAATCGTCGAGGTGTTTTCTTCCTGCATGACAATGCGCGGCCCCACATTTCACTGAATGTCAGACATAGACTTATTGAGTATGGCTGACATGTTGTGTATCAATCCCCATATTCACCAGACCTTGCCCCTCAGATTTTCACCTCTTCAGGTCACTTCAAAATTATCTGTGCGGCTTGGAGTTCCAATTATTTAGAGACTGTCAAATAGCACCTCGACAACTTCTTTACAAATAAGCCTAATGATTTTTAAAGTATTTTTCAGCTGCAGGAAAGATGGCAAAAAGTCATAGAACAAAATTCTGTTTATGTGATTCAATAAAAAATTTTTATGTTTTGTACTGCTTCGTTGAAATGTATCTTAAAAATCGCGCAGAACTTTCCAGTGACCCAATACTTTATTTCTTTTAAATAGGCTTGGGGTCACTGTAGCCCGGTTGGTAATGGTAATTTTAGTTAACGTCGTACTAGAGCAACACAACGGGCTATTGACGACGGTCCGGGATCAGTCCCTTAAGAGAAAGATCCGAGGACAACACCTCGTAATTTTAAACCACGGTCAGATGACGAAGCAACACCTGAGCTGCCACCCCATTCTCCAAACTTCCACCAACCCAACGTGAGGACTTTCGGCCACGACAGATTTAAGGTGCACCAGCCGCCTCTACACCATACATTTACAAACATACATGCCCGGACCCGGATTCGAACCAGGAACCTTCCGATCTAGAGGCCAACTCCTTAACCACTACCGATTGGTTGGCTGTAGCATGGTTGGTAGAGTAACTGATTAGAACCGGAAGGTTGTGAGTTCAAATCGAACCACAGACCGTCGTGTTCAAAGAAGCTGGTACACGTTAAATCTGTCGTGGCCTGAAATGTCTTTACGTTGGCGTAGTGTGGAGATTGGGGTGCCAGCTCAGGTGTGACCTCATTATCTGATCGCAGTGCAAAATTACGTGGTGTTCTTCTCGGATCTTTTCCTTCGGGTTTGACCTCGGACTGTCGCTAATAGCACGTTATGTTGCTTCAGTGCGACGTCAGTTAAAATACGCACATACATGTTTAAATTAAAGCAATAAGGTCGAGTGCTAACTCTAACCACCGTACCATGTTGGCATCATTTTTTATCATTTTGTGGCTGAAAGTATCTTAAATAGCCTATTAAATAATTTGATGATGAAAAGGTTTTCAAGAGTTTAATTGTTCTAGACGAGATTTCTCGTCCGTCAAGATCCGAATATTTTTTTCTTATGGCGAGGTGTCATATCATCAAGATATTTCCAGTGTTTTGATGGTGAGGAAATTAAGATCTAGTCAGGTGTTTGTTTCTAATGACGAGCTATCTCGCCCATAAAGTTCTGGTCAGTTTTGCTAGTGACGAGATATCTCGTTGGGACATTCACCAGGAGGGGCAAAAAGCAAGTCATGCTCTTGTTTTCTTTTTAAACTCCTATCACAATGATACAATTGGTAGTTTAAATGTTCAAATGAATTTTGATCTAAGTGAAAATATTTCTTAAATGAGATTCTTGTGGAATAATGGTGTACATAGTATCCGACATTTGGTGTACATAGTATCCGACATTGATTCATTCAGTTAATTCCGAAGGAAACCACTAAATGGTGTTGCAAGGCAGCATCTAGAAACATAAAATTGTTCGCTCGAGTGTGGAAACACCTCCTTTCCGATACTGTGGGACTCATTTGTTTATGAGGTATCATATAACCTCATGCTTGTGGTTTGGCCCCTATCACTTTTCTTTACATTATGATATGTTTCTCCACCATGGAAGGAGGATAAAAGTGAAGCTTTCATTTATAACGTCAGTTGCCTTAACAAGCTTATTGGCGGTGAAAACTCAAGCTTTGTCTTTCTTCATTTCAGAAAGCCATCCTTCCTTGAGATTAACAGTCTACAAGCCTGTTAAGCCCTACAAGCACTGTCTTGAAATCAACGGCACAATTGTCCAAGGATTCAGGATATTAGATTGCTAGTGGCCATTCTGATGGTTGCTTCTATGAAGCATCTTGGTCATCAGCAAAACTTACCATATCGTTTATGGACGATATATGTCGTCCTGACCAAGAAAGAGAAAGAAAACTGACCAAACCTTGATACCCTTCCCCATAAAAAAAAATTGAAATCCGAAACCATTTGGAGAGTTAAAAAAAGGGACTCACGGAATATCTCAATATAGGGTGCTTGAACATTGCGGTGTACCGGGAAAAGAAAAAGCAGACTTTTTGTCCAAAAAGGTCTACGATGATGGTATGACTTTTCATTCGTCATAACTACACTTCAAACTGATGCATAGGATTGTATGTTTGGGTTTTATAGGGCAAAGTCCAAAATCGGACAGGCTGCACCAAACACAGGATAAAATGCAACCCAATAGAAGAATAAAGTATTGAAAAATTAACAATCCAAGAGTTAGATAAAAGGTAGATTTAAGAAATGTAAAATGAACCAGACTCTTCTCGAGAGGAAGTTGTCACGTTTAGACTTCTTACTCGACACCGACTGTCTTCGGGCCCATATCCACAAAAAATGACTTAGTTATTACTCCAGACTTCAATTTGTGCAATCTAGGGCAGCTTATGTCTGGGAATATTTGGACGAGTGCCCTGAAAAAATTATTTTTAATTGTCGTGTAGAAAAATATTGGAGAGCATTTTGTCCAATACTCTAACAGCCAAACGACCAGCATTTGTCAACGAAACAAAACAGTGAATGATATAAGGGTCCCAGTGACATCAGAAATACTATTGAGCGTTTTTTCTCTCCTACTGAAAAATTAGTGATATGTAGCATTGACCGTTATTCAGTCGAACGCTTTAACTGTCATTGCTCTGTGTTTCTAAACAGCCACCAAAGTCGGGACTGTTCCTTTTCCAGCATTGTTAAATGAAAAAGGTCGTCGACTTACAGGATGTGTCATTCTGCCTTAAACTGGGTCGCTAACTGGGATGATTAATGGCGCTGTTCTCTCTACGAAAAACTTTTTCGTGATCGTCCGTATTCAAATTCTGAGTGTGACGGGTCTTAGTGCAGCATGAAAACAACCGGTATTCGAAGGGTGAATGAAAAAATTAACATTAATTGAGCTACTCCAAAACGAGACCTAAATTTATGACGCTGTCTATTATCCAACGCTTTTAAAACTGCTTCTTTCCGAGCAGTCCTTCAAAAAATTTAGGGAATTATGAAATATATTAACTGGAGATTCTTGAGAACTTGTTGGGAGTTGGAGCACAAAATTTTCAAAATTAATGCTTGTGAGTTTTTTCGAGAGATATGTATTTTCTATTTTATCTCTTTCAAACACTGCTTCGTTTTTGTTAGCTTTTCGAGAAATAGCTGTATTTCTAGTTGGGGTGAGGTGAAGTCTACAAAAACCGTACGTGTCAAAGATAAAGAAAAGACACGAGTAAGAGATCTTGTCTGCTGGTCTGTGAAAAGTATTTGGAGGGCCATATGTGGTCCTTACGACATGAAAATATTAGAAAGGCCGTATCTGGTCTTCAGTCCGGGTAAACCTGTCCAGACAACCGGTTAGGATCAGTTAAACTTGAAGGGCGTATATGGTCTGAGAGCCGATTTAATCTATCTGGAGAGCCGTACCTGGACTACAAGCCGGTTAAGCCTGTTCAGATTAGGGATGCGACATCGATATTTTTTAAAAAACATCGATGTATTGGGGTCGATGTTTTTGTTACATCGATGTTTATACTTGTCGATGTTTTATTTTTAAATGAAAAAAGTACCGTTATAAAAATAAACCAAGTAGCATTTTTTTCATAATCAGCAAATTGAACATACTTTTAGACCAAAGTGAGCTAGGGTAAAGGGTCTGAAAAGTTGGGATGCGACATCGATGTCGATGTTTTCAAAACTTTGATGTTTTATTAAAAAAACCTCGATGTATTGGAGCCGATTTCGCATCACTAGTTGCTAAACCAGTTTTAAAAAATGGGGAAAAAAGTTTGAATACACTGAATTTTAAAAACATCGATAGTTTGGGGGCGATGCATTATCAACATCGATGTTTTGCTGTCGATGTTGCATCACTAGGTTCTAAACCAGTTTTAAGAAATGGGGGAAAAAGTTTAAATACACTGAATTTTAAAAACATCGATGGTTTTGGGGCGTTGTGTTATCAACATCGATGTTTTAATTTTGAACATCAAAGTTTCAAAACAACGATGTTTTGCTGTCGATGTAGCATCACTAATTGCGAAACCAGTTTTAAGCAATGGGGGGAAAAGTTTAAATACACTGAATTTTAAAAACATCGATGTTTAAAAATATCGATGTTTTTGGACGATGTATTATCAACATCGATGTTTTAATTTTGAACATCGATGTTTTAATTTTGAACATCGATGTTTTGCTGTCGATGTCGCATCCCTAGTTCAGATGGCCTTACCTGGTCTATGACCCTTAAGTTAACCCATTCAATACAGCCTTCCGGCAAGGTTTAACCAGCCAACAGACCAGATAAGGCCTTCCAATTATTTTTATCAGGCCCAAAGAGCAGATATGGCGCTCCAAATATTTTCAACAGGCTCTCAGACCAGATGCACCCTTGCCCCAATACTTTTAAACGGCCCGCACGGCAGATACGGATATCTTATATTCCTAGATTATTTTCATTCATAAAAAAATAATATTTTTAAACAGTATATATAAAAGCATAAACTAGCGTTATTTTGCAACTAGCTGCGTTGAAATCCGGGAAAGCAGATTTTTATGCATATTATCCTTGTTAATCTCGGGGCCGGGTTAGCCCGGTTGGAAGAGCATCGGATTACAATCCGGAGGGTTGCGAATTCAAATCCAATTAAAGACTGTTGTGTTCAAAGGGGGCTGGTGCACTTTAAACTGTCCTTACTTCAAATGTCCTCACATTGGCGTTGTGTGAAAGTTTGGAGAGTGGGTGCCAGCTCAGGTGTGACGAGGTCATCTGACCATGATATAAAATTACGTGGTGTTGTCCCTTGGGAATGGATCCTGTACCGTCGACAATAGCCCGTTGTGTAACTTCAGTGCGACGTTAGTTAATTACCTACCTACCTCGTTAATCTTTATCCTCAGTGCGAACTACACGCATTCACGCTTGGCTTTCCTGCCAGATGCAAATGGCGACGCCCAATAGCAATATCATTAAAAGACTCAAAATTCAAAACTTTCTGAGGAAGCCGCTGTTCCTGACTCGCAATACAACTGCTCGTCATTATTACCACCGCTCTTCGAAACCACCCTCTCTCTCCAAGTGCCTGTAATAGCATTGAAACCAAGAGGGGCGGAAACCATTAACAGGTGAGTGAGGCACTTCCGGTTTTCTGTGACACTTGACCCGACCCCCGCAGGTGGCGATTATCGATATTACTTAGCGAAAAATAGTTTTTATTTCGCAACAGTTGAAAAGAAAACTTCATTTCCAACAAAGGCCGACGGAATTCCTCCCTGCCATTCATTAGGAGAGTGGGGGAACAAAAAAAGGAGAGTTGGAAAAAAGAGTGAAGAGGGGAGGATCCGATTAGTATAAAGTTGAAGTCCCGCTTCCGTTCGTGGTTTCAGGGATCTTCTCCCTTTCTGCCCGACCTCAGATTTTATTATTTTTTTTACATCACTTAGCGACTTGGAAAAAACCATTAAATTCGTATCCCCTCCTCCGCTTTTGACAATGATGGGGGCGAGGGAACGTACAATAAAGGAAGGATAGCAGGTAGGAGTGGCACGAGTGCCACTGGTTGTACGTCCACTGTGGCGTCATCTGGAAATTTTAAAGGGACTTGCAAAACCTCAGTTGCTTTAGATGTGCGTTTTCGAAACTGAGTGGCGCCCGAACAAAATTTTCATAAGCGTGTTAAAGAACATAGCCCAAGTGCGGTTTTTATTCCGTGTGCGAATCATTCCTTAAATTTAATTGGAAATTTCGCTGCTGAAAGTTGTAGCGCTTCAATTTAGTATTTTATGTTTGTTCAGAATTTATTTAAATTTTTTTATGCATCAACTCATTGCTGGAAAAGTTTCAACCAGAAATCTGGAAACGTGTAAGTATTCCGTCTCAGTGAAAAGAGTTTCTAATACAAGATGGTCAGCACAAGAGCAAGTGCTGTATTAGCTATGAAACTAGGTTTCACGCATATAAAAGAGGCTTTAACTGAAGTTTATAATTCAGAAGAAGAAAAAAGTTCTTATAGTGGTGGTGACTTCACTTCGGAAGAAAATGGACAAATATGAATCCGCCCTAATGACAGTTATTTGTAATATTATTTTACAAAGAATAAATGCTACTAGTAAATCACTACAATTAGTGGAATTCGAACTATTGAAAGGATCTATATTCTGCTGAAGTCACTAGAAAATTTTATCAATAATTTCATAGGAGAATTTGAAAAAGTTGAAAAAGAGATAACTGATTTATCAGGGCTATCATTTAATGTAGAAAATAGACAAACTAGCAGACAAGAAAAGGAAAAAAGTATATTTAGATCAAAACAAAGAAGTCGGACATAGATTTACAATTAGAGAAAATTTCATAGTCAATTCATTTTGTGTCATATGTGATAACACCAGGCAGATTTATCTCAAAGAACTCAGACGTATGAAATTGTTGTGGAGCCTTCTCGAATATTTTTTGGTTAGGATGTACCAATAGAAGAAGAAAAAAAACATGATAAAAAAGTTGAAGGATAATTTACAAAAAGGGCATTGATGTTTGTACTTTTGATAATGAATTTGACCATTTTTTAATATTTCTTAAATAAAACGAGGACACCATAAAAACTACATCAGATATCAATGAAGCCGCTAAAAAAATCTTGCATATTTCCTAATGTTGAAATATTATTGAAAGTTTTTTTAAGGAATTTTCTTATCTAATGCGTCACACACACACACACACACACACACACACACACACACACAGAGAGAGAGAGAGAGAGAGAGAGAGAGAGAGAGAGAGAAGATCGTTTTCTGTTTTAAAGGGTGTAAAAAATTATTTAAAGAGTACTATGGGAGAATAAAGATTAAATAATTTGACCATTCTGTATATAGAACGAGAAATTGTAAACCGAATTGGCACTGCCAAAATAATTGACGAATTTGCAAAAAATAAAACAAGACGAAAATTCATATAAAAAATATTTTTTTAAGGAATTTATTTAATGTGTTATGGTATGACAGTTTTGATTACTTTTCTTTTTTATTAATAACTTAATGAGAGTTTTCTTGAAACGTTTTTTTCTAACTTGAGTGTGAGGGCCCCGAAATTTTTGCCGCTTGGGGCACCCACTTGATCCGCCACTGAGAGTGACACACCGGCGGTGTTTACTGTTAACGAAAAAATGTTGATAAGTAGAACTCTAGTTGCTGCAAATGTGTATTTTCAGAACTGTCTGGTGCACTTCCACAATTTGGGTGGCACACGGACGGTGTTTACTAATGTTAACGAAATTTATGTTGAAAGCAAGTAAAACTTGTCAGTTGCTTCATATGGGTCTTCTCGAAACTGTTTGGTGCGCGTGCACAGTTTGGGTGGCACGCTGGAGTTGTTTACTGGTAGGGAAATTACTGTTGAAGTCAAGTAAAACCTCATTTGTTTCAGATGTGTTTTCGGAACTGTGTGGCTCACGTTCCCAATTTAGGCGATGTTTACTGTTGGGTAAATTAATGTTGAAGACAAGAAAAAGTCTAGTTACTCTGATGGGGGTCTTTCCGGATCTGAGTTATGTACGTTCACAATTTGGATCTCAAGCCGGCAATGTTTACGATTTGGGAAATTGCTATTTTGAAGGGAAGTAAAACTTCAGTTCCTTCACATGAATAGATTTTCGGAATCTAGTGGTGCAAGTACATAATTTCGGTGGCATTTAGGGCGTACAAAGGTGTATTCTTTCCTGATGTTTGGTGGAACCGGGTCGAAACAATAAAACATTGAGGCCCAAGAGAGTTGGGTTGACATGAAGCTCCTTGAGTGAAATTTTGTAAAAATAACTTATTTGGTTGTGTTTTAATATCCTTCCCACTTGGAAGTTACAACCACATCCATACAATTATTGTAGTTTAAAAGGTGTTCTGGATTTAAGATTAAGCCCTTATCTCCTGGAAGCGTCAGACGAAATGAACTGTCAACAAAGAACAAAATCGTGCCTCCTTCACATTTAGTTACCCCTGTTATCCGTTTGCTTGTAATATTTTCCCCGCTGGTTTGAACGGACCGGGTCCCAACAACAAAATATTGGGCCCAAAGGAGGTCAGCCTACCTGAGACGATGCACCTCGTGTGAGAGGTTTTTTTAATCAACTTGTTTTGATTACCTATTGATAATATTTTTAATAACCCTTCCCGTTGTGGAAATGCGTCCTCCCCTATAAAATTATCGGAAGATATGCAAGGAGTTTGGGTCCCTAACTATTGGCCCCAGTGAACTTCTCGAAGAAAGCATTAAAGGAAGTTTAAGAAATTATTAGATCAATTTTAAATTTTTAAATTAGGATAATCTAAATACGAATTCGGATGCATTCTCTCTCTCTCTTTAGTTACTCTCTTTGCAATATACTTCAATTAAGTCTTGGCTCCTATTTGAAGATAATTGCATGTGTATGCTTATATTACGCTTATATCATTCAGTTTTATTTATACTATAATTATATGAATAAAACTGAATGATATAAGCTTAATAAGCACGAAAATAATCTCAATTAATTTTATAATTTAAAATCAATTTTCTCCAAATCTCTATATCTCCGTTCGTGGTTGTGGGTCCGAGTGGTTTCGACGATATATCTCATCCAGCAATATCTGATCAATTCTACGAATGACGAGATATCTCGTCGTCACGATATTGCCGATTGTTGATGATGACGAGATCAAGATACGATCAGTTTTCTTCTAATGACGAGGTATCTTGTAAATCACATTGTGGTCGGTTTTGCTGATGACGAGATACCTCGTCGAGACAACCACCAGTAGGATTATTGGAGTATGCAATTATGTCCATAACTACGAGAACCTTTAATCCTATAGCATAGACATCAGACCCTTCAATGGTACCACAAGTGAAGGCGCTGGAATTCTAAGTAGGAGGTACCACGTTTTCTGATGAGTCTCTAAACAATCTCATGACACGATGGACGGAACGCTGTTCACCGATACATAGAGGAACAGCATCTGATAGGATACTTTGCAGAGAGTCATAGCAGTTCTACTAGAAACCTGATGTTTTGGAGTGCTTTTTCATTAATTTACGTTCTCGTCAAAAACGGATCGCAGGCAGCATAAAAAATGAGCGGTACATCACAGAGGTCTTGAAACCAGGAGTCTTTGCCTTCAGAGATATCTTTCATCTGAACAATGCTTGTCTACAAGTTACCCGAATTGTCCAACATTTCAATTGAGATCAAAATTTACCACCTTTAGCCTGCTCGGTTTCCCGATTTCCCCCCATCGATCACGTATTGGACATGAAAATGTATCGGTATGCCATCACCCGCAGTTACAACCAAACTTTGGATGCGTGCTGAAACTGTGTAAAACGATATTCCACAATCAACCACGCAGAATCTTTATCGGTCTATATCAGGCCGTGTGAAAGCAGTTATAACTGCTACAGGCGGGTACACAATTTATTGCTCTTAGAATATTGCTTTTGACTTACAGTTACATAATTTCAATAATTAATGCATTGAACCACATATAATCGCTCAAATGAATTCCATTTTTGTAACTCAAGTCTTTCTTAGCAAAGAATTTTCAATGAAGAGCAATGTATTTTTGATTAAATCGTTTTAAAGCCATTGATTCAAGGGGAAATTGATTCAAAAAGATCGATTCAAGGAAACATTGATTCTCAAAGGAAAATCGATTCAAAGAGATCGATTCGAGTGGAAATCGATTCATCGTTTACCATAATGCAAAATTTAAGCTATTTCCTCTCAGAAATTGTTTTGAAAGAAAAGGGCTAAAAGTAACGAACTTACGTATTACAGCTGTGAAAACTACCTAGGAGATATAAAGATCTACCACCAGAAAACTACCCGAGGAGGTATAAAGATCTACCACCTGTTTTTGAAATCTTCAACTACTTTCTAAGACGTTAACTTTAATGAAGCGAAGAAACAATGTGTTTGAGAAGATTCGTCATTGGTTTATGCACTGGCAGCTGACGCAATTAGCGACCGGTTGGTACTACTACCTCATTGAACCGATGATATCTTCGTCTCCCTTGTTATGATCAGTCTGATTAGATACGTCATACCCCCAACTCCCATGTATAGCTAATGTCGTGAATAACTAATTATAAGATATTAGAGGCAAGGCAGTGGTCATTGGGGTTATAGGATGCAATAGACTTATATTGGAGGGGGGGGGGGCTCAATGGAGCTAGAGCTGGTAAGAAGCTTAGGTAAAGTCCAAGATTAAGATTAATGATAGTAGTATGTAAAAAATGTTAGTCAAGAAAGGGACAGCTGGCTTGGATCAAAATATACTTAAATTGCTTAATAGAGTTAGATAGAATTTGTTGTAAGTTTAGATAACGATTAAGCAGTGATATTTACTAATGTAAAAAAATTTAGTTGTAAGGCGGTGGTCCTTGTAGTTGCCAGGATGTTCTACTTATATTGCTGCAATAGACTTATATTGGAGGGGGGGGGGGACTCAATGGAGCTAGAGCTGGTAAGAAGCTTAGGTAAAGTCCAAGATTAAGATTAATGATATTAGTATGTAAAAAATGTTAGTCGCAAGAAGGGGTCAGCTGGCTTGGATCAAAATATACTTAAATTGCTTAATAGAGCTAGATAGAATTTGTTGTAAGTTTAGATAACGATTAAGTAGTTGTATTTACTAATGTAAAAAAAATTAGTTGTAAGGCGGTGGTCCTGGGAGTCGCCAGGATGTTCTACTTATATTGCTGCAATAGATTTATATTGGAAGGGGGGGGGGCCTCAGTGGAGCTAGAGCTGGTAAGAAGCTTAGGTAAAGTTCAAGATTAAGATTAATGATATTAGTATGTAAAAAATGTTAGTCGCAAGAAGGGGTCAGCTGGCTTGGATCAAAATATACTTAAATTGCTTAATAGAGCTAGATATAATTTGTTATAAGTTTAGATAACGATTAAGCAGTGATATTTACTAATGTAAAAAAATTTAGTTGTAAGGCAGTGGTCCTTGGAGTTGCCAGAATGTTCTACTTATATTGCTGCAATATACTTATATTGGACGGGGGGGGGGCCTCAGTGGAGCTAGAGCTGGTAAGAAGCTTAGGTAAAGTTCAAGATTAAGATTAATGATATTAGTATGTAAAAAATGTTAGTCGCAAGAAGGGGTCAGCTGGCTTGGATCAAAATATACTTAAATTGCTTAATAGAGCTAGATATAATTTGTTGTAAGTTTAGATAACGATTAAGTAGTTGTATTTACTAATATAAACAAAAATTTTGTTGTAATTCGGTGGTCCTTGGAGTTGCAGGATGTTCTACTTATATTGCTCAACAGAGCTAGATAGATATTGTAATAAGTTTAGATTACGATTAAGCGGTGGATATTTACTAAAGAAAAAAGTTTAATTGCAAGGTGGCGGTCCTTGGGGTTTACAGGATGCACTACTTATTGCACAATAGAGCTAGATAGATCATGTAATAAGTTTAGATTAAAATTAAGATGATATTTACTAATGTAGAATAGGTTTAGTTGCAAGGCGGTGGTCCTTGGGTTTGCAGGATGCAATACTTACATTGCTCAGTAGAGCTAGAGCTTGTAAGAAGTTCATGCTAAAATTGAATAGTAATTTGAACTTGTGGAGAAAAATGCTTGCATTGTATAAATTAGGTATCGAAATACAAATTGACGTTTCATATATAATCATTATAAATTTATATAGCACTATAAAAGCTAAAAACGAAGTACTTATAAATGGTCTAAGATTTAAAAAATGGGACTTAAACAATTAGTTTTTTATTATTGGTACTAAAACACGTTGTTAAAGGAAGAACAATAACTCGAGTAACACGTTACTACTTAGAGTTACTAGTTACTACAGAGTTACTAGTTAGAAGTTACCGGAGGGTTACCGTCGTATACAAATGGGCCTGATGCACGTTAAATCTGTCGTGGTCTCAAATGTCCTCACGTAGGCGTGGTGTGGAAATTTGGAGAGTGGGGTTCCAGCTCAAATGTGACCTCGTCATCTGACTATGGTTCAAAATAACATGGTGTTGAAATCGTATCGTTCCCTTTGGGCTTGATCCCGGACCACTGCCAATAGACTGTGTTGGTCCAGTACGACGTTAGTTAAAATACCTACCTGTTGCCTTTGATAGGATTCATCCTTCCAATGAGTCAAGGACAGAACTGTAGTAACACTCAGTTCCGCTACAGAACATTGCGTCATTGTTCAAATTTCAGATGTTTCTCTTCATCCTTTAGAAGAACGACTGAAGTGTTTGTTGTTACTCGGATTATATAACAAGAGCTTTGCTCTCTGGTGCAACGACGCTAGTACTGTTTCTAACGGTTATATAAATTGTGTGTTGAATTCGACTGCAACAAGGACGTTAGTCAGTGTTTATCTAAACTTTCTGTCTGCTTCATGTGATTGGATTATTTCTTTCGACAGCTCAGTTTTAGCAGTAATTCGTCTTCAAAAAGGAAACAATTATTCCTCAGTGGATGTAATTTGCTTTTTAATTAATTGACTCTTTTAATAAGTCTCGTTGAATACACTTATACACTTAGTGGATAAGGCTAAGTCTAAGTTGTCTGCACCGCTTAATAAATCATCCATATACATGTCTGACTGAACAACTTGAGATGCAAGAGGAAATTGCGTTTGACCATCAATGATCAATTGCCTCAGGCACCTCTGGGCCAAGTAAGGAGCACTTGTTGTACCATAGGTTACAGTACATAGTTTATAAGTCTTCACCGTATCCTCTTTATTATCTTTCCAGACAATTCGTTGTAAATTACGTTGAGATGGTTCAATCCAAATCATTCGGTACATCATCTTGACGTCCGCGATGATTGCAAACAAATACTTTCTAAATCTCAGAATAATTGCGAATACATCGTCCTGAATTACACCTCCGTTTAACTGCAGACAATTCAATGATTCACCACAAGAAGTTACTTGAGAGGCATTGAACACCACACGGCATTAAGTAGTAGTTTTTTCCGGTTTGTAAACTGAATGATGAGGCAAATAGTAAACAGTCTCTGGCTCTTGTGGCTCAGTAACTCCCTACATGTGACCTAAAGCTTTATATTCACTCATAAATTGGCGATATAGTGATAAAAGCTCCGGATTTTACTCTAATCTATTCCATAAGGAATTTAACCTGTTTAGTGCTATCGCTTTAGACTCACCTAGCAAACTAGGATCCCTTTTGAAGAGCATTTGAATTAAAAATTTTCTCGAGTCTTCCCTTTTATACGTTTTTAAAAAATGAGAATTCGCTTCACTCTCATCAGCACTTTTAAATTTTTTTAAAGTTATCAAATTGCTCAATTTCCCAAATTTTTTCAATTCCTCATTCAATTGTGCAGTTTCACTAACCGATCCACAATGAACATTAACATGAGAACCTGAAAAGGAAATACTCCCACTTACCAGGAACCAAAAGGCTGAATCTTGCAAAATTAAGTTTGAATTGGGCACATATAATTTTTTTTCCGGTCTTAACAAATCCCTACAGACTTCTGATCCAAGTAATATATCAATTTTACCAGGTTTATAAAAATCAGGATCGGAAAGTCTTACAGTTTCCGGTATTTCTAACCTGATATGTCCATGAATTTACTAGGTATGAATCGTGTTATTTTTGGAACAATTAAGAACTCCTTAATATAATCTCCCAACTCATTATAAAAATAACCGTAGAAGTTCGATAGTTAACACTCATAGAATCGCCTGTAATTTCCGTCACCAAAGCATTTATTTTTGGTTTCTTTAATTGCAATCTCTTTGCCAGCGCGACAGACAGAAAACATGTCTCACTCCCGCTGTCTATCAAGCTTCTTCCCGATAATGAATAACTTTGTTTTGGATTCCTAATATTAATAAACGCAGTAGTCAGCATTACTCCGCTATCCTGTTTTTATTTTTGTTCTTGAAGTAAAAGATGCACTTTGAGTCGGCACAAATTCACTATCTCTCGCATTCAAAGTTTCCAGTTCTGATTCATTGCGAACACCTGCTTCTGTTCGATTGATTGGCGGCGAGACAAGGATTGCGAGATCTGCTTAGACTCGCGTTCGGGATTCTTTCAACACTTAAGTTAGGGTTATTAGTTTCCGAATGCCCTCTTTCTCGAGAATAACACAATAAATAATTATGTCTGTTTGAAACTCCACAAATATTACAAAAGGATTTAGACGGACATTGCCGTACATTATGATTTTCAACAATTAAAACACAAATTAAGTTTCCGTTTTTACACTATTCTCTCATGCACGCTTTTATCAAGAAAAAAACTTAGGACATTTAAAAATTGCATGAATTTTTTGTTTCATGTAAGGCATTTACGAAAGTCTTTTTCATTCACTGCTGACACCATTGACGGTACTTTAAGAACATATCTTTGCATTTATCTCTTATATTATCTAGACCTTAGAAACACTCAAAGTTCGCGCATGATTTTTTAAAAACTCTAATTGCTCAGATAAACTTGGTAGATTATCTTTCTTAAGATGTCTCTCCCACCAGAGTTTGGTATTAACATCTAATTTTTGACTCATAATATATGCTATCGCAATCGTTGAAAACCCATCAATATTTTGACCTAATATTTCTAGTGACATCACACTTTCACTTGCAGCATCTATTAAATTTAACATAGCAGATGTGGACTCATTTTGAATGTTTGGAGCATTAAAAAATCTATTAAGATGAGCATAAACTTGCTCCCTTTTATTCGAATACCGCTATTCTAAGAGACAACACGCAAGCTCATAGTTTACATCTGCTATTGAAATTGATTGAATTATCCGGAAAGCATCGCCTTTGAGTGACGCTTTTAAATACTGCAATTTCATCGCATCAGACAAAGTTTGATTTTGATTTACACTGGCCTTGAAATATCACTAAAAGAAAGCCATTCGTGAATATTACCGGAAAACGTAGGCAATGAAAAGCGAGGCAATTTCACATTCGCTTCTGAACACATTTAAATCTGATTTTGACTCTTTAGGTCTAATTTTTGGTAGTTTTTTACTCAGTTCTAGCTCTAAATTATAGATAGTTTCGTTTATTTCTTCTTGCTCCAACGTAATACTTTCAATTTTTTTCATCTTCACAGTTGACATATATAACATTAAATAACTCAGAAATTTCACAGTCTAATTTATTTAACTTTACTTTTATAACCTCAAAACCAGATTCTGAATCCTCTTCATCTAGTTTTTGTTTCGTTTTGGTAAGCTGCGTTTTACAGACGCGCTTTTTTGCTAAAGTTTCTTTTAATACCATAGTTCTCAATAATGTGGGTTCACTTAACCCTCAGTAATTCATAGCTTCTATCTTGTCCAAATTCAGAGAAAATCACTTTCACACACAATTATTTTTCTTCATCACAATACACGCTGTGGCTTCGACGGATCATGTCTTTCGACAGCTCAGTTTTAACAGTAATTCGACTTCAAAAAGGAAACACTTATTCCTCAGTGGAGGTAATTTGCTTTTTAATTAATTGACTATTTTAATAAATCTCGTTGAATACGCTTATACACATTAAGAACTCACCGAATCAGCGGCTCTCAGATAGCTGTTACCTATTTCACTTCTTTTGTTACACTGGTAGATTTTTATACCACCGCCAGAAGGCGCTGTTAGAACAGAAGGCTTGCTAGCGGAAACAGATTCATTCCTGAGTATTTCTCTCCTCTGTATCAGTAATACTTTGTTTGCATGTGTATGTCCATTGATAATGCTTGGCGGTCCAAAGAGGTGGTTTGCTAGAATAGATCTCGGTGGCAAGTGAAAACTTTAACAGATGTATTTCATGGCCATACAAGGACTCCGTAATAATTTTAAAACCTTCTAATATTCCCAATAATGACATCGTCTCTTGGAAAATACTTGGAATAAATTTCTTCCAATCACTCTGCGTTACTAGGGCTTTATCATGTTTTAATATATCATTGACTTGTGGATAGTGTACCAAGATGGGCAATAACGTACCAAATTGACCAATACACCATTAGTACAAGTGCGCCCAGTCGATTTCACAGCTCTAATTTTCCCCGTAGTGACATTGTCTCTTTAGAAAGATGCATTTCTAATGAAGTCCTTTCAATTTCTACAGACTAGGTCAACCAATCACTGCATTTACAAGCGTTTGCATCAAGTTGTAATATTCCGTTGACTGATAACGTACCAAATTGACCGATAACGCCATTTTTACATGAGCCGTCGATCTAATTCACGACTCTAATATTCCCAGTAGTGACAATGTTTCTTGGGGAAAATATATTCCTAACGAAATCCATCTAATACCTGGAGCAGAGATTGACCAATCAGTCTGCATTTACAAGTGGGTACATTAATATACCGTTGATCGATAACGTCATTAGTACAGGAGCCCCGATCTATTTCACGACTCTAGTATTCCCAGTAGTGACACTGTCTCTTTGAAAACAAACATTCACAATTAAATCCTCTCAATACCTGGAGCAAAGGTTGACAAATCACTGCATTTACAAGAGGGTATCATGAAATTTTAATATACCGTTGAACCCAATAACGCCATTAGTACAAGAGCCCCAATCTATTTCACGGCTCTAATATTCCCTGTAGCGACATTGTCTCTGGAAACATACATTCCTAATGAAACCCTTCCAATACTTGGAGCAGAGATAGACCAATCACTGCATTTACAAGTGCCTAAAAACATTAAGTTTTAGTATACCGTTGACCGATAACGTACTAAATTGACCGATAACGTACTAAGTTGACAGATAACGCCATTAGTACAAGAGGCTAACATTAAGTTTAAATATACCGTTGACCGATAACATATCCAGTTGACCGATAACGCCATTAGTACAACACAGCCCCGATCTATTTCACGACTCTAATATTCCCAGTAGTCACATTATCTTGGAAAAATACATTCCTAATGAAATCCTTCCAATACCTGGAGCAAAGGTAGACCAATAATTCTGCATTACAAGAGGCTACATCAAGTTTTAATGTAACGCCATTAGTGTATGAACCCCCGATCTATTTCACGGTTCTAATATTCCTAGTTGCGTAACATTGTCTCTGGAAACATAGTACATTCCCAATGAAACTCTTCCAATGCCTGGAGCAGAAATCGATCAATCACTGCATTTACAAAAGGCTAACATTGAGTTTTAATATACCATTGACCGATAACGTACCAAGTTGACCTATAACGCCATTAATACATAACCCCTACCTATTTCACGGCTCTAATATCCCCAGTAGTGACATTGCCTCTAGAAAAATACATTCCTAATGAAATCCTTCCAATACCTGGAGCAAAGGTCGGCCAATAACTCTGAATTACAAGAGCCTACATCAAGTTTTAATACAACGCCATTAGTACATGAGCCCCCGATCTATTTCACGGTTCTAATATTCCCAGTAGTGACATTGTCTCTCTTTGGAAATTTAACAGAGAGGGTAAAACCATCTTTAGCCCATAAACTCGGTTTTCTAAATTTTTTTCCGCTTTCTAAATGTGTGTTTAAATCGAACCTATAGATTTTATTGGTCTTAAAAAGTAAATCCCTTGAGATCGAAGTAAGAGGAGGGGTGTTTTAATGTTTTTGTGAACGCTCTCTTCAAGAACCCCTTGAAATATTTCGTTTCCTTTGCATCGCCTTTTGGGGGGGTCTAGGATTTTATTTGATTGGAGATTCTCCGCTGCTTTCAATCCGGATTCTTTAATCGACGGCAATGGCTGTTCTGGGGGTAATTTTCAAATCCAGGTTTTAAGTTGGGCCCTCGGCTCTGATGATTTTTTTAAGCAGTCGTGGTGATCCCTAAACTATTTGCACACGTGTGTTACACGATTTTATCATCAGTGGCCGTCGTATTAATTTAATAAGACGCTAACTATATTTCAGGCGGACGCATGACATATAGAAGGTTTTGGATAGGTTTTTCTTGTACTCGCTAATTCTCTCTTTGTGTTCGTTGGAAAATTTTGGCCTATTACTTCTAATTTCAGGCTGAAAGCTTTCGATTTGAAAGACGTTTTTCTTAAGTATTTCAAACATTTCGTTGAAAATTGCATTTTTAGAGATTTGCTCTTTCCCGGATGTTTAATTTTCGTTATATTGTACGGATATTTCCATTCGGGATTGGGACCGTTAGAAGGGCAATCCAGGGTAATCCAGTTAGAAGGGAAACGGATTAGCA
This sequence comes from Metellina segmentata, assembly GCA_947359465.1. Classification (NCBI taxonomy): domain Eukaryota; kingdom Metazoa; phylum Arthropoda; class Arachnida; order Araneae; family Tetragnathidae; genus Metellina; species Metellina segmentata. The sequence goes on from OX375884.1 coordinate 29,024,355, forward strand.
ACCGAGCTCGAAACTCGGTCCAGCAAAAGACCTCGTGTACACGTGGGCGGGTGCACTTTAGATCTGTCATGGCCTCATATGTCCTCACGTTTGCGTGATGTTGAAGTTTGGAGAGTAGGGTGCCAGCTCAGGTGTTGTTCTCGACCATGATTCAAAGCTACGAAGTGTTGTCCTCTTTCCCTTTAGGATTTATCCTGGTACGTCATCAATAGCCCGTTGTGTTGCTCCAGTTTGACGTATAGATTCAGCTATCTAGACATCTTCTACATCTACGTAAATTTCAAAAAGCGGTACTCAAATTACCAATACAAATCAGTGTATTGCTATTTGAAATTTCAATTGATATCTAGATATTGTAACAGATCAAAAGAAACGAAATAGATACGAATGACACACAAGCTGCTCTGATGACGACTCAAATTTAGAGTTAGAATTCCAAACCCCTGCACTAAGTCACGAATCAGTTGAGCTTCTGTATCGCATAAACCATTTTAAAGGGTATAATGAGCCGCGGTAGCTCAGTCAGTAGAGCGTCGGGCTCGCATCAGAAGGGTTGTGGGTTCTGTCCTCTTCCCCATGTTCCCATACCAAATCAATACCTCTGGGGGGTACCTGATCAGGGGGTTATCGGCCTCTGATTGGGATCTAAATTACGATATGTGTGAGTGAATGGATGAATGAAAGGGGCCTTCCTGTAAAACGGATGTGTCATGTATGTCGAGCAAAGTCGGACTTCCTCCCAATGGGGCTCAATAACATGGAAGGCGCACCCCCTCGCCTCCTCTGGTCTGCCAGTGTAGGCATGAGAAACAACAACAACAAAGGGTACAATAAGTTGATACCTTTAATAGGGTTCCAATAATTTATCTAATTTGTTAAAGAAGGAGAATTTAATCGCAAAACACAGTAATTTACCAAATCATCATAGAATGAATAGATTAAGGAACTTTTATGAAGAACTCTACTTCCAGAGATCACTCTCCTCAAACTCAATTTAAATAGCTTCCCTCGAGCCATCGAATCGCCGTGTCACATTTCGTGACGCTCAAATGACACAAAAACTCATATAACGACGACTTACGTTGTAAGTAAACCTTGTTGGGCTACGTTGCAAACTTAATTGTACTACGTTAAAAACTTAATTGTACTACGTTGCAAACTTAATCGTACCACATTGCAAACTTAATTGTACTACGTTGCAAACTTAATTTTACTACTTTGCAAGCAAATTTCGCATCACATAAACGATTATCAAGGGCATGATTAATCTATACCTGTAATATGTTCCAAAAATTTATCTAACCTGATAAATCTGAAGAACTCAATCGCTACAAAGTTTCAAAATCGTCATCGAAATGGAATTCTCTACTTACAAGAAGAGCTCCTCAAACTAAGTTTAAATTGCTTCCCACGTGACAACAGGACATTGAGCCGGCGTGTAACATTTTGTTAAGCGTAAATGACACAAAAACTTTGTGACGACTCAAGAATTCCAAACCACTCCACTAAGTCACAAATTAGTTTAGAGGCAAACAAACTTTTGTTACAAATAAACGATTGTCAAGAGCACAATTAATTCATAACTCGTCCAATAGTTTATCTAAGTTGTCAAATCCAAACAATTTAATTGCAATATAACGTTTTCACGTCTTCATCGAATGGACAAATTATGAAACCTTTATAAAAAGTGCCCTTCAAACTCAGTTTGAATACCTACCCTCGTGACAACAGTCATCGAGCCGGCGTGTAACATTTTAAGACTTACAAATGACTCAAAAACTGCTGATGACTTTGCAAACAAACTATTCTGTATCACATAAACTGTTACCAAGGGCACGATTAATTGATACTTGTAATATGGTTCCGATAAATTATCGAAACTGTTAAATAATCTGAAGAACTCAATATGGATATGTTTCCAAATCATCATCGAAATGGAAAATCGTCACTTGCAAAAAGCGCTCTCCACAAACTCAGTTTGAATAGCTTCCCTCCTGACAACAACCATTGAGCCGGCGTGTAACATTTCGTGACGCGCAAATGACACAAAAGCTCCGCTGACGACGACCTCAAGTGTGGAGTTAGAATTCCAAACCACTCCACTAAGTCACAAATTAGTGTAGCTACGTTGCAAACAAACTTTGCTCTATTTCGACCGTACATCAAAGATTACAAATCGATCCATCCCACAATAGTTCTCGGTCCCCATAACTTATTCATGCTATCGCTAGAAGTCCGATCTCAGTCATTGTCTCGCATAGACGGCCATATATTACACGGGCATAGCAATGATTATCTTTCGCATCGCAATAGGATGCTCTCCGGAATATTGTAATAGCGGTGCAGCAACTGCAGATGAGCGCTACATACACATGCGTCTGAGGTTAGCATCAACGTTTCATTGGGTGATTTTCGCGTATTTCTATGCAAATTTGCTATCGAGTGAGGCGAATGGATAGCACCTTTTGAACAGCACATTAAATTTCCTCTCGCTCGGGAGTAATGATCACGTTTTTAGAATGGAGTTCAAGGAGATAATGATTCGAGTCTATCATCGTGCATAGTTATAACCTTGAATTTCATTAAGTAAACGCGTTTTAGTTAAAAGAATGCAAAATGTGATGAGTTTCCTTTCAACACCCAGTAACAGAATTTAGGATGTTGATAAAATTATTGTTCATTTGTAATAGCTTGTTTATTTGTAACATTGGAGTAATGATCACCTTTTTCGAATCCAGTTTACGGGGATTATGATTCGTGTCTGTATCGTGCATCGTTATAACCTGAATTTCATTAAGTAAACGCGTTTAGGTTGAAAGAATGCAAAATTGGATGAGTTTACTTTTCAACACCCAATAACAGAATTTAGAATGTTGATAGAATTACTGTTCATTTGTAATAGCTTGTTTATTTGTAACATTGGACTAATGATCCCCATTTTCGAATCCTGTTTACAGGGATTATGATTCGTGTCTGTATCGTGCATAGTTATAACCCTGGTGCAAAATGGAATGAGTTTCCTTTCAACACCCAGTGACAGAATTTAGGATGTAGATAGAATTACTGTTAATTTGTAATAGCTTGTTTATTTGTAACATTGGAGTAATGATCACCTTTTTCGAATCCAGTTTACGGGGATTATGATTCGTGTCTGTATCGTGCATCGTTATAACCTGAATTTCATTAAGTAAACGCGTTTAGGTTGAAAGAATGCAAAATTGGATGAGTTTACTTTTCAACACCCAATAACTGAATTTAGAATGTTGACAGAATTATTGTTCATTTGCAATAGCTTGTTTACTTGTAAACATCGGAGAACTGATCACCTTAGAATCGAGTTTACGAGGATAGTGATTCGAGTCCGTGTCATCGAGTATAAACAGTTGATTGAATTTTATCAATTAAACAAGGTTTCTCGAGAGAATGCAAAAGGGGATTAATTTTCTTTGAGCAACCGTAAAAGCAAATAGGATACAAACGCTCTGAAATCAGAAAAGATGGCATTAGCCTTCATTACTGTCCATTTGGTAATAGCTTCTGTTTATTTGTTACACCGGAGAAATGATCACCTTTTTGAAATCGAGTTCACAGGATATCGATTCGTGTCTACATGATAGATACATAAACAGTTAAAATTGAATTTCGTAAAGTAACTTTTACTTTAAAGAATGTCGAAATGGGATTAATATCCTTTGAACATTCAGAAACATAATTTAATATGCTGACGCTCACAAAACAGAAAATATGTGCTTAGCTTATCTTCTCTTTATTTGCAATAAATTTAGTGGCGTGTTATAGATATCCTTAAAGTCCATTGATTCTAAATGGATTAATGGATATCGCTACAGTCTAGCTAAATTTCAGTAAATTTGCTATCTTGAAGCGATTTTGATACCACCTTTTCAACAATTTCCACTCGCATTGAAGTAATGATATGAAAATGAGAGTTTTTATATGATGTGATGTGAAATTTTTATGAGGTGATGAAAGAGAAGACTATTTTTGGAATCAATTTCACCGGGCTGATTCATGTCTGCATGATTGCGTACTAAAAGCTAAAACCAAACTTTATTTCGTAAACAGGTTTAACTTTAAAGAAAGGTAAATTGGGATTAATATCCTCTGGACATCCATTAACAGAATCTCTACTATTATAAAAGGAAGTGTTTGTTTGTCAGTTTCGCGGCCGCAAAATACTGACGTTCTATGGCACTTACAGCAATGAGATTTGGCACACAGGTAGTCCAAATTTTTTGCAATTTTTGGGTCGCGGCGAATTTTAAAATTCAATCTAGAAAATGTTTAAATAAATTTAATAGTTTATTCTCCAACGGGTTCTTCAACGCGTTGCTACAGGAGATAGAAGAAACACTGGAAACTTGACTTTTCTACCAACGTGACCTTGCCGAAAGAGATTGGAATCATGCCAAGTTTTTTTCATCGCGGTAGATTTTAAATTCATTTTTCCGTTTTCGCTTTCATTTTGCGCACGAGGAATGATTTTCCAGAAGGATAAAAAAAAAGTTTTAACTGTAGTTATGTAGTTCTTTTTTCTATCTCCTAGACCGTTAAAGAGTGAGTAAAAATTTCAACGGATTTGAAATCAGCGGAAAAATTTCAGTTTAGATCGATATCTAAAAATACGATTTTCTTTAAATAAATAATTTTTTAATTGAATATATCTTTTATATTTTCGCAAGAGATCGTGACGTCACGTGAAACAGATTGCATCTTCTGCCCTTTGCGTTAAAAAAAAAAACATATTACATTTCCTGTATTATTCCATTTCAGGGAATGAGAGCAAAAATAAAAAACACTTTGACTGGGATTGTTCATTCTTTTTCGTAAAATCGAAATCGCTAAAGAAAGATTAAAAATTTCAACGGATTTGAAATCTGCGGAAAATTTTACACCAGTTTAATGACTTACACCATGGACATGGACAACGCCGTGCTAGCCACACTGTGGCTAGTTTAAGATAAACAGAGAAAATCCCATTTACTTTATTTCTATTTATTTGTAAGAGTTTTATAGTTATCATATAGAGAAGAGGACGCATATTTTATACAGCAATTATTCTTCACTCTGGTCGATTTTAGACCAATTCACATAAATGATTGCATCGAAACTCTAGGTATTATTTTTAACGTATAGTTTTTTTTTTAATTCGCATTGCATTGCACTGGAGAATACAACGAGCTATTGGCGACGGTCCGGGTTCAAACCCGAAGGGACAAATCAGAGGAAAACGCCACGTAACTTTGAACCATGGTCAGATGACGAGGTCATACATTAGCTGGCACTAACTCTCCAAACTTCCACACCACACCGACGTGAAGACATTTGAGGCCACGACAGATTTAACGTGCACCAGCCCCTTTTGTTAACGATGGTCTTTGGTTGGATTCGAACTGTCAACCCTCCGGTTGTTAATCTGTTACTCTTCCAACCGGGCAAGCGCAGCCAACAGTCTAGATCAGTAATTATTGAATTTAAGTCGGTATTGTTGCAACACAACGGGTCACTGACCATCGTAACTCTGAATCCCAGTCATATGAAGAGGTCAACACCTAAACTGGCACCCACTCTCCAAACTTCCGCATGTTTCAAACTTTCAAGTTCAAGTAAGGACATTTGAGGAAACGACAGATTTAACATCTACCAGCCCCCTTTGTGCAATACTGTCTCTTGTCGGGTTGGAGAGGGCGGTTGCTAATCTGTTACTCTACCACCAGTGCAACCATGAACATAAGTCTAGGTCGGTAATTATTGAATTTAAGTCGTATTGTAGCACCACAACGGGTCACTGACCATCGTAATTCTGAATCCCAGTCATATGACGAGGTCAACACGTAAGCTGGCACCTACTCTCCAAATTTCTACACCACCCAAGCATTTGAGGACACGGCAGATTTAACGTGCATCAGCCCCCATTGTACAAGACGGCCTTCGGTTGGATTCGAACTCGCAACCTTCCGGTTGCTAACCCGTTACTCTTCCTTCCAGGCTAAGGCAATCCGCAAACCAAATAGCGTCCCAAACACACGCACATCAACCAAATTTGTTTCCACTAGAGTCTCCCTCCCCCTATATACCCCCTAGTCCGACCCACCACATCACGCACTAGGCCGACCAACCGGTCTGGTGGTTAAAGTCCTCTAGATATGAAATTCACTGGTTCGAATACGGGTCAGTGCATGGACATTGTAAGCGTATAGTGTAGAGGCGACTGGTTTCAACTTAATTCTGTCGTGGCCAAAGGTAATGGCAATGGTAATGGTAATTTTTGTTAACGTCGTACTAGATCAACACAGCGGGCTATTGACGACGGTCCGAGATAAGTCCCTTAAGGCACTGGACCCAACCTTTTTGTAACTGCGTACCACTTGACGTTTTTAGAAATTTTTGGCGCACCACCAGTCCTATATTTTATGATTAATGCACTTGTATTTCGTATTAATGATGTTTTAATAAAGGTAATTGGTAATTTTAGTTAACGTCGTACTAGAGCAACACAACGGGCTATTGACGACGGTCCGGGATCAGTCCCTTGAGGGAAAGATCCGAGGACAACACCTCGTAATTTTGAACCACGGTCAGATGACGAAGAAACACCTGAGCTGGCACCCCACTCTCCAAACTTCCACGCCAACCCAACGTGAGGACTTTCGGCCACGACAGATTTAAGGTGCACCAGCCGCCTCTACACCATACGCTTACAAACATCCATGCCCGTACCCGGATTCGAACCAGGAACCTTCCGATCTAGAGGCTAACACCTTAACCACTATACCGGTTGGTGTTTTAATAAAGGAAAAAATAAAACGATTTTTGAAAATTAAAGTTTTACTTTTTACTCACAGGTCTAAAAACAATTATTTTTAAATAATTAGTACAAACTAAGGCAAACAAAGATTAACAATCAAAAATCAATTTTTAGTGCGAAATTTGTTGTTTGTCTTTTATTAAAATATCAGTATCAGGAGCAATGATGCTTAACTTCACTCTTAAGTCCTCTTGAACACTTCGTCATCTGACCGTGGTTCAAAATTACGAGGTGTTGTCCTCGGATCTTTCCCTTAAGGGAATGATCCCGGACCGTCGTCAATAGCCCGTTCTGTTGTTCTAGTACGACGTTAACTAAAAATTACCAAATTACCTCTTGAACACTTACTCTGTTTCTATGTTTATTTTTTACATAGAATATATATAGAATATATATAGAATTTTATATTTTTTACATAGTTCAGAAAAAAACCACTCTCACACAAGTACTTATTAACAAATGGCATAGTAAATAGCATAACAAATTCAAATACAAATACAAATATTGACGACCAGCTACAGATTCAAGCCCAACAAGGCTGGTCCTTTATATACATACTAAAAAATCGAACAAACTTCGCAGAATATTTGGGTCGCTCGAATCATCTTTGTGTACCACCTGAAACGTTGCCGCGTACCACCGGTTGGAAATCCCTGCCTTAAGGGAAAAATCTGAGGACAACACCTCGTAATTTTGAACCAAGGTCAGATGTCGAAGCAACATCTGAGCTGGCACACACTCTCCAAACTTCCACACCAACCCAACGTACCCAACAAAATTAAGTGGTGTTGTCCTCGAATCTTTCCCTCAGAGGATTGATCCCGGACCGTCATCACTAGCCCGTTTTGTTGCTCTAGTACGACGTTAATTAAAATTCCCCCTCTCTTTCCCATCACGCACTGGAGTCCAACCTATATTTAACCCCATCAAAACTCAACGACGCCCCCCACCAAATTAACCGCGGTGCTCCTCCGTTCATCGCAAGGTCCAGCGCACGTGGATATCAACATAAACGGGGACCCCACCGTCGTGTTGATTCCCTGCATGCGAAGTAAGCCCGGCTACTCCAAAATTAGGCGTGCATCTTAGTAAAGCTCGTCGAAATCACCGCGACAAAGGCCGGTACATACACGTTCCCCCTGAATGTTATTAAATGGATACGCTATAGCTGCGGCGGCCGGCTTGAATATTAATTAAATTACGGAGCGGTTTTAATTAATTTTGCACGGTCTGGGTGATAGAGTTCGTTAGATAAAATGGCGGTAGATAATGCCCAGAGAGGTAAAAATTTATTACTCCCCGTTATTCGCACTGCAGACAGTCGGTGTTGTCTCGCCTCTGCTGTAGGCGAAATTATTAAATGTACCTGAGAAGAGCTGTTTCGGAGGAGGGGATATTCGAGCCGCCGTGGAGGTAGGAGGTTGAATTCGCGTCGTACTGGAGTGGTACTTCGGTGTATTGGCGACTGCTCGGGATCAGCCTCTGGGGGAAGATCCCAAGACAGTACCTGTTAATTTTCAGTCGCGGTCAGATGTCGAGGTCAACGTCTGTGCTTGGCTACTAGGGATGCGACATCGACAGCAAAACATAGATGTTTTGAAACATCGATGTTCAAAATTAAAACATCGATGTTGATAATACATCGACCCAAAAATATCGATGTTTTTAAAATTCAGTGTATTTAAACTTTTTTCTCCATTTCTTAAAACTGGTTCACCAACTATTGATGCGACATCGATAGCAAAACATCGATGTTCAAAATTAAAACATCGATGTTGGTAATGCATCGCCCCAAACCATCGATGTTTTTAAAATTCAGTGTATTTAATCTTGTTTCTCCATTTCTTAAAACTGGTTTAGCAACTAGTGATGTGACATCGGCTCCAATACATCAATGTTTTTTTTCTAAAACATCAATGTTTAGAAAACATAGACATCGATGTCGTATCCCTACTTTTCAGAAACTTCACCCTTGGTCACTTTGGTCTAAAAGTATGTTCAATTTGCTGATTATGAAAATTATGCTACTTGGTTATTTTTAAAATGTTTATAACGGTACTTTTTTCATTTAAAAATAAAACGTCGACAAAGTAAAAACATCGACAAGTAGAAACATCGATGTTACCAAACATCGACCCCAATACATCGATGTTAAATACATCGATGTTTTTTTTAAAAACATCAATGTTAAATACATCGATGTTTTTTTTAAAAAACATCGATGTTTTTAAAATTCAGTGTATTTAAACTTTTTCCACCTATTTCTTAAAACTGGTTTAGCAACTAGTGATGCTACATCGACAGCAAAACATCGATGTTTTTAAAATTCAGTGTATTTAAACTTTTTCCCCATTTCTTAAAACTGGTTTAGCTAGTTTAACTAGTGATGCGACATCGGCTCCAATACATCGATGTTTTTATAAAACATCAATGTTTTGAAAACATCGACATCGATGTCGCATTCCTACTTTTCATACCCTTCGCTCATTGCCACTTTTGTCTATAAGTATGGTCAATTTGCTGATTATAAAAATTATGCCATTTTTATATTTTTAAAATTTTTATAACGATATTTTTTTCCTTTAAAAATAAAACTTCGACAACGCAAAAGCATCGGCAAAAATAAATATCGATGTTAAAAAAATATCGACTCCAATGCATCGATGTTTTTTAAAAACATCGACATCAATGTCGCATCCCTACTGGCTAGTCACTCCCCAAACATTTGGAGGCGCGGTATCCCTGTTGGATTGGTAATTGGTGATTTTAATTACCGTCGTACTAGAGCAACACAACGGGCTATTGAGGACGGTCCGGCATCAATCCCGTAAGGAAAAGATCCGAGGACAACACCTCGTAATATTGAACCACGGTCAGATGACGAGGCGACACTTGAGTTGGCACTACACTGTCCAAACTTCCACACCAACCCAACGTGAGGGCTTTCGGCCTCGACAGATTTAAGTTGCACCAACCGCCTCTACACTAAGCGCTTACAAATATACATGCACTGACCCGGATTCGAACCAGAAACCTTTCGATCTAGAGGCTGACACCTTAACCACCATAGCTCGTTCTAGCCGGCCAACCGGTATAGTGGTTAAGGTGTTAGCCTCTAGATCGGAAGATTCCTGGTTCGAATCCGGGTCCGGGCATGGATGTTTGTAAGCGTATGGTGTAGAGGCGGCTGGTGCACCTTAAATCTGTCGTGGCCGAAAGTCCTCACATTGGGTTGGCGTGGATGTTTGGAGAGTGGGGTGCCTGCTCAGGTGTTGCTTCGTCATCTGACCGTGGTTCAAAATTACGAGGTGTTGTCCTCGGATCTTTCCCTTAAGGGACTGATCCCGGACCGTCGTCAATAGCCCGTTGTGTTGCTCTAGTACGACGTTAACAAAAATTACCATTACCATTACCTTAGCTCAAATCTTTCCCCTCGGGATTGATCCCGGACCGTCGTCAATAGCCCGTTGTGTTGCTCTAGTACGACGTTAACTAAAAAAATTACGAATTACCTAGACCACCACAACGTAATTTTGAACTACGGTTGGTGTACGAGGTCACACCTGAGCTGCCACCCCACCTCTCTAAGCAACCACACACCACACCAACAGCAGGACGTTTTAGGCCACTACAGATCTAACGTTCGTCTTCCTCCTTGTACACGATGGTCTTCAGTTTCGAACTCAGAACCCACTGGTTTCTAATCGATATTAATGACTTATAACAGTGAGCAATCTAGTGTGTTTTTGTGAAATTTATTTTTATTTGATTTTTTAATAAATGACTTTTTAATTTAGTTCCAACTTACTTTATTTTCCAACCAGTCCTCTACAAACTAGGGATAACATGACCATGTCTTTGCAAGGGTTGGTAGTTAAATTTACGTTGCACTGGAGTAGAACAACGGGATAGTAGCGACAGTCAGGAATCAATCCGAAGGGAACATCCCTTAGGAAAATACCTGGTGATTTTGAAACACTGTCAGGTTACGAGGTCAACACCTGAGGTGCCACCCCCTCCCCAAACCCAAACTTCCGCACCTCACCAACGTAAGGATATTTGAGGCCCCGACAGATTTAACCTTCCCTCACGTACAAGATGGTGTTTGGTTGGAAATATTTTCTAACTCGCAACTCTCCGGTTGCTAATCCGCGAATCAAAAGACTGATTCACCAGAGCCCCTTAAGAATTAAATTTACGTTGCACTGCAGAAGAACAACGGGATATTAGCGACTGTCGGAAATCAATCAGAAGGGAACATTCCGAGGAAAATACCTGGTAGCTTTGAAACACTGTCAGGTTACGAGGTCAAAACCTGAGGTGCCACCCCCTCTCCAAACTTCCGCAACTCAGTAACGTGAGGATATTTGAGGCTACGACGGATTTAAAAGACTGAATTACCAGAGTCCCTTAAGAATTATTTTTAAAATAAAATTATTATCTCACTACATCAGAACGATCAGCAGCTTACCCCTGCCCTTAACATTTGCTTTGACGATATATACACTATCCTACAATAATAAACTGGACATTAAGATGTGATGGTATAAGGTAAATAATACATGCTTTAATAGGGTGATGGTCCCCCACGTGCTGCAATTACACTAACAACCCTTCTGGGCATACTTTCAACGAGGTTTTGACACACAGCTATAGGTATGTGTGTCCATTCCTACTGAAAGAATGTCTTCAGATCTGCTGGAGATTTCGAACTTGGTTCCCTGGTCCGTAAGCGTCGCTCTAACTCGTCCCACAAAATTTTTATGGGGTTTAGGTCAGGACTCCGATCAGGCCAGGGAAGACGTTTTACATCCATATCTCGATACCACTGCTTTTGACAGAGGCTGCAACATGACATGGAGCGTTGTTGTCCTGGTAGTAACATTCGTCCATTCCATAAAATTTCCAGAGCGTAGGAAGAACCTGATAGTCCAAAATGTTAATGTAGGCGTCGGTGTTCAACTGACCAGGAACAACATGCAAAGGTCCCAGGCCATTCCACTAAAAACACCCCCAAAGAAGTAGTCGAATTTTATGCAAATCCGCTGGCGTCCGGTTCATTATTATAGGGTAGTGTATATTTTAGTAATTTTATAACAAGAAAATCGAGTTTTTCACTATTTTCTGTTTTTGTGTTTCCCATCATAATGTGGTCTTACCTCGTCATCTGACCATGGTTCAGAATTACGTGTTGTGTCCTCGGAAATTTCACTTTTGGATTGTTCCCGAACCGTCACCAATAGCCCGTTTTGCTGCTATAGTTCTTCGAGAATAAAAATACCTACCTACACTCGTGATTTCGATACTAATATTTTGACTCGATACTAATATTTTGTTCAAACATCAAAATAACATAAAACACTTCCCCCCCCCCTTTTTTTTTAACGTTAGGTGCACAATTTTATTTTCATGTGCACCCGGGTATTTCGAGCCCTGCCGTAATGTATATACTTTCGTTATCATAAGTGTACTGTTTTTATCTCTTGTAATTGTATGAATACCGTCTTTTGACAGAATGAATAAATTACTTTAAAATATATTTCATCACCGTTGTGCTAACGTTTGGCCAAACTACTATCATATGTCGATTCGGAATAACTTGTTTGGAATTTTTGTTGGAAAAGTGTTGAAATCGGTATTCGAAAAGCAAGCCAACTGCCATCACGTTCAGATTAAGTACCGGAAAACCAACCGCAACCTCTATTTAGCTTGACAGATAATACCTCTCATTCATGTAAATGGGTGATATAGGGTTGAATTTCCTAACGTCAAAGGAACAAGATGAACACCATCATTTAGTTTAAGAACATCACTTCAGTCTAAGTCTAAAATGACGCGAAAGTTAAAAGTTCACGTTACTGTACCATTAAATATAGGTAATGCAATTCCTATATTATTATCGGCAAATATAATTTATACAGATGGTTCTTTTTGAATAACAGTGAACCAACAATTTTGACTGATTTCCATAAAAGTATACCATTGCAATCTCAATCACATTGCCTCTAGGGTCATCCTGACAACCAATTTCCATCGATGCAGCATGAAGGGGAACACATAGGCGTTATTATTCTGTACCCGTAAGAACATTCACAGCTATCTCGATCTTTACGCATCGCAAAGTATTAAAGTCATACAAGATTTTCTTTTTGTTGACACCAATCCTTCCGCTTCGTAATCAACCTCATCAAACTTAATTCGATAGATGAACTATCATTTTTAATGTATGTAATCGGCCAATATACCTTACACTCATGACCATTTTGATTAACAGTGAGCGCACTGATTTACGTGAAAGTAAGCGACCGCACTCTCAAACTGCTTTTAGGGTAATCTTAGAAATTTTCATCCATGTTACACGAAAGAAAACACATCTGCTTTAATAGTCTGTTCCCACAAGAACATTCTCAGCTGATCACGATCTTTATACATCTCGGCAAGTAGCCTTCCAGACTTTCTTTTCCTTGACAGCAATCCCTCCATTTCGTAAACAACCTAAGGGAATTTCATTAAATAGATAAATTACCATTTTAATGAATAATTCCATATAATTGTCTAATATTCCTTACACTCATGATCATTTTGATGAACAGTGAGCGAACAATATTCACGGATTTCCGTGAAAGTAAACGACTTCACTCTCAAACTGCTTCTAGGGTCATCCTTTGAAGTCCTCATCGATTCAACACGAGAGGAAACACATGAGCCGCGGTAGCTCAGTCAGTAGAGCGTCGGGCTCGCATCAGAAGGGTTGTGGGTTCTGTCCTCGGCGGAGCTTGCAATTCTGATGATTGCGAGATCGGCGCTTAGACCTTACACTCTGCTTTGCTAAAGACCGTCGTGTTCACTAATGGTGACTGGGGCACGTTAAATAGGTCGTGGTCACAAAGTCCCCCCTGTTCCCATACCAAATCAATACCTCTGTGGGTACCCGATCAGGTGGTTATAGGCCTCTGATTGGGATCTAAATTACGATATGTGTGAGTGAATGTATGTATGAAAGGGGCCTTCCTGTAAAACGGATGTGTCATGTATGTCGAGCAAAGTCGGACTTCCTCCCAATGGGGCTCAATAACATGGAAGGCGCACCGCCTCTTGCCGTCTTCAACGGGCCTGGCACTCCTCTGGTCTGCCAGTGTAGGCATGAGAAACAACAACAACAGGAAACACATACGCGTTATTAGTCTGTTCCCATAAAACCATCCTCAGCTGACCACGGTCTTTACACATCGGCACACAAAGCCCTTCCAGACTTTCTTTTCCTTGACAGCAATCCCTCTGCTTTGTAAACATGCTAATGGAATTTAATTCAATAGATTATCTACCATTTTTAATGTATAATTCCATATAACTGTCTAATATGTGTGTGTGTCTTACACTCATAATCATTTTGATTAACAGTGATGAATATTCACGGATTTCTAAGAAAGTAATCGACAGCACTTTCAAACTGCTCCTAGGGTCATCCTCGAAGTCCTCGTCGATACAACACATCCGCGTTATTAGTCTGTTCCCACAAGAACATTCCCAGCTGATCACGATCTTTATACATCTCGGCAAGTACCCTTCCAGACTTTATTTTCCTTGACAGCAATCCCTCCACTTCGTAAACAACCTAAGGTAATTTCATTAAATAGATATAAATTACCATTTTAATGAATAATTCCATATAACTGTCTAATATGTGTGTGTCTTACACTCATAATCATTTTGATTAACAGTGACGAATATTCTCGGATTTCAAAGAAAGTAATCGACAGCACTTTCAAACTGCTCCTAGGGTCATCCTCGAAGTCCTCGTCGATACAACACATCCGCGTTATTAGTCTGTTCCCACAAGAACATCCCCAGCTGATCACGGTCTTTACACATCGGCAAGTACCCGAAGCTCTTCCAGGCTTTCTTTTCCTTGACAGCAATCCCTCCGCTTCGTAAACAAGCTAATCGAATTTGATTAAATAGATGACGAATTAGCATTTTTATTGGGGAGAGCCATTGTCATCAACCGAGGCAAAAGTGAACTAGAAAATGAGGGCCGAATCCAGTGACGATTCCCCAAAGTGTACATCAATTACGGAAGTATTTGGGAGGAAGGAGTAAGTTGCAATTATCCTGGTGGCACAAGGCAGCTAATTCGCATTTTCTTCCAAACCGTAAAAATAGGTCGAGCATCTTTGGGCATTCCCCCGAAACGGGGCATGCTCACTAATCGGATCGCTAATTGAATTTTGCAACATGTGGCAGAGTCCTCCCCATCTAATCCTAAAGGTGCGATTACCGAAGTCATTCCGTAGTAATTTTCCCGACCACTTAAAAGTACAGGAGGGGTGTTGGAGGAGATCAATAAATTTGCCTCTGTTTGGATGAAGTGGGGGAGTTAACCGTAAAAAAGGGAGCGCTTCATATTCTTGAGATTTTAATGAAGTTTGGATACTGGTAGGGGATAATGATTAGAGGAGATGGGCTTTAAATTCCATTTCGGCAGTCTTTTGAGGAGGAGGTTGGTGGGAAGATTTCCCCCTCGTTTTAATTAAAAAATACTTATTTTCCCAAGCACGTGTTAATGGCGCGTGCCACTTCGATTATATCAGATATTGAGTCATTTCGAAATCCATTTTGGGGCTCATCTACAAGAGAATAGTATCTTAACAACACATACTTTTGAATCACGAGTGGAATAGGTATTATAAGCGCTTATGATCATTTATGTGTTAAATTGTTGAACTGATCATCTCTTCAGTCCCGAGAAAAACCCTCGCCTGAAAAATTTTATTTCATCGGCTATTGAAGGTACTTCGAGACTCAAGAATGATGAAAAATATTCTATTTTTGGAAAACGGTACTTATTCTCTCAAACAGGTGTTAATGGTGCGTACCCGTTCGATTATGTCAGATATTGAATCGTTTTTTTCATCTAACCATAAACATTTTTGCATCACAAGTGAAATAGGGATAATAAACGCTTCTGATCATTTAAATGTTAGATTGTTAACTGATCACCTCTTCAGTCCCGAGAAAAACCCTCGCCTGAAAATTTTTATTTCATCGGCTATTTAAAGTACTTTGAGGACTCAGAAATTATGAAAAAAACTTGTAACGCATTAGTTAAACCTTCCGAAACGTAGCACATTCACACACAGATTATAGTCGTAAAAAATGTTGCATCTTTTATTAGTTTTGTTAGTCAAACAAATATTTTCTTATTTAAACTATATTCCTTACAAGTAAGCGTATATCAAACTTTTGTATGGTTCAAAATTACGAACTGTCCTCTAAATGATCCCAGACCATCGCCGTTAGCCCTATGTGACCCTCCAGTCCAGTGCAAATATAACTACCTACTTACACAAATTTCCGTAAAATCCGCTCTTGCAAAAAAAATCCGTAATATCTCGTTGACGAGATATCTCATCATTAGCAAAATTATCCAGATCTTGGTGAACGAGATATCTCGTCGAATCCACTTGGAGGTTTGAGTTCCATATCTTTCCGTAGAGTTTGCGCAGGAAGTTATGAAACTACCTGTATAATAAGATGAGAATACCTCATCTATGCGGGGGGGTTTGTTTTGGTTTCCGACTCTCACTTTTCCTACAGCTTCGGTTTCCTAAGAAAGTGAAGCCGTTATCTTACAGCCGTGATACGTCATAATGCCGCGGGCATAACTAGACGACCGTCTAAATAAGAGTCCAGATATGTCAACTTAGACGGGCAGAATACGTTGGAGAATGGCCAACATAGACGGCTGTCGTGGTTTATTTAATAATTAAAGCGAGAAACAAAACAAAGTGGTTTTTTATTCCCTAGTTCAAAGTTTCTAACTTCGTGATCGTTGAAGATAGAGTGAAAATTTCAACAGATTTCAAATCAGCGTAAATTTCTACGCCAGATCGATATCAAAAACAGATTTATTATTCAATTATTTACCATTTGATTATTTAATTATTTATTAAATAATTAATTATTTATTTAAAGAAAATCACATTTAAGGTATCTATCTGGTGTCAAATTTTCGGCATATTTCATATCCGTTGAGATTTTCATTCTGTGTTTAACGATTACGATTTTACAAAAACGAATTAATCAATAGCAGTCAAAAATGTTTATTTATTTTGCTCCTCATCGCTCGAATCGTTTGGCGCAGCAAATGAAATCTTGCCTCTACAAGAGAAAAAAACGTGCCCAACTGTTTGAGACCGCTATGACGACAGTCATGGAAATGGCGGCTTCGATCATTTTCGTTACGTTCACAAACAACGCTCTCTAGGAAACCAACACCATGTGTTAGTATAAACAACTCACCCTCTGAGGCACGCGGGCGGCATTTTTTAAATCCAAGAATTTTACTTTTGATAAATTTCCCCAACATGTGCGATAGTGTTGAGACATAGACAGGAACATCAAACAGAACAACAATATAAAACATTACGCAAAACGGAGTTAAACATTTGACAGAACAAGAAAATTTCGATGTATACAGAAAAGCCGAAAACAAACAGTTTTGAAAGGATGAAAGGCCAGAAAATCAAAAATATCGCCTTTTAAAGTATGCAAAAAAGCCAAGTAAAAAAATACACCAGAGACAATGATAAAACAAATTATTTAAACAAGAGGACAAAACGTGTGAAGCATCATGATTCTAGCAATTATAGTAAACAATTTTTTAATAAACTAGAAAGTTTGAGATGGAAAGCCTGCATGCGCAAAGATCCAGTTGATTAGAAGGAGGTTGGAGGAGAAAGCTATCTCTCCAGCTATCTGCACACATTTTCTAATTTTATAACGGGATGTATTATTCTCGTATATCCCTTCAAGCCAAAGGGGTTTATTTTCATCTAAAGGCTTGGTAATATGATGTTCAGAGCTGTGCAGACAGTCGAAGATGTAATCAGAATCTACTACCACCCACAAATGCAATTGTAGTTATTTTTAAGTTTGAATCTGTGAAAGACCACAAACAGACCGTGATTCGTAAGCTACCAATTTAGATACCTGTCTGCGATGGGGTTGTCAGTGTTAACCTCCGGCATGAATCATCTAAGCGTTTGTAGCACTGTAGAAAAAACGGGTATCAAAAGATCCAGCGGGTTTTCTGTCACTTTGCAAAGACGGAAAAACAGGCGATTCAAGTACCTTCTTTCCGGAATTGAAATTACGATCCTTTGAATTTTCTGCTTTACTTCCCGCATTTAAAACTCCCATTGCATCTTGGGAGGCTCGGGCGTCAGAGTCATTATACTAACAGTGGCTTTTCTTCAAAAGAAAGGAATTTTAATCACATTAAACTTCTTCGTGAAGATAAAAGCCCGAACGCGGGCGAATCAAAAACAAGTGCTCGAGCGTAATAGGATTCCTTTCGTAATTTTCGTAATCGCTTCCAACCACTGGCGCCGTAAAAAAGGTGGCAGAGATCAGACTAGTTCTCATTTCACTTCATTGATGAAAGCCTCTGCAGAGGATCAACTACCGCAGAGGAAGGAAATGACGCAAAAGTAAAATTCCAGAAGGACACTCCAGAAGGCAAACAACGGGAATTGGAAGGAAATTGGCATCAACAGTGCGAAAGTGAATGGTGCAGAAATTGGGAAATTTGCCTTTCCCAATTCAAAGGGTATTTACCCACTAAACTTCTCATTAGGTCGATTTCAGTAAACCTTTTATCAACTACCCAATGCATTAGATGCGTTGTAAAAGGAAGATTTCCCTCGGGATTCAAGTTGGTCGTTGGATTCTAAGTCTGCAGTTAAGGAATATGAGTTTAAAGAAGGATAATGGCTTTGCCTTTTTCAACTGTGCATTAGAATGTCCAAACAGAATTGTCGAGATATGAGCTTCTAGAGCGTCTAGACCAGAATGTGGTGAACTTTAGACTGATCAAGTGTCGACAGTCATTTTTTCTATGCATGAATGTAAGATTTCTTAAGAAACACGCTTAGGTATGTGTAGCATTTGAGTAGATTTTACCCACAAAACTTCTCATTAGGTCGATTTCAGTAAACCTTTTAACAACCATCCGATGTATTAGATGCATTGTAACAGGAAGATTTCCCTCGGGATTCAAGTTGGCCGTTGGATTCTAAGTCTGCAGTTAAGGAATATGAGTTTAAAGAAGGATAATGGCTTTGCCTT
Organism: Metellina segmentata; assembly: GCA_947359465.1. Lineage (NCBI taxonomy): Eukaryota > Metazoa > Arthropoda > Arachnida > Araneae > Tetragnathidae > Metellina > Metellina segmentata. The sequence continues at coordinate 29,043,310 of OX375884.1, forward strand.
TTACAACTGTTCACTAGAAAGTACAAACAGAAGAATAGTCGAGATATGAGTATTTTTAGCGTGTCTAGACCAGATTGTGGTGAACTTTAGACTGATGAGGTGTACACAATCATTTTTTGTATACATGAATTTAAGCTTTCTTCTTGAGAATCACGCTTAGATATATGAAGCATTGTGAGTAGACTTTCTACCTCCGTTCCCTCGGAACTGTTTTTGACTTGAAGGGTGGCGATATATTTAACAGTACAGGTGGTTATGACGATATATCTCGTCCATCACGATCTGATCAAGTCTGCTAATGACGAGATACCTCGACATCAAGATATTGCCAATTATTTTTATTACGAGATCAGGATTTGGTCAGTTATTTCTATTGGACTAGATACACTATTCTACAATAATGGACCGGACGCCATCAGCTTTGAATAAAATCCGACTACTTGTTTGGATGTGCTTTTCGTGGTATGGCCTGGGACCTTTGCATGTTGTTCCTGGTGAATTGAACGCCGACGCGTACATGAACACTTTGGACAATGAGATTCTTCCTACGCTCTGGCAATTTTATGGAATGGACGAATGTTACTTCCAAGACGACAACGTTTCATGTCATGTTGCAGCCTCTGTCAAGCAGTGGTATGAAGATATGAATGTAAAACGTCTTCCCTGAAAACGATCGAGCCTTCTCAGAGTCTCGACCTAAACCCAATAGTACATTAATGGGACGAATTAGAGCGACGCTTGCGGACCAGGGAACCACGTCCAAGATCTACAGCTGAGCTGACGACATTCTTGCAGCATAAATGGACACAAATAGGGACAGCTGTGTATTAAAACCTTGTTGAAAGTATGCCCAGAAGGTTTGATATTGTTATTGCAGCCTGTGGGGGACCATCCCCTAATTAAAGCATGTATTATTTCCCTAAAACCAACACATCTTGCTGTCCTGTTCATTATTATAGGGTTAATGTATCTCGTCTATCAAGATCAGGTCAGTTTTGTTAATGACGCGATACCTCGTCACTAGTAAAACTGAGCAGATTCGATACAACCACCAGGCGGATCAACACTTATACGTGTCTTGTCCCACGTAATTGAGACTGCGGTAGCCCGGTTGGAAGATTAGCGTATTAGTAACCGGAGGGTTTCTAGTTTGAATCCAACCAAATACCATGAAACGGGGCAGATGAACTTCAGATGTACTCACGGTGCCGTGGTGGGAAAGTTTGGAGAATGGGATCCCAGTTCAGGAGTGACCTTGTCATCTGACCGTGGATCAAAATTACTAGTGTTGTATTCGATTCTTTCCTTTGGGTGTTGATCCCGGGCCGTTGCCAATAGCCCATTGTGTTGCTCCAGTGCGACGTTAATTAAAATGCCCACCTACCCACCTGTTCCTTGCATAGTTTCCAAGAAAGGTGAGTTAATTTCCTATTTTTACCACTAGAGGCGCTGAAAGTGGTCCCATCTTGTATCGCAGTCACTTCACTATACCAATGCATCACTTTTGTTGCTGCAGTTGCATGCGTTCGACAATTTCTTGGGTGTGTTAGGACTTTACGATGCACCTTGTTTATTTAACAGACTCATAAAATATCGATTTTTATATTTTATCTGATGGACTGATTGGCATATGTGGAGAATGAACGCAAAATAATTGGAGAGGAACCCTTTGGGGTTTTCCCACTATTATGCCATCCCCCAAACAGATGTCCCTTTTCTATTTCACCCCTTGCCCCCTAATGAGCTCTCTGCACGTTACTGGGGGACAATATCGGGGGGGGGGGGTACTCTTTTACCTCCCTGGTGTTTCTCTCGACGAGGTATCTCTTTATTAACAAAACTGACCAGAACTCGTCATCGTAAAATAAAATTGGCGATACCTTGATGACGAGATATCTGGTCACTAGCAAAATTGATCAGATCTTGATGGAAGATATATCGTATCAAAACCATTTTGAGGAGGTGAGAGGGGGTATTTTAATTAATGTCGTACTGAAGCAACACAACGAGCTATTGATGACGGTCCGTGATTAATCAAAAAGGGAAAGATTCAAGGTCAACGCCACGTAATTTTGAACCACGGTCAGATGACGAGGCAACTCCCGAGCTGGCATTGCTATTGTGCATCGCCATTTACTTCTGACAGGAAATCCAAGCGTTAATACGTGTACTTCGCACTGAGGAAAAACGAATTACGAGGTAGGTAGGTAATGTACTAACGTCGCTCTGGAGCCACACAAAGGGCTATTGTCGATGGTCCGGTATCCATTCCTAACGGACAACACCGCGTAATTTTGAACCATGGTCAGATGACGAGGCCTTATTACCTTAGCTGGCACACCACTCTCCAAACTTCCACACCACGCCAACGAGAGGACTTTGGAGCCACGACAGTTTAACGTGTACTAGGCCCCTGTATACACGACGATCTTTGGTTGGATTCGAACTAACAACGCTCCAGTTGCTAATCCGTTACTCTTCCAACCGGTCTACTATACCCCCCCCCCACACACACACACACTTGGAGGATTAAATCAGAAAACACTTTACGCAACCCTTTACAGTTTTACCACTATCTAATGCATTGGCTCCCAATTTTTTCAAGTCTGCGGGTTTATTTTTTCCTTGTGCGGATTTCCAAATTCTTCTGCAACTATTACTCTCTAATGTCGAATAAAAAACTTAGAGGATTAATTCAGAAAGCACTCTGGGCAACCCATTTATAGTTTTACCACTATCTAGAGCATTAGTTTTCAATTTTTCACGTCTGCAGGTTTATCTTTACCTTGCCCTAATTTTCAAATACTGCTGCAACCCATTCTTCCAAAAGTTGAATATAAAATTTTGATTTTTATTCTTTATTCAATCAAACCTCTTTTGATCCTGTGCCCGTCTCCAGCTTCTCGTCTATGGAGAATGGAGTTCGAGCTGAGCCTCGTCATTTGACTGTGGTTCAAAATTACGCGGTTTTGCGCTCGGATCTTTCCCTTTTGGGATCAATCCCGAACCGTCGTCAATAACTCATTGTGTTGCTCCAGTGCAATGTTAATTAACTATGTATGTACCAGCCTCTCATTCATCAGTCGACAAGAAGCCCAATAGAGGCCTGAAGTCGTAAAATATGCTTTAAAACACTGTCTTCAGTATTTACAACTGTATTTTCAGGAATTTTAGGTCACTCCATGAGACCATCCTCAGCCATAACGTCCAGTTCGCAAAGAGGATAGATAGACGATTATTTCAGGAATTTGAGGTCATTCCATGAGACCATCCTCAGTCATAATGTCCAGTTCGCAAAGAGGACAGATAGATGTTTATTTTCAGGAATTTTAGGTCACTCCATGAGACGATCCTTAGTCATAATGTCCATTTCGCAAAGAGGACATATAGATGTTTATTTTCAGGAATTTTAGGTCACTCCATGAGACGATCCTCAGTCATAACGTCCAGTTCGCAAAGAGGACAGATAGATGTTTATTTTCAGGAATTTTAAGTCACTCCATGAGACTATCCTCAGTCATAATGTCCATTTCGCAAAGAGGACAGATAGATGTTTATTTTCAGGAATTTTACGTCACTCCATGAGACGATCATCAGTCATAATGTCCAGTTCGCAAAGAGGACAGATAGATGTTTATTTTTAGGAATTTTAGGTCACTCCATGAGACGATCTTCAGTCATAATGCCCAGTTCGCAAAGAAGACGGATAGAAGATCTCCCTGTTCCAATTCTGTGCAAGTGCCTTTGTAGGTAATCATGTCCGGTAAGATGTTGAAAACAAGCGATGTCCAACAGCTCTGGTCAAGGAATTTAGAATACGAGCTTCATTCCTCAGTAAAAAATATTCAATTTTTCCCCGAAGGTATCTCTGTGAATTGAAAATCTGTTAATATTTCTAGGTGAGCGTATAAGCCTCTTGATATTAGGCTTCTTCACGTTTTCTAGTTAGCTTAGCTTGGAAAATTGAGTTGCCACAGATGAAGACAAAGCCGTCTGTTGTTTAGTGAGAACCGGTGGCATCCTGAATATGTGACTGACAACACCCAAAATCAAATATCATAAAAGGATTAAATCCGATCATACATCCTCTATTTATACACATGGTGCTGAATCATCTGTTTTGATGAAAATAAATGTAAATGGGAGAAAAAAAATTTAAACACACTTTTGAAGTTCTTATGTGAATGTTATAACATTCGCATCATCTACTTGTTTTCTACTAAAAGCCTGTACCTGAAGTTTGATAAAAAAATATGTTAAGGTGTGAGTAAGTTTTTGCATGCTACTTGTTCCGTACTTTTTCATTTATTGTTTGTATTTTGCTTATGCATATACACTGCTGTTTGTAAAAAAATGCAACACCATGCAGGAATCATCCAAATGAAATGAAATTTGCAGCAAATGTCAATTATAGGATGTTATGCAAAGTAGTAAAGTTTCAGAGCCACCACGCCTACGTTGTGTGCTCTCTGAACTGATGCTAAAAGCGTATAAATAGAGGGCTGTAGCGGGACGTTGAAAATAGTGCATGGTTATTTTTTAGTGGCGAACGTTTAGTGAGACCTAAGTATGCATGCACGACGAAATAGGGTGAAATTTCAACAACTTACTGAGTTTGAACGGAAGAGAATCATCGGCTTTCGTGAAGGAGGATTTTCTTATCGCGCAATAGCAGCTCGTGTGCAGCGGAACAGTTCCACAGTGATGCGAGTTTGGAAGCAGTGGACCGACGAGCACCGGACAACTCGAAAAACTGGGAGTGGACGACAGAAGGTGACGTCAGCGCGTGATGATAGACACCTGGTCCACATGGCGGTGAATGAACGTACAGCTTCTTCCAGGCAGTTGGCAGCACTTTTGTCTACTGTTACAGGTGTATTAATGTCGGCTTCGTCAATTCGCCGACGTCTGCTGCACCATGGACTGCGTGCAAGGATTCTTTTATACAGGATCCCCATCACGCCAAACCATCGACGGCTGCTTCTGCAATGTGCTCATGAGCACAGGGCCTGGAGGGCTGATTGGCAACAAGTTGTCTTTTCTGACGAATCCCACTTGAATTTGTGGAACCATGATGACCGCATTCGTGTTAGACGCTATGCTGGTGAACACTGCCTTCCAGAGTGCGTTATCAAACGTCATAGTGGCCGAACACCCGGAGTTATGGTCTGGGGTGCGATTTCGTATTATGGACGATCTCAGCTGCTACTAATTGAGGGTAATCGGATGTGCTAGAGCCCGAAGTCGTTCCTTTTCTTCAAGGCATCCCTGGAGCTATTTTTCAACAAGATAATGCACACCCACATGTTGCAAGAAATGTTCGAGACTTCTTTTCAGCCCACCACATGCAACTTTTTCCTTGGCCTTCCTGCTTATTCGCCGGATATGTCGCCTATTGAGCAGGTGTGGGATTTGGTTGGTTGGCGTCTCGCTCGTGATCCGCGTCCTACAGCTTCAAAAGACGAACTTTGGGTGCGCATACAAACAATACGGAATTATCTTCCACAAGCAGACATTCAACATCTGTTTCACTCCATGCCACGTCGTATAGCAGCACTTATTGCAGCGCGTGGTGGCTACGCCAAATACTGATTTCGGACACTTAATATTGTTTTTTTGTTCGAAAATTTATTCATTTATTTGTACTAATACAAGCCGTTTGTGTATTAAATTTCATTTAATTCTGATGACTCATGGTGTTGCATTTTTTACAAACAGCAGTATAAATCAAATTAACTCTCTTTCGCGAGTGCATCCATCAATTATAATACTAAAAATGCTTTTACTGAAAGATGTAACATTTTTATCATCTTCTGACCTTGGATTGATCCCGGACCGTCACCAATACCCCGTTATGTCTGTTGCTTCAATACGATGAAAATTCAACTATCAACCAACCTATAATTTTACAGAAAAGCGTATATTAAGTAACAAAATTTCAAAAACTAGAAAACATGATTAATATCTCAATTGTAGTTAAACGTACACGAAAAAATTGCAAGGATTATTCCAAATCAATTTAATGGAAATCAAGAACCACCTGATGGGCGAATGATATTGCTAAAAAATATCAACCCACTAAATTAGTAATACATACATAGACTAAGAATAGATAAGTCGTTGGTCCTTAATTTTTTTATAATTAATTTATTTCTATAATTTTACAGAAAAGCGTATATTAAGTAACAAAATTTCAAAAACTAGAAAACATGATTAATATCTCAATTGTAGTTAAACGTACACGAAAAAATTGCAAGGATTATTCCAAATCAATTTAATGGAAATCAAGAACCACCTAATGGGCGAATGATATTGCTAAAAAATATCAACCCACTAAATTAGTAATACATACATAGACTAAGAATAGATAAGTCGTTGGTCCTTAATTTTTTTATCAAGGGGCCTTGATAAGTACAATGCAAACAGCAGTCAATTTAAGTTTTATCATATTGTACAAAAGAGATCCAAGTTTTAAAAAAATTATACTCGATGTCCAACTTTCGTAATTAGTAAACCTTTCCAAAAGTTCTCATTTCTACAAAAAAGCAAGTATAACCTTGAAGAACTTAGAAAATTAAATGGAATTCTATTTCTAATCAATCGGCATTTGTATGCTCACAGCATGAATTTGACATAATGGCAGTAAGACACCATTATTCTTCTAATCCCGCATTAATTCCCTCAATTAATTCATAATTGATTACTATAAAACCGATTAACCAAATTTTTTCTCCTCTCTTTTGGTATGTTAGTTTAATCATATGAACCCCCACCATATATGAAGGGACCATTAGTTCTTAATTTCTCTGAAGTGCTCTGTCATCAGACAATGGCCGGAAGCGAGAGGTCTGTTGCTCTGCAACCTAATTGTTTTTAAACTTTTGTGGTTACAGGCCATAAGAATTGAGTATTCGTACCATATATGACGTAAACAAAGTGTATCAAAACGCAATAAATTAGTGTAAACATTTAGGAGATAATTAAATGTTGCACGCACTTTCCTATCCGAGTCCTCTAGCCATAGTGCGTTGACGTTAATAATCGTAAAGAGGACTCGAATATCGATTCTAAATACGTGCGTGTTAATGTTATTCAAATTAGAAATGCATTAACCCTCGACGAAATATCTCGTCCATCATGTTCTGGTCAGTTTTGCCGATTACAAGACTCCACGCCTCTTCAAGACAGCAAACGAAGAAGGTTAAGTAAAACTTACTGTAATAACTTGGCAAAGGAGAGCATCTGAAAGTCATTACTTCTCTTATGAACTTTTTACTAAAATGAAAGTTCAGAACAATTTATCATGGAGAATTCATCCCACCCATGGCTGTTCCAGAGAAAAAATTGCCGAAGATGCCCTCAAATTCGAGGGTGATAGAAGTCAGCAGACTGCTATCTCTAGACTAGTCAACGGGGATTTGAGATCAATTCAATTTGATCATGGCTTTAAAGTTTTCCCGACCTTAGCTGTAACCCATAGCCTTTCCAGAGAAAAAATCACGAAGATGCCCTCAAATTCGAGGGTGATAGAGGACAACATAGTAACAGATTGCTATCTCTAGACTGGTCAATGGGTATTTGAGATATGTGAGGTTCTGAGGTTCTACTACCAACACAGGGAGGAATGGTTTGTAGGGGAACGAGACATCCTTTAGGGACGTTGGCGGTGGTGTCGTTAAAAGGTCACCCGCGTCAGGAGGAGAAAAGTGGAGAGAGATAAGAAAGAGAGGATTCGACCAGCGAAGACGGAAGAAGACGAACGGATGAGAGGCTCTCTGCTGCTACTGTAACTGTTTCTGTAAATACGTATAACCCAGAATGTCCAATAAATGGATGAAATTATATCTATAAAGCGTAGACCTCTCCAGTAGAGACAAAACGAACCACTCACTCTCACCAAAGGTAAACAAAAGAGGTGGTTGTTTATAAGATCAATTTCATTTAATCATGGCTGTTCCAGAGAAAAAAATTGCCGAAGATGCCCTCAAATTCGAGGGTGATAGAAGTCAGCAGACTGCTATCTCTAGACTAGTCAATGGGCATTTGAGATCAATTCCATTTGATCATGGCTTTAAAGTTTTCCCGACCTTAGCTGTAACCCATAGCCGTTCCAGAGAAAAAAATCACTAAGATACACTCAAATTCGAGGGTGATAGAGGTTAGCAGACTGCTATCTCTAGACTGGTCAATTTATATCTACTGTAGAGCGGCTCAGGTATTACTTCGTCACCCAGGTGCAGAATTATATTCAGTGTTCTACAACACAACTCCAAGCAAGTGCAATTGTTCTGCAGCTATTTTGTCCGAATTTTGAAACCTGCAGTAAAATCAGAAACATACGCAAAACACAATTATCGACAAAATACAAATTGCATATTTATAATAAAAAAACATCAAAATTAATTTATACTTACTTTTTTTATAACCAAGGCATACTTCCAGAATTTGCAATTCTGTCGATAACTTTTGAAGTTAAATATTTTGTCATTGACATGGAAGATGTGTTATTTACAAAGTGTTTGTGGTAATTTGGGACAGTGTTGGGACGTTCTTCAGTAGCTAGAGAAGAAAAACAGGTGTGGCAAGGAGCACGCTTTGCACTGCAGAACATCGTAACTTGTAATTGAAATAAATAGACCAAAATTTTGATACAAAATTTTTTTAATTGTTCTGCAAAGACTTTGTTCTGCGGCGTAAGTCGCAGTTTTTAGCACTTTCTTGTCTAGGGCCTCATCATCTGATCGTGGCTTAAAATTGTATATTTGTAAAAATTGTATGTATAACAACGTGAGTGTATTTGAGGCCACGGCAGATCTTTTCGCACGACGGTCTTTGGTTGGATTTAAACCTCGTCCAGTTGCTAATCCGTTGCTTTTCCAACTAGGCTACCGCGACCTTGAAGCACCATAGATACAAACCTATAAATCCCTCCTGGTGGTTGTCTCGACTAGAGACCTCGTCATTAACAGAAAACTGACCAGATAATGATCTAGTCATCATCAAAAAACTTGCAATATCAAGATGAAGAGGTATATCGCCATTAGCAAGATGGATCCGATCTTGATGGATGAAATAGCTCTTCGAAATAATTTTGAGGGTTTAACCAAAAAAAATTTACATTTTACATCACACAATTGTTTTTCTCTTTTCAGTTTCAATTATTTGTTGTTAGACATATAAAAGAGAATTTACGTAACAGTTTTGCAGCAAATGAATTTTTGAAACTTCATAATTCTCTCTCTGGAGATCAATAAACACTACCCTACAATAATGGACGGGACAGCAAGATGTGATGGTATAAGTGAAAGAATACATGCTTTAACAGGGGGATTGTCCCCCATGTGCTGCAATTACTCTATCAACGCTTCTGGGTATACTTTCAATGCGGTTTTGATACGCAGCTATGGGTATTTGTGTCCATTCCTGCAGCAAGAATGTCGCCAGCTCAGCTGCAAATTTCAGACGTGGATCCCTGATTAGTAGGCGTCGCACAAAATCGTCTCCCAAATGTTCTATGGGATTTAAGTCGGGACTCTGAGCAGGCCAGGGAAGACGTTTTACATTCAAATCTTGATACCACTACTTGACAGAGGCTGAAACATGGCATGTAGCGTTGTCGTCCTGGAAGTAACATTTGTCCACTCCATAAAAATTACGTAGGAAGAATATGACTATCCAAAATGTTCATGTAGGCGTCGGCGTTCAATTGACCAGGAACAACATGCCAGGACATACCCCGAAAAACACCCCCAAACAAGTAGTCGGATTTTATGCAAATCTGCTGGCGTCCGGTCCATTATTGTAGGGTAGTGCATTCTCGGGGTAGCCTGGTTGTAAGAATAACGAATTAGCAACCGGAGGGTTACGAGTTCGAATCCAACCATAGACCGTCGGGTACAAAGTGGTCTTGAGCTCGTTAAATCCGTTGTGGCCTCTAACGTCCTCAGGTTGGCGTGGTGTGGAAGTTTGGAGAGTGTGGTGCCAGCTCAGGTGTTTCCTCAACATCGGACCGTGGCTCAAAATTATGTGGTGTTGTCCTCGGATCTTTCTTTCCCTTTGGGGTTTGATCCCGAACCGTCACCAATAACCCGTTGTTTTGCCCCAGTGCTATTTTTTTCAAAATACCTACCTATCCGATGTCGTATTACTTTTTAAGGATTTTATACAATGAATGTTGTTGTTGTTGTCGTGTGGGCCATATGTGACACAATTGGGGGTGCCATTGCCCCGGAGGGTTGGACTTCTTCATGCGTGACACATCCGTTTTACAGGAAGGTCCCTTTCACACATCCATTCACTCACACATATCGTAATTTAGATCACAATCAGAGGCATATACAATGAATAATTTGCTTTAATGAAGTGTTTTGTATCATCCATTTCATAACTGTATTTGCGTACTTTTTTCGGAAATTTTGAATCATGTATTTTTGTTCCTTTCTGTTGGATATTTTTCTGTGTGTGTGTAGGGAAACATTTAAACAAATATTCACTTTCTTTTTTTTTATAGAAATACTGTAAATATAGCAATCTCTCGATATATCGCGCTTTTCCGGAAGAAGAGTGATGTATCGAGGCTCGAAATAAACGAATTAGAAATTAAAAAAAGCCCAATCTATGCATTAAATTTATCAGTCCGCCCATGGTTTTTGTATCGTTTCACAGGGATAGAAAGTGCTAACAAGACCGCATGGTGTAAACCATTGGAATATTTTTCACGGATCTGTGATTTTTCTTAGCATTAAAACAGCGCTAAAATCAAGGGCCTTTCGTTAAAGATTGCCCGAAACCCAATTAGACGAATGGGATAAAAACTAGCTTAAGACGGTTTTACTTTTAAAACCGTTTTTCACTTTCTATATATCATTGCGAAGAAATCCTGATAAATAGGGATGCTGAAAGTACATGCAAGAGATTCCGAGCTTTTTACTTGCAAATGAAGCTTTACAGTTTCTATTTATTTCTCCTGTTGAAATCTCCCATCCAAATCCCATTTTATCTTTCTCCTTTTCGGAAACAGAATAGAAATTTCTTTTGCTTGCTTTATTTCCACGTGATGCGGACCGCAGCAATTTATTTTCGGCATGCGTGGAAGCTTAACACTTTTTTGCTCCCCGAGTGTGAAATCGTATTTCTTTCGGCATCATACACTCAGTGGAAAAGGTCTATTCATTAATAATTCACTTTCGGAATTCGTATACTCGAAAGAAATCTGAATATCTTCCCAACAATAATTTTTGTATGGTAAACATTATACGGCGAAAATTTTTACGGATTTGTAACTCTGTTATTACGTTTCAGTGCCCTTAGATAAGCAGCCGTAAGTTTAAAATTATTATAAACTAACCACTGCTTGGCTAGCCCGGCGTTGCCCGTGCCCATGGTGTAAGGTATTAATATATTGTAAAATTTTCCGCAGATTTCAAATCCGTTAAAGATATATTCAATTAAAAAAATTATTTATTCATAGAAAATCATATTTTTAGGTAACAATCTAAACTGAAATTTTACGCAGATTTCAAAACTGTTGAAATTTTTACTCCATCTTTAACGGTCTAGGACAGGGGTTGGCAACCTGCGGCTCTTTTGATGTAAAGTTGCAGCTCTTTTTAAAAACAAAGCAGAAATCATGAAAAAAGTCAAATTTGCCATTATCTGCTAAAACAGTACAAGATAGAACTGCTAAAATGTCTTCAAATGTAACACATATGCAAGTGGAAGACATTCAACTGACTTCTGCCTTTTCACTTGCTATATATTAGTCTTGTGACATAAAAGACACGGCACAAGTTACCCCTTTTCGTCAGGTATATGTCGTCCTAAGGTCCAAAAGAAGAACTGCTAGGATTGCTACCGCTCTCAGGGCAAACTCGTGGAGAAGATATTGCAAATGCTGTGCAAAAATGCCTGGAAGACAATGTAATCGATATAAGCAAAATCGTTTTTATAGCAACTGATGGAGCCAGAAGTATGACAGGAATTCATAGAGGGCTAACATCAATTCTTCTGAAAAAAATAAACCACAAAATTCTAATGTTTCACTGCATAATTCATCAAGAAGTGCTTTGTGCCCAAACATTTCCGGACGAAATAGTTGAGATCATGAACTTGGTAATTAAGATTATTAACAGCATCATGGCAAAAGCACTCTACCATCGCCAGTTCAAAGATTTCCTTGAAGAAATAGATAGCCAGTTTTCTGACCTACTTCTGCACAATAAAGTGTTATGGCTTTCCAGAGGTAACGTATTCCAACGTTTTGCTTTGTGCTTGAGTGAAATAAAAACATTCCTCAATGAAAAAAGCATTGACCATCCCGAATTGGAAGAAGACAAATTTCTGCAAAAATTCAACTTCATGGTAGATACCACACTGAAACTAAATTAACTAAATCTAAAACTGCAATGAAAGGGCAACCCAGCCTACGCCTTGCTTGAAGAAGTAGTTTCTTTCGAAAAAAAATTACTTCTTTTTGTTGAAGACATGGAGAGCGGTAAATTACTTCATTTTAAAAATGCAACTATTGACACGAATTACTTCAGCATAGCTTTAAAAAACATGAAAGATGGATTCGCTGAGAGATTCAAGCAATTCTGAACAAACAGAAGTACTCTCGCGTTCACAGTAAATCCTCTCAACACAAATACAAATGAGATGAACATTGATCCATTTGGAATTGATGCTGGATCGCTTCAAATGCAATTGCTAGATTTGAAAACCAAAGACTTGTGGAGTGGCAAGTTCACAGAACTCAAGAGCAAGTTGGAAGAGTTGGAGGTCCAGAAATCATGCACGTTGCATAGCACAAGTGGACAGCTCTAAAAGAAATTCCGCGAGTTGAGGCCCTCATATTCGGCGCATGGAATAGTCTTCCAGAATGCTACAGTGAGGTGAAGAAGTTGGCATATGGAGTGCTGACGATCTTCGGGTCGACATATTCGTGCGAGCAAGCGTTCTCTTGCATGGATATAATAAAAAGTAAAGTTAGAAGTCAACTAACAAATAAAAATCTAGAGTCGTGCTTGAAACTTAAAACAACAAGTTATAAGCCAGATTTAACCAAACTTTCAAAAGGCATGCAAAGCCAATGCTAACAGTGATGTAACTATCTATATTAATGTTTTTATATGAATAAATATTATTCCGTATTTAAAGCCGTTCATTTTAAATCAAAAATCAAATATACAGGGTGGTCCCGAATTCATGGTACAAACTTTAATGGTAGGTACAGGACATTGTAACAATGATTTATTGTATAGGAATGTATAGTCGCAAGTGACGCGGTGAGGCGAAAACAGGGGAAATAACGGCCGAAAGGAAAAACAAAGATTTTATTGAAAGCGTTGTTGACAAGTGTCATGTTTACAGTAATTGTTCAAAATTGCGTCCACCAGTATCGATACATGCTTGACAGCGTCGGTGGAGCGATTGGCGTACACGTTCAAAGATGCCTGGTATTTCACGCACACCTGCAGCAGCTACAGATAAGCGAGCGACGAGATCCTCATCTGAGTCAACTGGAGTCTCATAAACAAGATGCTTTAGATGTCCCCATAAAAAGTAATCGAGGCTCGATAAATCGGGAGATCGGGGTGGCCAAGGGACTGGTCCACCACGCCCAATCCATCGAGTACCAAACGTGGCATTCAGGTAATTCCGTACATCAATGCTGAAGTGTGCTGGCGCCCCATCGTGCTGAAACCACATGCGGTTACGAATGGCGATCGGAACATCATGCAGCAGTTGTGGTAACACTTCTTTCAGAAAAATAAGATAGCTTCCGCCAGTGAGCCGCGTGGGTAGTAAGTATGGGCCAATCAAAAAGTCGTTCACAATACCAGCCCACACATTAATACTGAAACGTTGTTGAAACGCATGTCGACGCGTTGCATGTGGATTATCGGTTGCCCACACATAGGAATTGTGCGCATTAAAGACACCCTCGCGTGAAAATGTCGCTTCATCTGTAAATAGCACATAATCTACGAAATCCGGCTGCAACGCACATTGCTGCATCACCCACAGGCAGAAGTTCACGCGGCGAGGATAATCTGCCGGATTCAATGCTTGTACTTTCTGAAAATGGAAGGGGTGTAAGCGATTTTCGTTTAACACTCTGCATACAGTCTGATGACTCACACCTACGTCACGCGCAACAGTTCTTGTGCTTGACTCGGGTCTATCAGCCACAATGTTCAAGATGCTTTCTTCCAGCCTTGGAGTGCGTACAGCTCTTACTCGACCAGCGCCATGTCTGTTGACGTCGAACGCACCTGTTTCACAAAGTTGACGATGTAACCGTTGAAAAATTCTATGATCCGGCATTCGTCGATCAGGATACTCCGCGCGATACATTCGTAACGCAGCTCTGCCGTTACCATTTGCACGGCCGTACATGTAATGCATGTCTGCTTTTTCTGCATACGTAAAGTCACCCATCGTCTACGGCAGCACAATCGTGAATGGCGCTTTTCCCTACTGCGATGCATCATGTTCAACAGCGGCTAGACATCTACTGCCCTCTACCGGCAATGATACCAACCGATCACTCCATTTCTCTTTCCTTTTATTTCCCCTGTTTACGCCTCACCGCGTCACTTGCGACTATACATTCCTATACAATAAATCATTGTTACAATGTCCTGTACCTACCATTAAAGTTTGTACCATGAATTCGGGACCACCCTGTATATAAGCAAATACTATAATATTGAAACGAAAATGTTTAGTGGCTCTTTAAAAACTGGGAAATTTTGTAAATTGTAACTTTTGGCTCTTCCGTTTCAATAGGTTGCCGACCCCTGGTCTAGGAGATAGAAAAAAGAACTGTGACTGTAAATCATTCCTCGGGTAAAAGCAAAGCGTAAACGAAAAAAATAATTTCCTCCCCGTTCTGTCGAAGGAACGGACAACGGCTGACGTGGCAAGGTCATTTCCGACGTTTCTTCTCTCTCTGGTAGTAACGCGTTGAAAAACCGATGAAGAAAAAAATTATTAAATTAATTTTAAAATTATTTATTTAAAGATAATCATATTTTTATGTGTCAATCAAATGTGAAATTTTCCGCAGATTTGAAATCCGTTGAAATTTTTAATCTATCTATGTATATCAATTCCGATTTTACGAAAACACTTACCACCTGCTCTCATTCACCGAAAAGGGGACAGGAAATTAATCTGTTTCTTTTTTATAACGCAAAAGGCAGAATAATAATTTTTTTTTTTTTTGAAAGAGAAATTTTAGGTGACGTCACTATCTCTTGCGAAAATATAAAAAAGGTCACGTGGGGGAGAAAAAGCTCATTTCAGGAGGTTTCTTCTTCCGTTCGGACGAAACGCGGTTGAAGAACAGGTAGAGAATAAAACTATTAAATTGATTTAAAAATCTTCTAGATTGAATTTTAAAATTTCGCCGAGACCCAAAAATTGCAAAAAATTCGGACTACCTGTGTGCCAAATCTCAATGCTGTAAGTGCCATAGAATAGTCAGGATTTTGCATCCTCGAAAAAAAAAAACACTTCCTTTTATAACACACACATATATATATATATATATATATATATATATATATATATATATATATATATATATATATATATATATATATATATATATATATATATATATATATATATATATATATATATATATATATATATATATTATTCTATTTGGTAATATTATTCTATTTAGTAACGGATAGGGGTCCTCCTTTTGCTTGTATTACAGCTGTAACACGTCGAGGCATACTTTCCACAAGTTCTCTGTTAGCCTGGGCTGGAATAGCTCGCCATGCCTCTTGCAAGGCTGTTAGAAGAGATTGTTGTGAAGATGGGCGTGAGTGGCGGTGTCGTACTCGTCACTCCAGATTGTTCCACAAGTGGTCGATCTGATTGAGATCGGGGCTCTGAACAAGCCAGTCAAGCAAATTCACCTCTTTTTCAGGAAACCAGTCCAACACACGTTTTGTAGTAGCCCATCACATGGAGCTCGATCCTGTTAGAAGAAACAACCATCATCGCCGTAGTATTGCCATGTAATCAAAACTTAACTATCCAGAACGTCGAGGTATACGTCAGCGTTCATGGTACATAAAGCAATCTGCCGAGTTTTAACCAGGAGAAATAACCCCACACTAAAATGGATCTTCCTCCGAATTTTGGCTTGTCCAAATACTTTTGTCCATGTATATATGTGTATGGCATACATATGTGTGTATCCATGTATATATGTGTGAGTGCGTGCGTATGTGTTATTTTTTAATTTTATGAAAATACAACGATTTCTATTTCGAACGAAACGGATATTAGTATTTACGAAAAACGTAATGATTTTATTTATTCTGACTCTAAATTTATATGTTCTAAAATTTATCTATTTTAACTCAAATATTTCTAAAAATATTATTATTATACAATAGCTGGTCAACTGATTCGTTTCATAAAAATTTGTAACTCTAAATCTAATTATCTTTGTCAATGTAGTAATCTCAAAAACACATTTCTTGATAGTAAATATAATTTTTCTTTCTCAATAACTATTTTTGAATGCTTTGATAATACAAACAATTTTTAAGCGATGGTTAATAATAATAGCTTACTCTGGAGCGTAATAGTTGGCTATCAATTCTATAAAGCAGGAATTTAATTTAAATTTTTAAATTGGAAACTGGAACTCTACATTCTTGAAGGCTGGAGAAAACACTATCTTATTTTTATTCGACTTTTATTTTAAAATAGAAATCGGAACACTCTTGGTTCTTGCGACTCGAACACTATCTTTTTTATAAACAAACATTACTATTTTCTATTTCAATATTTTCACGGCGGCAATTTTATCTGTGTCCTTAATATTAAAGTTTTATGGGGGTTATAGATAGTGACATTTGATGGCGATTTTCGAGCTAAGAATGAACGGTCACAGCTGCTATTGTTGGTTAGGTTTAGCATTCTTATTCTTATTCCTTCTTTTATCTAATATTGTACTTGTTTTTGTGTGTCTTTGGATATTTTGATGTTCTATTTATTTTACTCATGCTCAAACTTTTGCCTAATCTATCTTTCTATTTGTTCTTCGTGGTGTTTCTGGTGTTACTTTTGGCTTACTGTTGCCCACACTCAGAAAATACCTATTTGTGTTGTCTGGATATCAGGCTCATCCCTCTTCAGACTTCCACGAGACGCCACCGTCAGGGCATATGAGGCCACGGCAGATTTAACGTCCAACCAACCCTCACGTACACGACGGCTTATGGCTGGTTTCAAACTAGCAACCCTACGGATGCTCTTCCAACTGGGTTACCACAGCCCAGGATATGGCGGAATATCGGTCAATGTGAAGGATTTCAAAAATGAGATTTTAATGGAATAACTATCTATGATGTATTAGACATGTATTCCTATAGTTAATTCCCAAGGAAACCTCTAGATGGTGCTGAAGAACAGCATATAATATGAAATAGCATGCCCGGGTATAAAACAGCAGTTTAATGTGGAAACGCAAAATAATACCACTAAAAACATCGCATATACATCGTTCAGCTGAACTATCCTACCTCTACCTTAAGGTCCAACTAATAAGACAGCAGCGTAAGGGGGCAACTTCCTTCTAACTTTCCGTTCCCTCACATGTCGCTGATGTGTTCGGGTCAATAGCAGGTTCCCGCACGCAGGACGATGAAAAGATCCCCCATCTACTTACCTAGCAAAGTAACGACGTACAAAACATATGTTTATTAACATTATTCCAAACACATGTTACAATCCGTTGTTCACTAATCAAACTCCATTGTTGACTAATTTATCCGTTGAGCTTCGGTTTCCTAAGAAATGGAGCCGTTATCTAACAGCCGTGATACGTCATGATTCCGCGGGCATAACTAGACGGCTAAACAAGAATCCTGAGGTGTCAACTTAGACGGACAGAATACGTTGGAGAATGGACAACACAGACGGCTGTCGTGGTTTATTTTATGCGAGAAACAAAACAAAGTGGGTTTTTTTTCTCCAGTTCAAAGTTTCTAACTTCGCGCGCGCGCGCGCGGGATCGTTGAAGGTAGAGTGAAAATTTCAACAGATTTCAAATCAGCGTAAATTTCTACGCCAGATCGATATTAAAAACAGTTTTATTATTCAATATTTACCATTTGATTATTTAATTATTTATTAAATAATTAATTATTTATTTAAAGAAAATCACATTTAATGTATCGATATGGTGTCAAATTTTCCCACATTTCAAATCCGTTGAGATTTTTCTACGCTTTCTTAGGAAACCGAAGCTTTAGTCTCAATTCAAGCTACAAAAAGCGTAAATATGGTAGGAAGAAAAAGGTAGTATGACCATCGACATCTGAGCGTCCTATTCGCGTAACTTTGCGAATATCTTCAACACATCTAAAATAGGTAGCTGTTCTACTTGGTGTATATTTATTTAACCTGTTCCACCCATAAACGTACGTGAAACAACTGTGCAATATTTGACATTAGCGTATAGACAAAGAGGCATCAAAAAATTAACGCCCAAAGCGCTTAAAGGGCATTAATTGCGCGATTGTGTTTTGCAAACATTATTAGCAGGGAGCACTTCAAAACTGTGAAATTCCTTACTTCGGTTTCTTTAAAGAAAAAGTTCTTTAAATAAATAGAAATCGGTTAATGACGCGTGCTTTTCTGAAATTGCTAAACACTTTTCTATTAATTTCCGGCGCCCGAAATTCCGGCCATTTTTAACTGAAAGAAACAATTTCCGCGCTTTCAAAAATTTATGTTTCAAACGCAAAATAAAACTCGGGACGAAAGGCCCGAAAGCTTTCAGGGTTTAAAGTTGTAAAAAAGGCGCACCTAATGCGGTTTTCATTCTTTTGTTTATACATGGCAGCTAATTAACATGAGTGCGGTGACTGTTAAAGTTAAATGGAATCCGAGCTTATGTATGTGTGCCTGTGTAGCGTGCATAAGAACCCCGTAAGTGCCACTAAATAGTATTTTTAAGCATTTTGCACTCGCAGAAAACAAAATTAAATAGCTCTTAAAGCAAAGTGCCAAGTGCTTTGAATAAAAAGAACTCCCTTTTCGAATCGAGTCGTGTTCTTTGATTTTCGTGTTTTTCTTATGCGCACCTAACGGCGGTTGGAATCATATTTTTATCCATTTTAGATCACAAAGAAAAATACTCGGAAATTTTATACACAGATATTCATAATAACGATTGTATGGAAGAGAGAGAGTAATGATCGCGTTATTTCTTTATTTTGTCTATAAATGTGTGATAAATAAAATATTCTTCCCAACTGTCTTGCTTCTGTTGTTGGATTGTTTTTCAACTTGATACAATTTTGCTCCGCAACTTATTTAACATTCTCATCATTTTTTATCATAATGTATAGCCTCAATACACAAGTATTCATATACTTTGCTTCTTGTTGACATAAATTGTTCAGCTTAACTTGTTTAAAGTAGTGATGCGACATCGATGTCGATGTTTTCAAAACATCGATGTTTCAAAAAACATCGATGTTTTTAACATCGATGTATTGGAGTCGATGCTTTTGTAATATCTATGTTTATACATGTCGATGTTTTTACGTTGTCAATATTTATTATTAAATGAAAAAGTAGCGTTACAAAAATTTAAAAAATAACCAAGTAGCATAATTTTCATAATCGGCAAATTGAACATACTTTTAGACCAAAGTGGCCAAGGGTGAAGGGTCTGAAAAGTAGAGATGCGACATCGACGTCGATGTTTTCAAAACATTGATATATTGGAGCCGATGTCGCATCAATAGTTGCTAAACCAGTTTTAAGAAGGGGGGGGGGGGAGTTTAAATACACTGAATTTTAAAAACATCGATGTTTTAGGGGCGATGTATTATCAACATCGATGGTTTAAACCATCGATGTTTCGCTGTCGATGTCGCATCACTAGTTTAAAGCAGAGGGATGTCAACCTTCAGACCCTTAGAAAACAGCCGCTGTTTCTGAAGGTGTATATTTATTTATTCTCTATCCAGCAGGTGAATTTATTTGTATGACAGTAGTAAAGAGGTAAAATTTTGATTTTTGAAAGTCACATTATGAAGTTGATAATTTTATTTCTATCTATAAACACACGAAGATTTCACCAACATTTAACCATTGTAGTGATTGTGTGTGGAGTTATTATGACTAGCTTTGGAGGAATGAAGAATAAAAAGGACTGGTAGATTAATTATAGCATTATATTTTCTGTCTGAACATAAATTACATAAATGCATAAATTAATTAATCTTAAACAGCTCAGCTTCGAGTTTAGGTATTTTTCAGCTTGATACAGTTTCCCTCTGGTACTTGCTTAAAATCCTGATTATTTTTAGCATAATTCCATAACCTAAATACACAAGCTTTTACACTTGTTACTTATTTCACTTCTTGTTGCATAAATTATTCCATTTTATCTCTTTTAGAGCAATTTAAATTTTAGTTTTTTAAGTCACATTATAAATGTGATATTCTTATTTTTATCTATAAACACACGGAGATGTCATTAAAATTTAACCATAGTAACGATGGTGGGTGAAGCTATTCTGACTAACTTTGGAGATACACAACCCTACAATAATGGAACGGGCGCCAGCGGATTCGCAAAAAAAACGACTACTTGTTTCGGGGTGTTTTCGGTGGTATGCTCTGGGACCTTTGCATGTTGTCCCTGGTAAATTGAACTTCGACGCTTACAAAAACATTTTGGACAATCAGGTTCATCCTACGCTCTAGCAATTTTATGGAATGGACTAATGTTACTACCAGGACAATAACGCTCCATGTCTTATTGCAGCCCCTGTCAAGCCGTGGTATCAAGATATGGATGTGAAACTTCAACCCTGGCCTGCTCAGATACCCTATCTAAACCTCATAGAACATTTGTGGGACGAGTTAGAGCGACGCTTACGGACCAGGGACCCACGTCCGAAATCAACAGCTGAGCTGGCGACATTCTTGCAGCAGGAATGGACACAAATTCCCATAACTGTGTATCAAAACCTTGTTAAAAGTATGCCCAGAGAGGTTGCTAGTGTAATTGCAGCACGTGGGAGACCATCCCCTATTAAAGTATGTATTCTTTTCCTTATACCATCACATCTTGCTGTCCAGTCCATCATTGTAGGGTAGTGCATTTACAAGTAATTTTACTTCTTTCAAACATAAATTATTGATTTTAGTTAGTTTGAAGCATTGGTCTCAAATTGATACCTTTGGTTGGTAGGTATTTAATTGAAGTCACACTGGAGCGGCACAACAGGCTATTGGCGAGGGTCCAGGACCACCCTGAAGAGAAAGATCCAAGGCCAACACGACGTAATTTTGAATCAGAGTAATAAACGTTCACCCAGTGAATGATATACTGACACAGTAGAGACAAATACACCCAGGGAAGAAGGCGCCTGACAGGTATCGAATTTGCACCACCTGCAACACGCAGATGAACGACAGTATATAAAAAATGTCGATTTTAGTATGCAAAATAATTTTCAAACAGCAATCAGCAGTTAATTCTGACAAAACATACATAGAAATTAGGTAAATGACTATTGTAATGGATCTACTAACTACCCTAATACAAAGATTAAAGAGTAAAAATTGACTCACTGGACCTTAAGATACCGGACAACACAACCAACTAGGTAGCTTACTTATCCTTTTGAATCAGAAAGAAGGAGATGATTCTCTCTTTTAGTCACAATCGCTGGATTTCTGTTAATAGTGGTTAGAAATTAACGAGACTTTGTAAGTAAATATTTTAAAGGAACGACTTTATATAAGGGAAAGCCTATTGAGCATACAAAGAAAATACAAACCACTCTAAACAGAATATTTTAAGAAGCATATAAATTAGTGATTCTCCCTCTTCACTTACAATCGTTGTCTTTCCATTCACAGTGATTGAAAACTAACAACAGTAAAATAATAAATGTCTATGGAGCATACAAAATAAATTACAAACCAATGTATTCAGTATATTCTAAGAATATAAAGAATTAAATATTGAAATTAGGGTAAAGCAGGCCTCGAAATAGATTTTTTAATACAGGTGCACCTTGTGCACCTAAGTTTTTAAATTAGGTGCACAAGGTGCACTGCGTGCACCTAGTGGGAAAAAATTAGGTGCACAATTATATTTTCATGTGCACAGTGCACCTGTGCACCCGGGTATTTCGAGCCCTGGGGTAAAGTAAATATATAAATTATTGATTCTTTCTCTTCATTCCCTATCACTATCTTTATATTAATAGGATTGGAAGCCAGTATTAAGTAAGTGTCTACTGAGTATCTAAAATGTATTACACATACCGTTGTATTCGGTATATTCTAAGAGATATATAATTTAGTGAGATTCCTTCCTTTCACTCACAATCGCTAGCTTTCCATTATTAGTGACTGAAAACGAAGGACAGTAATTAAATGTCTATTGAGCATACAAATAAAATTACAAACCGTCGTGTATTCTGTTTATTCTAAAAGGTATATAAATTAGTGATTCTTCCAAATCAGTGATTGAAAACTAACAACAGTAAAATAATAAATGTCTATGTAGCATACAGAATAAATTACAAACCAATGTATTCAGTATATTTTAGAATATAAAGAATTAAATATAGAAATTAGGGTAAAGTAAATATAGAAATTACTCACAATCGGTATCTTTCCATTAATACTGATTGAAAACGAATAGCATTAAGTAAAAATAAATGTTTATTTAGCATACAAATAATTTACAAACCACTATCTTCCTTTTATTCTAAGAAGGGTATACCAAATTACTGAATCTTTTCCTTCACTCAAAATCGCTGTCTTTCCATTAATAAAGATTGTTAACGAATGGCAGTAAGCAAGTAAATGAATATTTAGCATACACTAAGTAATTTACAAACTGCTATATTAAAAAACTTATTATTTAAACTGCTATATACATTATATTCTAAGAGGCACCAAAATTCAGTGATACTTTTTCACTCACAATCGCTATCTTTTCAGAAATACAGATTGAAAACGAATGACTGTACGTAAGTAAATTGAGAAGAGGCACATAAATTAGTGATACTTCTTCACTCACAATCGCTATCTTTTCATTAATAGAGATTGAAAACGAACGACGGTGAGTAAATGTCTTTTGAGCATATTAAGTAATTTACAAACGGCTGTATTCAGTATATTCTAAAAAGAGGTACATAAAATAGCGATACGTCTTCACTCATAATCACTATTTTTTCATTAATAGAGATTGAAACGGAACAACAGTAAACAAATGTCTATTGAACATATTAAATAATTTACAAAAGGCTGTATTCAGTATATCCTAAGAAGAGGCACCAAAAATTACTGATGCTTTTTCACTCATAATCGCTATCTTTTCATTAATAGATATATAAAACGAACGACAGTAAGTAAGTAAATTGAGAAGAGGCACAGAAATTGGTGATACTTTTTCACTCACAATCGCTATTTTTTCATTAATAGATATTGAAAACGAACGACAGTAAGTAAGTAAATTGAGAAGAGGCACATAACTTAGTGATACTTTTTCACTCTCAATCGTTATCTTTTCATTAATAGAGATTGAAAACAACGACACAGTAAACAAATATCGATTAAGCACACTAAGTAATTTACAAACGACTGCATTCAGTATAATCTAACAGGCACGTGAATGATGTCATTAACGCTATTACCGCAGCTTTCTCTCAACTCCTCTTAAAACTCCCCGATTCAACTCCAAGATGAGCAAAACCTTCACACAATGGAGACTAGGCATACATCAAACCAGTCAGTCAAAACGACGACCACTCCTACATGTCCCAGCTAGCTTATTAGTTCAAGAATTTTCCGTTCGGAGTAACATGACTGTCGTTCGTCAGGAATAGAGTGTTCCAATTAAGGTGAGGTCCTCCACTGCCGAGTCTGCTTTCCCGAAATAACTAGTTTTCGGCATTTGTCAATATCCGACTGTCAAACTGAATATTCACAACGCCACACACACGAATGGCTTTAAGTGTTGAATAAATAGGCGCCTGCCTCAGCGTCTAACGATCGGAGATCTGGTCGGAAGCTACTGGTTTGTTACTTAGACTCAGCCGAAACGGACATAATATCACTCACTTGGATCGTTTCGGAGGCCACGCTGAATGTTCCTAATGTTTCGGTTCGGCAATCAATACTGCTTGGAGCTCGTGATCGGAATAATTGCGTCAAACGCGGATTCGTAAAACTTGCTGGCTGTTTATTTGCAAATTCCGAATTGAGAAGTGGGATGGATTACGTTCCAAGTCCAATGATGGATCTCGGCGCCGTCGTCGAAATATCAGATAACCAGGTCCCTTCTATCCCCGTCTATACGGTGTGGAAGTTTGGTTAATGGGGTGCCAGTTCAGGTATGACCCATTACAGCCTCATGGTATATGAGGGCGCCCGCCGATCACTTTAAATCGCAGGGCTCAGGAACATTGCATGTAATTTGGGTCTGAGGGTCAAAATTATTAACATTGTGAGATTCGTTGAGAATCATTATGACTTGATTATCCTAAGAAAGCGAGAACTTTTTTCCCTTTCATGTTATATATATACTTTCAACAAGGTTATATATATATATATATATATAACCTTGCTGAAAGTATATGCCCTGAAGGGTTGTTAGTGTAATTGCAGCACGTGGGGGACCATCACCCATTTAAAGCATGTATTCTTTCTCTTATACCAAACCATCTTGCTGTCCGGTCCATTATTGTAGGGCAGTATATATGGACCGAACAGCAAGATGGATTAATTGGGTGATGGTCATCCACGTGCTGCAATTACACTAACAACCCTTCAGGGCATACTTTCAACAAGGTTTTGATACAGCTTTGGGTATATGTGTCCATTTCTGCTGCAAAAATGTCTCCAGCTCAGCTGTAGATTTCGGACGTGGTTCCCTGGTCCGTAAGCGTCGCTCTAACTCGTCTCAGAAATGTTCTATGGGGTTTAGGTCGGGACTCTGAGTAGGCCAGGGAAGACGTTTTAGATCCATATCTTGATACCACTGCTTGACAGAGGCTGACACATGACATGGAGCGTTGTCATCCTGGAAGTAACATTCTTCCATTCCATAAAATTGGCAGAGCGTAGGAAGAACCTGATAGTCCAAATGTTTATGTAGGCGTCGACGTTTAATTTACCAGGAACAACATGCAAAGGTCTCAGGCCATATCACGAAATATATATATAATTATATTTCAATACCTAGTATAAGGATTTAATGTAATTACTGTATATATGTAATGATGTATATATGTAATGCGCTCTAACATTATGATTAGACATGTCATCTCGGTGGCATGCTCTATTCATCCAACCACACTTATTCAAACCGGTACAGTGTCTCATGACACACTGTGCACGGGAGTGTGTGTTGGTATTAGTGATCTTGTCATCTAACCGTGGTTCGAAATTCCAAGGCATTGTTCTGATTTTTACCTTCGGGAAGGATCCAGGACCATCGTCAATAGCCCTTTGTGTTGCTCCATGTGACATAAAGTCAGCTACCTACCAGCATCTAATTAAAATATATAAAATGTAGATAGGTGGTTCGTTTCAAAGTTTTGAATTTCCTTTGAAGCAAATATTTTACTTCCGCTAACCATTATTTTCAGGCACCCTCACTCCTCGTCAAGGGGACGTTGCAACGCGCATACATACACTTAGTCTTCTCTGCATGACTTCAACAAGTTTTGACCTTGACTAATAGAATCTTTCCAAAGGATTCTATTCTCTAAGGAAAAGAGCAATGGAATTTTCCTAAAAGATTCTATTCTAAGGAAAGGAGAGATCACCCCCCCCCCCACACACACACCCGAGAGATAGATTCTCTCCAAAGTATTATATTCTACTGAAAGGAGAGATCAACAGAAAAGGAGATTATTTCCAAAGATTTTAATCGGGGTATAGGATTAATAGAGTCTTTCCAAAGGATTATATTCAAAGGAGGGGACTAATATAATTGTTCCAAAAGATTCTATTTAAAGAATGAAAACAATTGAATTGCTCCAATATATTCTATTCTACAGATTAGGTCAATATAATCATTTCAAAGAATTCTGCTCTAAGAAAATGAAAAATAGAATTTTTTTAATGAATTCTATTCCAAGGAGAGGAGCAATTTTATATTTTCATAGGATTCTATCCTAAGGAAATTTTCAATAGCATCTTCCTAAAGTATTCCAATCTGAAGAAAGAACCAATAGAATCGTTCCAAAATATTCAATTCAAAGGAAAGGAGCAATAAAATATATTTCTAAAAGATTTAAACGAAGAAAACGATCACTTGATTATTTCCAAAGTATCTTATTCCAAGGAAAATACAGATAGAATCTTTCTAAAGGATTCCATTCTGAGGAATGAACAATAGAACATTTCTAAAGGATTTTAATCGAAGGAAACGATTAATAGAATCTTTTCAGGGGATTCTAATCGTCTAAATAAGCAAAAGAAACATACCAAAGGATTCTAATTGTCTAAATCCGCAAAAGAATCATTTCAAATAATTGTATTCTACAGAAGGAGCCAATAATATCGCTCCAAAGGGTTCTATTCTAAGGAAAATACTATGGAATATTTCCAAAGGATTCTAATCGACTAGAAGAAATATAATCGTTCCAAAGAATTCTACTATGCAAAATGAGCCAATAGAATGTGTCAAATAATTCTATTATACAGACCGATCTAATAGAATGTTTCCAAATTATTCTAATAGTCTAGGAGCAATAGAATCGTTCCAAAGAATTCTATTGTACAGACTGATTTAATATAATCTTTCCAGAGGCTTCTAATCGACTAGGAGCAATAGAATAGTTCCAAATAATTCTATTATACAGACTGATCCAATAGAATCGTTTCAAAGGGTTCTATTCTAAGGAAAAGACCAACAGAATATTTCCAAAGATTGAAAGAATCTATAGAATATTTTAAAAGACATAATAATTTAATTATTCAGTAGGTTGTGGTATAGAAGCAACACTCCTACTTCCAAATATCACGCAGAGGGTTAATTACGATGTCCACTTTTGTCTCGTGTCAATAAAAACTTTAAAATAACTTTTAATATTGGTCAATCTTAAATTATAATTAATAACCTAAGCTCGTACATCAATGTCTCCCCGTGGACACCAGTAATTTGTTTTGCCTGTTTACTTGGAGCTTTATAGTTCAATGACGGCGTTTTGAATTTCACATTTTTTTAAAGTTCTAAGTCGTATATTTAAAGCTCTAAGTATATACTGGCAATATCAAAGGCGAAACTGCAGATTTAATGACGATCTCCGGAAAAGATCCATCATCTTACTTTTACATGATTGCATGATATTGCATAACCCTCTGTTCTGTTTTTACCATCCCAAAGTCCCGTTTTTGTCTCCAGGAAATAAGGATGACGGGTCGAGTTAGATCATACTTTCCCGAACTTTTTTTGGCTCAACGCCCCCTTTTAAAAGACAATCTTCCTCGCTGTCCCCTTTTGGATCTCCACTAATAATAAATTGCTAGTGTAGCCTATGATTTTCGAATAGCTTCAAAACATTTATGCAGCTGTGTGGGATTTTAGAATTTCGAAAAGTTAGTTTGGAAATATTAGCTTGGAACTGAAATTATAAAGATATCATACTTAAACGAGATAGAAAAAAATAAATTGGTACATGAACACTCTACTTTGCTCGCTATTATAATAGTAATGAGCATCAGTCAAATTAAAATAATTGCAAATGAGAAGGATATGAGCACCTGGTGTCATGGTACCAAAATCTCTATTTTAAGATTATTATTAATTTAGGACCATGAACGATTACAGATAAAAATTAGAATTTGAAACCCTAGTTTGGAAATAACTTACAACTGATATTACAAAGCTATTTATTTAAACAAAATAACAAAAGATAAATAGAAACATGAACACACTACTTTGCTTGCCATTGTTATAATGAGCATTAGTCACATCAGTAAAATTGAAAACAATCGCTAGTGAGAAGGATGTCCCCTGGTATTATGCTACCAATATCTCTTTTTTTTTTTAAAGATTACTATTAATTTAGGACCATGAATTATTACAGATAAAATTTAGAATTTGAAAACCTCGTTTGGAAATAACTTACAACTGATATTATAAAGCCATTTATTTAAACGAGATAATAAAGATAAATTGGCACATGAACACGCTACTTTGCTCGCCATTGTCAGTAATAAGTATGAGTCAAATCAGTAAAATTGAACATAATCGCTAATGAGAAGGATGAGCCCCTGGTGTTATGTTACCAATATCTTTTTCTTAATATTATTATTAACTAGCAAAATACCCGACCTTACTCGGTTTGAATTGGTTTACTCTATATTGAAGAGATAATCAAAATATATAATGACTTACGTTTTTTGTAGAGTAAAAATTTATTTCAACATCTTTCGCCATCTTTATATTTTCTACAACTTACTTTGGACACAAATCCTACACATGCATATCCATTCATGTAATACATTTCACATACATCGCACAATTGCTGTATGACAAAGCTACAAAATGACGAAAGGTGATACTAAGGTTACTACTATAAAAGACGATTTATAGGAAGATTTGGAATTTCCTTTCTTAAGTTATTTTCATGTTCAACTCAATTAATTAAAATTACGATTTACGGCGAGTGCTCTCGCACTCATAGTCAACAAAACGATATTTTTTTTACTTGTGGCACTCTTGCCTCCGGTATGCGACATTGTGAAATTTTGCAATCTTCCCCTGTCATTATTACAACGAATTTTTTAATGTTGGAAAAAGTTCCAGTTTGGATTAATAAACATTATTATTCTTTCAATGACGGCATTATTCTTTAAATAACGGCATTATTCTTTAAATAACGCCATTATTCTTTAAATAACGGCATTATTCTTTCAATAATGGCATAACTACACTTAAAATTTACTAAAAATTTATACTGACTTACCTAACATTTTTAAGTCTAATACTTTGTGGTGCTGTTGCGTGTGATGAGAAGGAAAACACATTTATTAAAATAATAAATATTTAAAACAGGAAACAGCGAAGTAAAACAAAATAAAAGATGTCGCAAAAAATTGTTCTAAAAATATTAATTTGTGATTCAATTTTATCTCTTGATCTCGCACAGTTGCCACAACTTAAAAGTGTACAAAATTTAGAAATGTGAAATTAATTCATAGAGAAAGAACCAGAAAAAAATATCACTGCTCGCGCGATCTTGTTCATTCTCGTTTCATTGAAAAATATCGTCTGTCCCAAATATTCGGAAATCGTTTTCATTGCGCAAAGAATAAAAATAAGACTCGAAATAAATGAAGTATCAGAGATGAAATTCCATAAAAAAAAAAATTTTTTTGAAGAATAATTACTTTTTTCAGCAGTACTGGTAAAGCAATCGAAGTAATCGTAATATTCAATAAACATTCCAATTTTTCCAAAACTACTAAATTATGGTTGATTTAATTATACTTACTCAGGTGTTTTAGCATGAAACTCAACTAAATATAACAATAAAGAAATGTTTAATATTGCATTCACTAAACTAATAGATAGTGTATAAAATAAAATACAATGCAATCAAATATCTGGAATAGAATTCCTGTGATGTCTACACAAACACACAAACACAAAATCGAGCATAGAACAGAAAGACGGACAGACATACTTTCGCAACCAATGCCACTCACTAAATGAAGATAAGTACTCACTGTATGCAAATTTTCATGAAAATATCTTAAACCGCGTGGACGTGTATAGGGCACAACATACAGACAGACAGACAGACAGACAGACACCAAACGAGAAAAAGGCGGATTCGGCATCAGGAGGGTCCAAAACGGATAGAAAACTTGAAATGGGTCGAAAATATTGAATGTACAAACAAACACTCCATTCTTATTTATATAGATATAGGACCATGTACGGTTACAGATAAAATTTAGAAATTTGAAAACCTAGTTTGGAAATAGCTTACAACTCATATTAAAAAGCTGTTTATTTAAACGAGATTACAATAGATAAATTGGTACATGAACACACTACTTTGCTCGCCATTAATAGTAATGAGCATTAGTCAAATCAGTAAAATTGAAAATAATCGCTAATGAGAAGGACATGAGCCCCTGGTGTTATGCTACCAATATCTCTATATTAAGATTATTATTAATTTAGGACCATGAACGATTACAGATAAAATTTAGAAATTATTGAAACCTAGTTTGGAATTAACTTACAACTGATATTATAAAGCTATTTATTTAAACGAGATAATAAAGATAAATTGGCACATGAACACACTCCTTTGCTCACCATTGTCAGCAATAAGGATCAGTCCAATAATTAAAAATGAAAATAATCGCTAATGAGAAGGACGAGACCCTGGTGTTACGCTACCAATTTCTATATATTAGGATTAGTATTAGGACCATGGAATGATTACAAATAAAATAATAATAATTAATATAAATAATGAAATCAGTATTGGAACCTTCAAAGTAATAAGTAACTACCGATAGTACCGAACTTCACACATCCGACGATTGGCAAGATTACTTGCCAATCAACAATACGTCTGCCTAACGACTATAAAATAAGTATCTTTGGACTTTTTTAGTATATTAATACAAACAATGGATTCATATCATTACAATAAAGCACAAAAAATGCATCACAAACAGTATTAAAAGTAATTTTTTTGCGTCTTTAGCAATGATGGACGAGACAGCATTCGCGCTCGCAAGAAATTCTAGCTTTGAACCACGTTTTCACCAACAAAGCTATCTGGGAAATACACAACCAGTGCACCAGTGCAGCATTTTGATTGTGTGATTCTTAGAAAGAAAAAAACACTGAGTGGAACCACTCCCGCCATATATTGTCAAAGAAAATAATTAAAATGTCGAATGGCAAAAATTTACTTACCAACCGCCATTAATGGGTGAAATCAAAATGATTCGCGTTGAAAGAGAATGAAATATTTATTTTGAATTCGTGTTAAGGGGTTAAGTACCTTTTAAATGTCAAAATATGCAAAAAAATCACTACATTTCGAATCTTAATATCTCCATGAATAAATTATTTACATAAATGAAATTTTGTATGCAGATTTAAACTATCTTTATCTTTTGTAAACTATTTTTTTTTTTAATTTTTACCCTTCTCTTCTAAATATATTGTTAATTGGACCAAAATGAAATGCATTGTTTTTGTTGGTAGAATATTATTATATTGTGCATTGCGCGCAGTATTCTGGGCAAAATAATTATTATTCTGAGCTGAATTTTTTTATATACTTTAAAATATGTTTTATAATTACAATGACGAACTCTTGTATTTTTTAAAAAGAAATTTCTTACAAAAAATTTTTTAATAAAAAAAAATTCAAATTTTTTCTTTTTTTTCAACACAAAATTAACCTTTTTTCAAAATTATTCAACAGGATAGACAAAAAAGTTGGTCATTTTAAACATATATATGGTTTACATAATGAATTAAAATTTCATGTAATTTTAACCAACCATTCCAGAGAAATCTTGCGCGCAAGTGGTAAAATCACAGTTTTGAGATATCGTCGTTAAAAACAATTCGCTTGTGAAATTCTTTCGCATTAAAGGAAGGAAACAAATGAAACTAAAAGTAGAAGTCAAAGTACATTGTTTCCAGATAAAAAGTATAGTTAATTAAACAATGTACATGGAGATGGCTTTAGCAATATAGAGCTTAGTCAAATTACATTGTTGTGATCACTGATATCGACGAAGTACAAAATGTAAACAAACCATTTGGCTCTAAATGTTTGATTAAGGGCTTCACTCTTTTAACCATAACTTCCGTTCTAGAGTGAAATTTTACACCAGGTTTGTTTTAAAACGTTGCTAAGAAACAGAGCATTAAAATTAGATCATAATAATTTTTTTGATTGTTTTTGAAAATTTAAAAGGTGCCTAACCCCTTAAATCAAATTCGTATAAAAAGTTCATGCAAAATAAGAATTAGGTATAGTATTATAACGGCACTCGTTTTTGTTTTCGACGTCCTACTTAACAATACATGTTTGATAGGCGGGATAGATGAAATATTTCACTTTCAGGTAACAAAAAACAAGGCTGCACTTCTTTATACGTATGTATGAAAATGAGACTTTTTATTAACTTAGAACACAATTTACAAAAACGTTGTCATTGTGAAAGGTGTGCTTCGTGACTCATGACAAGATTAGCAATTGTTGGGTTGAAAATTAGTAAGTTTCAGCCTTAAACCGCCACGGAATTCTATGCTCACTCTTAATTGCATGGTCATTCAGCATGGGGGCAATCCAACTGACCGAATTAAATATTAGCCGTACAATGATGTCGTTTATTTTTCTATCGAGCCCTAACAATGTCGACTACTTTGGCTACCACTGCTCTAGTGCGACGTTAATTTAGCTACCAACCTACCTTTCGTCGTCGTGTATGTGGGGGCTGGTGCATCTTGAATCTTTTGCGGACTCAAAGGTCCTCAACTTGGCGTGATGTGGATGTTTGGAGAGAGGATGTCAGCTTAAGTGTTAAGGAAACCAGTGCAATCCTATCTCTGTAGTGTTAAAATGGTCAAATTTTACGGAGCATTCTCTCAGAATCTTCTATGTGTATTAATTGAATTTTTTATGCAGGTTATGAAGGACACTTTTAAACACTTTAACACAGGGATTTTTAAAAACTTAAAACTTACACATTTGTAAACCAATTTTTTTATATTTGCTTCAATAGACTGAAAAATTGTTCCTTTTATGGAAAAGATACGCGTTTTGTGATTTTGAGGTTTAAAGCATAAACTTACTTCAGGTACATAAAGGTATTTTTCAAAAATTTATTTAAAGTACTTTTACTCGACGTATCTTCATAAATACTATAACACTTTAAACAGAATTTCATGAATTTTTATTTAAATTTATAAAAAATAATCGACATTTTGTGCACTGGTCCCCTTAACTCGTCAGTTGCTGAAAATTAAGAGGTGTTATCCTTTCTCTTCGGGGACCAACCTCTCTGGTGGTTAAGGTGCTACCCTCTAGATCGGAAGGTTCTTGGTTCGAATCCGGGTCATTGCATGGATATTTGTAAGCGTATGGTGTAGAGGCGACTGATGCATCGTAATCTGTCGTTGCCAAAACACCGCACGTTGGGTTGGTGTGGAAGTTTGGAGAGAGGGGTGCCAGCTCAGGTGTGTTGCCTCGTCATCTGACCGTGGTTCAAAATCACGTGGTGTTGTCCTGGGATCTTTCCCTTAGGGAATTGATCCCGGACCGTCGTCAATAACCCGATGTGTTGCTCTAGTACGACGTTATTTACAAATTAACTATTTCGGGATTGGTTCATGAACGTCGCAAATTGAAACTTTTTTCAACTCCACCTATGTAATACCTGAGGAATTCACACCCATTTATCCGTTTTGAAAACTTCAGTCTTCCCTGTATTTCTTCTAACCAGTTTTCACCTTTTTGTTCACTACATTCTTTCATATGATTCTTTCAACCAGTCTATGTGGTTATCCAGCCATTTTGAGCACCTCATTATTTTTAACCACTGTCAGGTAACGAGGTTAACACTTGAGCTGGCACCTCACTCCAAGCTTCCGCGCCACGCCAGAATGAGGACATTTGAGGCCACAACAGATTCAACGTGCACAATACCCACAAAATCTACGGACTGTGTTTGGAAACGACGAAAATTAGATAATTGAATCAACGTCGCACTAGAGCAATCCTAAGGTCTATCAGCGACGTTCCGGGATCAATCCCGAAGGCAAAGATCCGAGGACAACACCTCGTAATTTCGAATACGGTCATCTGACGAGGCCAACACCTGTTCTGGCGCCAATTTCTCCAAACTTGCCCACCACGCCAAGTGAGGACATATGATCCCGCTACAGATTTAAAGTGTACCAGCCCCCACGTACACGACGGTGTTTGGGTGAAACGACAAAACATGGAAATGCTTTCTATCGATCTAAAATCAGCAAAGGTGATGTTCCCCCCTTCAAGTAATACGAACCAGAAAAATATTCGTTCTGAGGGATTGAAAATTTGATCGAGGAAAAGAAAAGCGATTTCGTGTGGAAAATTGAAACAGTAAAGTATGTTATTAACGAAACTCAGCCAACACTTCGTGAAGTTCGTAAAAGTAATTAGCACTCTTGGAAATTGCAGCAATTTTAATTAAAATTTGTCTTCACACGGAACATTCATAATTAAGCGCATCCAATCAAAAGGTGCGTGATCATTTTAAAAACATTCGTCTTCTACTCTTTATGCGGTGGCCGTGAAAAAACTTGCACTTTTTATACGATTTTGAAAATTCAATAAGTTTGTTAGTATTAAAAAGCACTAATGTAGTGTAAATGCATTTGTATGTTGAAAAAGTAATTCTTTTTTGCTACAAATGGGAAGTCACGTAAGAATTTTAGTGCATTGGGGGCATCAATCATGTTTTCCAATTCGTCTGTATTAAATTTCGAATGTAAAGAATATACGAAAGACATTTTCTGTCAAATAAATGTAAATGCAATAGTGTGTCTTAGGTAAGGTAATTTTAATTAACATCGTACTAGAGTCCACCTAGCAATAGTAAAGTCCACTAGAGTCGTACTAGAGCAATAGTGTGTCTTATGTAAGGTAATTTTAATTAACATCGTACTAGAGCAATAGTAAAGTCCACTAGAGTCGTACTAGAGCAATAGTGTGTCTTATGTAAGGTAATTTTAATTAACATCGTACTAGAGCAATAGTAAAGTCCACTAGAGTCGTACTAGAGCAATAGTGTGTCTTAGGTAAGGTAATTTTAATTAACATCGCGTACTAGAGCAATACTATAGTTCACCTAGCAATAGTAAAGTCCACTAGAATCGTACTAGAGCAATAGTGTGTCTTAGGTAAGGTAATTTTAATAAACGTCGCGTACTAGAGCAATAGTAAAGTCCACTAGAGTCGTACTAGAGCAATAGTGTGTCTTAGGTAAGGTAATTTTAATTAACATCGTACTAGAGCAATACTATAGTCCACTTAGCAATAGTAAAGTCCACTAGAGTCGTACTAGAGCAGCAATAGTGTGTCTTAGGTAAGGTAATTTTAATTAACACCGTACTAGAGCAATACTATAGTCCACCTAGCAATAGTAAAGTCCACTAGAGTCGTACTAGAGCAATAGTGTGTCTTAGGTAAGGTAATTTTAATTAACGTCGCGTACTAGAGCAATACAACGGGCTATTGTCGACGGTTAGGGACCAATTTTCTAATGGAAAGATCCGAAGACAGCAATACATAATTTTAAACCACGGTCAGATGACGAGGCAACATCTGAGTCCCACTGTCCAAACTTTCACACCACACGAACTTCAGCGTCTTTCGAAAGAGAGAATTAAAATTTAAAAATTCTACCATCATTGCATCCAATCGCATCTTCTGTAGAAAAGATAACATATATGTCGGTGGTCTTGCCAACAAAAATGTCTCCGTTCTCTCGCGCCGAGGAATTCAATACGGTGATATATTTTCCTTTCCCTTGATAAAAATGAGATCCAGGATTAAAAATGTCAGCCGTGTGACACTTTCTCCTCGTCTTTCTGATCACTAATTTACTCCTCCCGCGTTTTGCTTAAGTTTCTTTGGACCGCGTTGTAAGTGTAACAGACTAGCTACTGGAGGGTCGGGAGTTCGAATTTAACCACAGACCTTCGTGTACATAGGTGGCTGGTGCATGTTAAATAATCTGTCGTGGACTTAAATGTCCTCACGTTAGCGTGGTGTGAAAAATTGGAGAGCGGGGTACCAGCTCAGGTATTGCCTCGTCATCTGACCGTGGTTCAGAATTACGTGGTGTTGTCCCTAGATCTTTCCCTTCGGGGGTTGATCCCGGACCGTCGCAAATAGTCCGTTATGTTGCTCCAGTGCTACGGCAATTAAATACCTACCTACTTTTAGTTTCTTTTGAGGATTTTCGAAATATCAGCTTCTTTCTCTCTCACACACACAGACAGCACTTGGGGGAAGGATACACCCACGTAACTATAGACGTGAAATGCAAGTAGACTGAGTATAGCTATTGAGAGGGGTTTGTAATAATGTGACTAACATGTAAACTAGTCGTCACGTGACTGCTCTGTGAAAAAATTAACTTGGTTGGCCGATTTGGAATTTCATCGCATCGTTTGGGGTAAAACATCTCATAAAAGTGCAGATGCATGAAAGCGCATTTCTATAGAGTGGCTATATAAATGGTGAAATCGCCATTCTGCTACTACGTGGCGTGGGCGAATCAGATGATGCATCAATGGATGGGCGTCTCCTTCCGTCGCGTTGACCAAT
The DNA here is from genome assembly GCA_947359465.1 of Metellina segmentata. NCBI lineage: Eukaryota > Metazoa > Arthropoda > Arachnida > Araneae > Tetragnathidae > Metellina > Metellina segmentata. The sequence continues at coordinate 29,079,705 of OX375884.1, forward strand.
CAGGTGGGGAATGTTCGTTTCCACCTGGCAGACGAAAGAAGTCTGAAGGTCACCGCTAAAATCAGCACATCTGAAATGCTGCTGTATGTACAACAAGAAGCTGGTCTCAGATGTAGATGTGTACTGTGGCCAACGTTTGGGATATCAAGTACACATAGGAAATGTGTATTTTTCGTGTTTATTTGTGTTCTCATTGGATCAGAAGATAATTTCGCATGTATTTATTTCTAACATATATTTATCGTGACTACAATGATATCGTAAGTCGGAAAGATCGGTGGGTTTCTGGCAACCCGGTTGGTAGATTAGCGGATTAGCAACTAAAGGGTTGCGACTTCGAAACTCGATCCAACCAAAGACTCGAGTACGTGAGGTCTGGTGCGCATTAAATCTGTCGTGGCCTCAGTCTTCAGGTTGGCGTGGTGTGGAAGTTTGGAGAGTGGGATCCAGCTTCAAGTGTTGACCCAGTCATCTGATCGTGGTTCAAAATAACGAGGTGTTGTCATCCAAACTTTCCCTTTGGAACTCCTCCCGAATCGACGCCAATAGCCAGTTGTGTTGCTCCAATTAAACGTTAATTCAGCTACTTACCTACAAATGTCGGTGGTCCGTGAGAACAAAATGTCTCCACTGTGAAGACCAGCTATTCAATTCGATACTTTACTAGCTTTTCTTTTCCCTCAACAAAAATTAGTCCCGGAATTAAAAGTGTCACAAAGGTGTGACACTTTCCTCGTCTTTCCAAATACAAATTTTTTACTCTTCGGAAATTTTATTTTAATTTCCTTGTGGTAAAAGGGTATATTGTATCGCTGAAGATCACTTCCCGAAAGAATTCGAAATCTTTGGCTCAGTCGCAATTATTCTTTGATTACTACTTCATAAATCAGTTTTTTGTTCTTTCGCTTAGAAAACTTTCGATTGAAATTTCTCTCTCTCGCTGTGTAATTAAAACTATCGCTATGACTTTCAATTCGTCCCTGTAAATTTTTAGTTTCCTTTTCCTTAACTTGATTGGCCGGAGGGGTTTTCAGCGTAGCCTTTTCATTAGGACTTCTGAAAAATGAAATGGTATGTTATATCTCGGTGCATTACTTAAAAGGTATCTCTAGCTCTGTTGGATAGGAATGGAATAGGTTCATAATATTTATCAAAAATTAAGGTACGGGAGTTTTTCTGAGAGATAATTAACGGAGTTTCCAAAGATACATATTCTCATAGCTGTTACTGAAATCTGTGCTCCAGGCACCCCGACACATACATCTGCACTTAGGACACGGTACAATGTTCGATGAACAGCCCCAGCACCAAGTTTGATTAAGAGTCACATCACCTAGTTAGATTAAAAGCCCCATCATCATCAATCAGATGACTAGCTCCAGCACCAAGTCATGTAACGAGCCACATTACCAAGTTAGAAGACGAGCCCCATCACCAAATTAGATGACGAGATGAAGCACTAAGTTTGATGGCGAGTCACATTATCAAGTTGGATTACGGTGACTAGCACCATGTTAGATGACGGTGACTAGCACCATGTTAGATGACGGTGACTAGCACCATGTTAGATGACGGTGACTAGCACCAAGTTAGAAGACGAGCATCATTACCAAATTAAATGATGGGCTGAAGCACTAAATTTGATGACGAGTCACACTATCAAGTTAGATGACGGTGGCTAGCTACAAGTTAGAAGACGTGCCCCATTACCAAATTAGATGATTGGCTGAAGCAGCAAGTTTGATGACGAGACTCAGCACCAAGTTCTATGGAGCCACATGACCACGTTAAATGACGGATCCTACCATCAAGACGATAAGTCACATTACCAAATTAGATGATGGAGTCTAGAACCCAGTTTGATGACGAGCATCATTACCAAGTCACATTACGAGACCTAACACAAAGTTAGATGACGAGCCACATTCCCAAATTAAATGATGGGCTGAAACACTAAGCTTGATGACGAGCTGGAGGTATTTTTATTAACGTCGCACCGGAGCAACACAACGGGCTATTGACGACGGTCCGGTATTATTCCCAAAGGAAAAGAACCGAGGACAACATCACGTAATTTCGAATCACGGTCAGATTACGAGTTTCATGAAGAGCTGATGCGACAAGTTGGATGACGTCCCCCAATAAGTTAGATGATGCGCTCCAGAACCAGGTAGACCAAGTTATTTGACAGGCCACAGTACCCAGTTAGACCAAGTTATTTGACAGGCCACAGTACCCGGTTAGATGAAGGGCTCCAATACCAATTAGACCAAGTTAAATTATAGACCCCCAATACTCTCACCCACGTAATTGTGCAATAGTAAAAAATTCCCTAAATTTGATATGTAGATAATTCCTTCATGTTCATCACACATGTTAAGTTTCACTCCTATTGAACCCTGACTACACACTGCGCATTTTTTCGGTTCTTTTTTTATGACGCAAAGACCATATTTGTCCATACTGCACCAGACATAAGAAATACGATGTCAAGTAACATTCGACTCTTTTGACAGAGTGGGTTTATTTGATTTTAAAACACTAATTTCTCTCCGCCAACTAATTTGATTACTCATTGGTATTCTTTTAACGTTCACCCCTACCGTTCGAATGGACTCTACCCCTCCATAAAGTTATTGGGGGGTGGGAAAGGGATCGACACCATGACAGCTTGAAAAAGAATTTTCTGATCACTACCCTTATCTTATAATCACATAACTGTTCATTTTCTGGGCGAGCTCAAATCATTTCTTATCAAGCCATTCATTTTATATATAAGAGTAACATTTTCGTGTACGTTACACATGAAAGAAACAAACTTTTATCGTGTTTTCCAGTGTTGCGAAAGCACGATATTAACGATAATCGAATCCAGCACTTATAGTTGCGGGGTATTTTCTTAGACAGCATTATTAAATATTCAGGGATATGACGTCATGGCAATTATCATTTTAGCTTCGTAAATGGATTCTCGAGTGCTCTAAGTGCAGGATAATACCAACGATTTATTTTGTTGATGTACCGATACTGGGAAAAATCCAAAGGTTGGAAGCGAATTATTTTGGGTTAAACGCATTTCTTGATCGACGCTGTAATTAATAAAATTTACCATAGACGGCAAGCATGTTTCAAAATTCCATCAGTGGTACTTATGACTTTCATTGATAACGATGTTTAACGAAACGCCATCACACTAAATTGTCTCTATTTATTTCACAATATGGTTCGTTTGGTTATTAGATTTGGTTATTGAAACTGGCGATTAGCCCCCTTCCGATTTTCTCGAGCTTGTGTAATTGGTAATTCTTTTTATTTGATGTCACACTAGAGCAACACAACGGGCTATTAATGACGGTCAAGGATCAATCACATAAAGATCCGAGGACAACACCACGTAATTTGAAACCACGGTCAGATAATGATCTCTAGCATTGGTAATGGTAATAGTAATTTTAGTTAATGTCATACTAGAGCAACACAACGGGCTATTGACGACGGTCCAGGTAATGGTAATGGTAATTTTAGTTAACGTCGTACTAGAGCAACACAACGGGCTATTGACGACGGTCCGGGATCAATCCCATAAGGGAAAGATCCGAGGACAACACCGCGTAATTTCAAACCACGGTCAGATAATGATCTCTAGTATTGTTAATGGTAATAGTAATTGTAGTTAACGTCATACTAGAGCAACACAACGCGCTATTGACGACGGTCCGGGTAATGGTAATGGTAATTTTGGTTAACGTCGTACTAGAGCAACACAACGGGCTATTGACGACGGTCCGTGATCGGTCACTGAAGGGAAAGATCCGAGGACAACACCTCGTAATTTTGAACCAAGGTCAGATGACGAAGTAACACCTGAGCTGGCACCCCACTCTCCAAACTTCCACTCCAACCCAACGTGAGGACTTTCGGCCACGACAGGTTTGAGGTGCACCCGCCGCCTCTACACCATACGCTTACGGTGCACCCGCCGCCTCTACATCCATGCCCGGACCCGGATTCGAACCAGGAACCTTCTAATCTAGAGGCTAACACCTTAACCACTGTACCGGTTGGTCGGCGACGACGGTCCGGGTAATGGTAATCTTTAGTTAACGTCGTACTAGAGCAACACAACGGGCTATTGACGACGGTCCGGGATCAGTCCCTTAAGGAAAAGATCCGAGGCCAACACCTCGTAATTTTGAACCACGGTCAGATGACGCTCTAGTATAGGAGAACTCGAAAATTGTATTTAGTTTATTCATTTACAAATTTTTTATTTTCCTTGTGGGATCGCGGATGGGTAAGGGTAAGGTAATTTTAGTTGACAACACCACGTAATTTGAAACCACGGTCAGATAATGATCTCTAGCATTGGTAATGGTAATAATAATTTTAGTTAATGTCATACTAGAGCAACACAACGGGCTATTGACGACGGTCCGGGATCAGTCCCTTAAGGGAAAGATCCGAGGACAACACCTCGTAATTTTGAACCACGGTCAGATGACGAAGCAACACCTGAGCTGGCACCCCACTCTCCAAACTTCCACGCCAACCCAACGTGAGGACTTTCGGCCACGACAGATTTAAGGTGCACCAGCCGCCTCTACACCATACGTTTACAAACATCCATGCCCGAACCCGGAATCGAACCAGTAACCTTCCGATCTACAGGCTAACACCTTAACCACTATACCGGTTGGTCTGCTGTGGGATCGCGGAAGCCCGGTTGGAAGAGCAACGGACTAGCGACTGGAGGGTTGCGAGTTCGAATCCAGACAAAGGCCGTCGTATACAAAGAGGCTGGTGCACGTTAAATCTGGAATGGCTAAAATTTTCTCACGTTTACGTGGTGTGGAAGTTTGTAGAGTGGAGTGCCAGCTCAGGTGTGTCTTCGTCATCTGACTGTGGTTTAAAATTACTTGATGTTGCTCTCCTATCATTCCCCCCCCCCCGCTTAATGGACTGATTCCGGACCGTCGTCAATAGCCCGTTGTGTTGCTCTAGTACGACGTTAACTAAAAAAAAAAAAAAAAAATTACCAATTACCCTTCTTGGGCTGGATCTCCGACCGTCGCCAATAGCCCGTAGTGTTGCTCTAGGTTGACATTAATTTAAATAACTACCTACTTCACTTTTGTGGTGTTGCAGATGTGGTGGATAATAATTACAATTTATTACAAATATTTTTATTGAAAAAATATTAAAAAAAAAATGTTTATATAATTTACAACCACAGAAAACAGTGAAATGAAACTATTAAAATCGGTGTCCAAAAACTTGTTCGATTTGTGATTCTTTTTCATCGCATAGTTGTAACAGCTAACAACTAAAATTAGAACAAAGTTATAAAAATGTAAAATTAATTTGGGTAGGTATTTTGTTTAACGTTGGTCTGGAGCAACACAGACGGGCTATTGACGACGGTTCGGGATCAAACCCGAAGAAAAAGTTCCGAGAAATTTATTCGTAGTGAAAATATTAAAAAATAATACTATATTACGGTACGTAGTCAACGAAAGCGAGTTTTCATTATACGGAACTTATACGGATCCTTATTATACGGAACTTTCCATCTCACTGCGGTATCCCCAGGAATGGAAAGGCGGATGAGTTGTCTAAAAGAGAATGCCATGTCAACCAGACCCCGTACAGCTGTAGTTAGCTATAAGTCCTTCTCGTCAAAAATCAATCTAGCTTTTAAAGACATGCATTCTGTACAGTTATAAGTAGAGCTCGGATTTTGCATATTTCACATATCTTTTTTTTATTCCTTAATGTTGATAGAAATCCGTATTGAGTGTTTTTTAGCAATTTGCAACAACAAAAAAAACCCGAATTTACTTTGCATGTTTTTGCATATTTCGGACCATTTTGCATACTTGTTTTTATTTTTATTTTTTGCATGTTTTGTGCATATTTGGACAATAAATCTCTGTTTTTAAGCATTTTTACAAAAAAGAATTTTTTTTTTCATAGAACTTTGCTTAGCGTGTTTAGAAGGAAGGTTTTCAAAAGCAATCAAATTCAAATCAACTACGACTCACAAACAAAAAGTGCAAAAGGCGCAAAAAGATAAGAACATTAAAAAACTTTTCATCACGTCAAAAGTTTTGAGTCAGTTCGGAGAAGAACGAGGTGTACCAAGATCAAGGCAATGTTGAAATCCAATCTTGCTCTTTATAGGTTGAAGAATGAACATTTTAGACCCTTCTTGTAGAAGTAAACAGGTAAAGAAATTCCTCTTGAATCGTCACTCGGGAAGAATTACATTACGCCAGTGTACGAGAAGGTGAAACAAATAATAGAAAATGAGATAGTTGATTCCCACCCAACTGGATGTCGATGAAACGACTGACCCCTGCTGGCGTTACCTAATTTATTTAAGGAGTAAAGAGTTGGAAAACACAAATCACTCCACGATCACCAGGACAGTTGGTGAAGCGAATTATTAATAAAATTTGCGTATTAATTGAATGAAAGTGTGGCTCATTTTCACTTTATCCTAACATTACACATTTTGTAAGAATGAAAATTTTTTTTTTACAATTTCGCATATTTTGTGGTTTTAGTGCATATTTTTGGATTTTGTAATGCATATTTCAGGTTGCATTTTTGCATATCGATCCGAGCTTTAGTTATAAGAACGAACAAGAGAAAGGCCTTGGAGAAATATCATCCACATTCTCCCTGATTGCCCAAGAAGCAGAGCTGTGGCTGCTTTTCGTTAGACAACTATGCATGGTTGTCTTTACACCCATCTCTACCGACTTCGGATAGTGGATAGTAGGGATGCGACATCGACAGCAAAACATCGATGTTTTCAAACATCAATGTTCAAAATTAAAACATCGATGTTGATAATACATCGCCCCAGAAACATCGATGTTTTTTAACAACGATGTTTTTAAAATTCAGTGTAATAAAACTTTTTCCCCCATTTCTTAAAACTGGTTTAGCAACTAGTGATGCTACATCGACAGCAAAACATCGATGTTTCGAAACTTTGATGCTCAAAATTAAGACATCGATGTTGATAATACATCGCCCCAAAACCATCAATGTTTTTAAAATTCAGTGCATTTAAACTTTTTTAACCATTTCTTAAAACTGGTTTAGCAACTAGTGATGCGACATCGACAACAAAACATCGATGTTTTTTAAAACATCAGTGTTTCGAAAACATTGACATCGATGTCCCATCCCTACTTTTCAGACCCTTCACCCTTGGCCACTTTGGTCTAAAAGTATGTTGAATTTGCTGATTATAAAAATTATGCTACTTTATTATTTTTTAAATTTTTATAACGGAACTTTTTTTATGTAAAAATAAAACATCGACAACGTAAAAACATCGACAAGTATAAACATCGATGTTACAAAAACATCGACTCCAATACATCGATGTTAAATACATCAATGTTTTTTAACAAACATCGATGTTTTTTTGAAAACATCGACATCGATGTCGCATCCCTAGTGGATAGCCCTGCCTACCCCCTCTCCTTCAGTGGTTCCACGATGAATGCTGAACACCTCCATGTCGGTCAAGCTCTTACGAAGAACTGTACTTTTTCCCGACATTGGGAAGCCAGAGATCTCTTGGACAGTTTAACTCTTTGATCTCTGTTTCATCAGGCTCCTGTTTCTATCGTGTTCCTGATCTGTTGTCTTTGTTCTTTTGTGTATTTGATCTCTGTGTGGAGTTAGGATAATGTCCACAACCGCCTGCTGCATTGTAAATAAAAAAATAGCTCACGGAACCACGGTACAAGTTGTTACAGTCGAAAATCAACCACCGGAGGGTTGTGAGTTCGAGACTCCATCCAACCAGACTGTCGTGTATGTGGACTAGGGATGCGACATCGACAGCAAAACATCGATGTTTTGAAACATCGATGTTCAAAATTAAAACATTGATGTTGATAATACATCGATCAAAAAACATCGATGTTTTTAAAATTCAGTGTATTTAAACTTTTCCCCCGCATTTCTAAAAACTGGTTTAGCAACTAGTCATGCAACATCGACAGCAAAACATCGATGTTTTTAAAATTCAGTGAATTTAAACTTTTTACCACATTTCTTAAAACTCGTTTAGGAACTAGTGATGCTACATCGACAGCAAAGCATAGATGTTTTTAAAATTCAGTGTATCTAAACTTTTCCCCCCATTTCTTAAAATTGGTTTAGCAACTAGTGATGCGACATCGGCTCCAATGCATCATGTTTTTATAAAACATCAATGTTTTGAAAACATCGACATCGATGTCGCATCTCTACTTTTCTGGCCCTTCACTCTTGTCCACTTTGGTCTATAAGTATGTTCAATTTGCTGATTATGAAAATTACGCAACTTTGTTAATTTTAAAATTTTTAAAACGATACTTTTTTCCATTTAAAAATAAAACATCGACAACGTAAAAACATCGACAAGTATAAACATCGATGTTACAAAAACATCGACTCCAATACATCGATGTTAAAAACATCGATGTTTTTTAAAAAACATCGATGTTCTGAAAACATCGACATCGATGTCGCATCCCTAATGTGGATTAAATAAAAAATAATATTAATAAAAAAAATATATTAAATATATTAATAACATTAATAAAAATATATTAAACTGGTGCACCTTAAGTTTGTTGCGACCTCAAATGTCCTCGCATTCGGTTGGTGTAGCAGTTTGGATACTGTCTGCCAGCTATTGTGTTGACCTCGTCATATGACTAAGATTCAAAATTACGATGGTCAATGATCACCGACTTTGACTGCTGGCCGCGGTTGCCCGGGTGGTAAGAGTAACAGATTAGCAACTGGAGGGTTTCGAGTTCCGACCCGACAAGAGACAGTCGTGTATAAAGGGGCTGGTGCATGTTAAATTTGTCGTTTCCTCAAATGTCCTCACGTTGGTGTGGTAGGGAAGTTTGGAGAGTGGGTTATCATCTCAGGTATGACCTCGTCATCTAACCGAGGCTCAAAATTACGTGGAGTTCTCCTCGGATTTTTCCCTTCGGAGGTTGATCCCGGACGGTCGCCAATAGCTCTTTGTGTTGCTCCAGTGTGACGTTAATTAAATTACATGCATGTGGGCTTTGAAAGACTGTTTAGCGATCAGTTAAAAAGTCGCTGGGTTTACACAAATCAAATGAATTGACGAAGTTCTGACCACAGCACGTCAACGTGAGAACATTTTAGGCCACGAATGATTTAAGATGCACTTCGTCATCTGATCACGGTTCAAAATTATGTGTTGTACTCGGATCTGTAACCTTGGGATTGATCCCGGACTGTCGTTTTCCGTTGTGTTGCTCCAGTGCGACGGTAACTAAAATATCTGCCTATCTCTGAGCCGACCAACCGGTATAGTGGTTAAGGTGTTAGCCTCTAGATCGGAAGGTACCTGGTTCAAATCCGGGCCCGGGCATGGATGTTTGTAAACGTATGGTGTAGAGGCGGCTGGTGCACCTTAAATCTGTCGTGGCCGAAAGTCCTCACGTTGGGTTGGCGTGGAAGTTTGGAGAGTGGGGTGCCAGCTCAGGTGTTGCTTCGTCATCTGACCGTGGTTCAAAATTACGAGGTGTTGTCCTCGGATCTTTCCCTCAAGGGACTGATCCCGGACCGTCGTCAATAGCCCGTTGTGTTGCTCTAGTACGACGTTAACTAAAAAATTACCAAAAATTACCAATTACCTGCCTATCTCTGAAAGTTGTGTTGAGTGTGTTGTGGCGCAAAACCATAGTTAGCCAAGCAGCGCCAATCATCGTCATGTAAATAGACATACGCACTCAAGGAAAGTTTTACTGACACAGAAGAGATAAATACACCAAGAGAGGAATCGCATCTGCACCGCTTACAACACGCAGGCAGTCAGCACAGCGTAAAAACCCATAGAGTCACGGGCACCTGTCCCTTGAAAAAGGAGGAGATAATTGGTAATTTTTAGTTAACGTCGTACTAGAGCAACACAACGGGCTATTGACGACGGTCCGGGATCAGTCCTTTAAGGGAAAGATCCGAGGACAACACCTCGTAATTTTGAACCACGGTCAGATGACGAAGCAACACATGAGCTGGCACTCCACTCTCCAAACTTCCACGCCAACCCAACGTGAGGACTTTCGGCCAAGACAGATTTAAGGTGCACCAGCCGCCTCTACACCATACGTTTACAAACATCCATACCCGGACCCGGATTCGAACCAGGAACCTTCCGATCTAGAGGCTAACACCTTAACCACTATACCGGTTGGTCGGCTTGAAAAAGGAGGAGAATAATTAAAAAAAAAATAATAATAATAATAAATAAATAAAAAATACATTAAATATGAAGAGGGTATATTTATTATTTATATTTCTGATACAGCAGGCAGCACACACAAACATCCTTAGCACCAAAACATAATATAAGAAACAACAGAAAATGTAGAGTACATACCAAAAAACATTAAATTATCAAAATACAACTTTGCGGATCAACTATTTTTAAGCTGTGAAACAAATACTCTAGGCTCCCAATAACGAGTGTCAAATTCTATAATCTCTAGGTATCTCTCCTCTGTATATGTAAAACTTCTCTTCTGTCTGTATGTCCATTACTTGAAGCTCTCTGACGTGCTTAGATGCAGCTTAACTGGTATGGCAGCGTTTGTGCCATAAAACCTAGTCAAGGCCGGCCAGGAAATGAAGTGGTCAACATTCATCAATGCTGACCACACGGTCAAACGGATTAAACGGTAGGTTTGGAAAGCTTATTCGGTGTCGACTATGACGGTTCAAGAAAGCAATCTGCCGAAATAGAAACCACTGTAAATACCTTTGGCTGGTTCGTGGCAGTATTTTAAAATGTAAGATTCTCATACAGCAGAAGGATAGCCTGACAATCATTGCCAGTGTTGAGTCTGAAAAGGAGAACTGTCTTCTTATGCTAAAATTGTCATCTTTTCGGTGGCAAGCGTAGCCCATAGACCATCATGAAAAACTCTGAAGCTCCTCCATTGATTTAGCGTTGCTTTCGTATTTCAAAATATGGTCTTTCATTCATTCTTTGCACCGCCAGATGGCAGCAGGAGTTGAGCCATTTTTCTTGACTTCACTGAGTAAAGGACTCGATTCAAATTTAGTTAGTGAAAAATTTTTAAAAATTATTTTTCTTCCTCCTTTTGTGTGGGCTTGTGTTGGTAATTTTTTTTTGTCGAACATCGATTGTTTCAGCGCATTGTTTGTAAATGATAGTGGAGAGTGAAAAATCGGCAATTTATGTGTTCAAGATCATTTTATTACAAATTATTAACAGGAAAGCAAACCATGCACAAGTTTGGAAGTTTTTGAGCCAGTTTAGGAACTTATAAAGTTAGGGGACATGGATAATTACAAATAAAATTACGCCCGGTTGAGATAATTTCTCAAACTTTTTTGACTCAACGTCCCCTTCCAAATACAATTTTTTTCAGCCACCACACAGAAAAACTATCACAATTTACGATAAATCAGAAGTGTAGCTCATCTTATGTTTATGAATTTCATCAAAACATTTGAGTTGTTGTGTGGGATTTTAGAGTTTTTAAAAGCCAGATGTAAATAAAACTTGGAACTGAAATTATAAAGCTATTTATTAAAATGAAATACCAAGAAATAAAGTGCCCATAAGCACTATATTGCTGACTATTATTGGTAATTAAAAATAATCACTGATAAGAAAGGTGAGTGTTGTGGTTGCTACCTATTCGTCTCTACCGAACAGGCTTTATTTTCATCAGCACCGTCCTTCAATCTCCACAGTCAACTATTTGCAGTCGGTTCCTCTTTTCAGCAAAAAGAATCAATGACAATGCATCAGTGTAGTGAGTGTGTCTGTATTGTCAAATGGATATGTGTTTCCTTAAAGCGTTTTCAAGCGACATATGTTTTAACATCTCAATGCCCACTTTAGCTTCTCAACGCCTCCTGTTAACCCTAAAATGCAGCATTGTCCCCAAGATTTCTTCAGTGCCATCAAAGGGGTGATAGCTCCTATTTAGGGAACCTATGATCTACATTGCTATGTGACTGTGAATGGGAAGAGATTAGACAAAACGTGTGAAATTTCTAGCGTATTCAGCATAGACATGAGTAACGAAGGCCATATTTAAAGGTCCACATGACTTGTGTCTGTATAGTCAAGTGGATAACTGTTTCCTCGAGACATTTTTAGCATCTTATTGTTCCCTTTTGCTTCTCAACGCCCTGTTTACTCTGTGTTCACCATTGTCTCCTAAAACTTTTTCAGTCTCATCAAGAGGAGAATAGCTCCTACTTTGATGACCACTGATACAATGATCTACAGTGCTATGTGAATGTGGGAATGGGAAAAGATTGAACAAAACGTGTGAAATCTCTAGCCTATTCGGCATTGACATGAGTGTCGAAGGACGTATTTTAAGGAATGGTCCACAAGACTGCAGTCCCCTTTCTGAAGTTATTTTATTGTTAACGAACATTGAAAAAATACACACTGAACCGTGATTCGAAGTTTATCTTATCTCACAGGTGAGATGCTCAATATTTGATAAACATCTCTTTATATAAATCAGAGTTGGCGTCTCTATCGGTACAAATTTATACCTTATGACCAATCCACACCAAATGTGGCACTCTTATTCCTTAAAACGTAGGCCACATCCCGTTCTATTCGTCTTGAATGGGCATAGGGGCTAAAAACTATTCGAAATCCCCAAAGGAATAACATTGAGAAAAATTACTATAAATTACAAGCAATTCAAACTGAGCAATGCCGGGTAATTCAGCTAATTCCTTATAAATGTAGCAGTTGTTGTTCTCGTCATCTGACCGAGGTTCAAAATTACGAGGCTTTGTCCTTGGATCTTTTCCCTTCGTAATTGACCCTAGACCGTCGCCAATACTCCGTTTTGTTGCTACCATAACGAAGTTAATTAACTACCTACCTTATAAATTTAGATTTAATTGAAAATACAGGCTGCACCTTATGCCTTGTTCTTCGGAATCTAATCAGCATTCATCAGCTTGCTCAACTGATTGCTGTCAAATTTTTGAACCCCTCAATATCTGCATCCACGCTCAACTGAGTCATTTATCTAAGCAAGTACAGCGATACGAATGAACGCGACGATAAATTCGCTGATGAGGAAGCTCGAAATAAATTATGAAGGTCTGTCTTTATTTCGTTTCCTTTTCCCTTAGATACAACTCCGCAATGCGAATGATGGCATAGGTGAATCTTCCGACGCGGAAGCTCAAAATAAATTATAATCTCTCTTCGTTTTGACTTTTTTTCAAGAGATTCAACAAAGCCCGCAAATTAAATTCGCCCGAACTCATTTAAAACGATCTTGTTCTTCCACTGGCAACAGAAATTCCCGATCTCACAATAAGTCACCACGTCCCTGTTCCGAAGAAGCAATAAGCCATCCAACTTCCCGATGTACCACCAGCTCTGATGAAGGACATCTGTTGCCCCATAGGCTGCCGAAGCACATTACGAACCCTCCAGCAGCTAATAAACGATACGGTGATTACCTTTCCCCCTCAATCTGAATTCAACATTTTTATCCGCGTAGTTCTGGGAGTAGTAACATGCTCAATGAAATGTTTTCAGTAAATGATTGAGAATATTTTCCTTAAGCGTATGCTTTACGAGATCGACTACCCGCTCCGAAAACTAATCCCCTCCCTAATTAAGGAAAGAATGGAATTTTCTAAATGGGGGCTCAACAGACAATCGATTCACATGCGGTTTCCCGAATTTATTAGTTGTTGGAATCCATAAACTCCGAGATGAATTAAGCAGGATGGAGAAGCATCCCATGTTACGGAATATCGGCGGTTTGGGAGTTTGGGCGGGGAGATTCGTCGGTTTGCTGTAAGGTGGTAATCAACCAATAGAAGCCTTGTAGATCGGCAGGATGTATCCGAAAGTAATTAAGAGGGTGAATTATCTTCCCCAACCCGAGCGCGGAGAATCCGCCTAATTTATTTTGACACTTCCGATCAATCGATTTTTACTAATAAACTTAAGACCCCTTTATAATTAATTAAATTTAATCAACTTTATTGCGATAATTGTATTCCGTTTGAGGAAGCAAAGTGTAACGCGTTTAATTATATGGAACGCAAGGAAAAAGAACGGGATCATGGGTAGTGCCGACTTAGGGAAGTTATTGTGGAAGAGGCCAGGTGAGACTTCAGTTCGATTCCTGTAACTTACCCTGGGTGTATTTCTCTATTCTGGATCAGTACAACTTTTCTTGTGTGTAAAAATCAATTACTAGACGTCTCCTGTCTTGTGTTTGGGGCAGCTTGGCCAAATATACCCTCTGCGCTATAAAAACACAACCAACCCACTATTCTGTCCCTCAATTCCTCTTTTTCATTTCCATTTTGGCGCAGTTGTACCAAATATGACCAGACCCGTGCGCCATAAAACCCCAAAGCAACTAACCAGCCTTTGCACCATAAAACCCAAACAACCAGAGTTCAGTCATTTCATAACAGCATCTTCGTGCCAGCATCGCCAACAACCTTTTTCCATAAATCGCATGTTAACATCTCATACCGATCTTAGACGGTTTTCACCGCCACTTTTTCAATACTTTATGCACAATTTTATTAGACTTGTTGGGTCACCGCGTCCGCATTAATCATATTTAACCTTTATACATCACTCCCTCGAGATTTCTATCACAATTGTAATCAACATATTTTAAATACATCTTATCTTCAACTTTTATAGTCAATTAAGTTGGGTATATCCCATCTTTGTCTCAAGCTGTCATGTTTTTTAGCCCCATGACTTGTTTTGTCAAAGGCGACACTTTTGTTTTATTTATGCAATTCATATTTTCCCCTGCAGCCTGTTGTACTAGTTCATATGTAGCTCGATAGAATCCGTTTAATGAACTCATCTTTTGCATTTACTTTTCATTGTTGGATAGGTTATATTAGCTAATCAAGTTTTATTAGTTTATACTGTCTTGCGTTTGGATCAGCTTGTTCATTTTTGAACCTTGCGTCATAAAACCAAAACTAACCATCCAGTCATTTCATATGAATTGGATCATTTCCAGACTAATTAAGTATGTACATTTCATTAGTAATATTACAAGTGTACTTTCTACTATACAGGGTGGTCCCGAATTCATGGTACAAACTTTAATGGTAGGTACAGGACATTGTAACAATGATTTATTGTATAGGAATGTATAGTCGCAAGTGACGCGGTGAGGCGTAAACAGGGGAAATAAAAGGAAAGAGAAATAGAGTGATCGGTTGGTATCATTGCCGGTAGAGGGCAGTAGATGTCTAGCCGCTGTTGAACATGATGCATCGCAGTAGGGAAAAGCGCCATTCACAATTGTGCTGCCGTAGACGATGGGTGACTTTATGTATGCAGAAAAAGCAGACATGCGTTACATGTACGGCCGTGCAAATGGTAACGGCAGAGCTGCGTTACGAATGTATCGCGCGGAGTATCCTGATCGACGAATGCCGGATCATAGAATTTTTCAACGGTTACATCGTCAACTTTGTGAAACAGGTGCGTTCGACGTCAACAGACATGGCGCTGGTCGAGTAAGAGCTGTACGCACTCCAAGGCTGGAAGAAAGCATCTTGAACATTGTGGCTGATAGACCCGAGTCAAGCACAAGAACTGTTGCGCGTGACGTAGGTGTGAGTCATCAGACTGTATGCAGAGTGTTAAACGAAAATCGCTTACACCCCTTCCATTTTCAGAAAGTACAAGCATTGAATCCGGCAGATTATCCTCGCCGCGTGAACTTCTACCTGTGGGTGATGCAGCAATGTGCGTTGCAGCCGGATTTCGTAGATTATGTGCTATTTACAGATGAAGCGACATTTTCACGCGAGGGTGTCTTTAATGCGCACAATTCCCATGTGTGGGCAACCGATAATCCACATGCAACGCGTCGACATGCGTTTCAACAACGTTTCAGTATTAATGTGTGGGCTGGTATTGTGAACGACTTTTTGATTGGCCCATACTTACTACCCACGCGGCTCACTGGCGGAAGCTATCTTATTTTTCTGAAAGAAGTGTTACCACAACTGCTGCATGATGTTCCGATCGCCATTCGTAACCGCATGTGGTTTCAGCACGATGGGGCGCCAGCACACTTCAGCATTGATGTACGGAATTACCTGAATGCCACGTTTGGTACTCGATGGATTGGGCGTGGTGGACCAGTCCCTTGGCCACCCCGATCTCCCGATTTATCGAGCCTCGATTACTTTTTATGGGGACATCTAAAGCATCTTGTTTATGAGACTCCAGTTGACTCAGATGAGGATCTCGTCGCTCGCTTATCTGTAGCTGCTGCAGGTGTGCGTGAAATACCAGGCATCTTTGAACGTGTACGCCAATCGCTCCACCGACGCTGTCAAGCATGTATCGATACTGGTGGACGCAATTTTGAACAATTACTGTAAACATGACACTTGTCAACAACGCTTTCAATAAAATCTTTGTTTTTCCTTTCGGCCGTTATTTCCCCTGTTTTCGCCTCACCGCGTCACTTGCGACTATACATTCCTATACAATAAATCATTGTTACAATGTCCTGTACCTACCATTAAAGTTTGTACCATGAATTCGGGACCACCCTGTATAACTCATGTGTTGGGGTAACTGCGTCACAACCATTAAAATATTGCAGGAACCTAAGGAGGTCAGGGCATTTAAGTTGGTGTTCCTACCTACTAATATAGTGGCCTTAAGACCTAATCTTTAAGAACCAGATTTTGTGATTTTTTAACTTTTTAATGTTTGATAACTGAGTTTAAATTTTTTTTCCCCTGTGTTTAAGGTTGATTCACAGTTTTTTCTTTTATACGTAAGTTTCGTTCGATGTAATTCTTGTTTTGTGTTTATATTATGTTGTTTCAATTTGATAATTGAGCTCTTTTATTTGTGTGTTGTATGTTATATACTTTTGATTACATTTCGCTGTCATTTAACTCGAGTAATCTGACAGTATGTATAAATAAATAAATAAATTGAGTAATTGTTCAAATTACTT
Organism: Metellina segmentata; assembly: GCA_947359465.1. Classification (NCBI taxonomy): domain Eukaryota; kingdom Metazoa; phylum Arthropoda; class Arachnida; order Araneae; family Tetragnathidae; genus Metellina; species Metellina segmentata. Next base: position 29,096,756 of record OX375884.1, read on the forward strand.
GCCATTTTAGTCCCATTGAACAAATTTAAGAAAGAAAGAGTTTCGATACATGGTACTTGATGGTAGACTTAAAGTTTTATGAAATGTCCCATAAACAACAGCTGGTGGTAGTGACTAAGTATTACGCACTTAATTTTATAGTTCCTTAAAACAGTTTCCATATATTAAGCTTATAATACATACATATATATATATATATATATATATATATATATATATATATATATATATATATATATATATATATATATATATATATATATATATATATATATATATATATATATATATATATATATATATATATATATATATATATATATATATATATGTATATATATATATACACACACTAAAACAAAAAAATCGACGCGCCAAGAAGGAGTTGTGCCGGGCTCGATCAACTTGGAACTGCGTTGACTGGGGACGTAGTCTTTAGTGACGAGTCCCGTTTCCAACTGTGTCCCGACGACAACCGCAGACCAGCCCGGAGACGTCCAGGGCATCGTGGGAATCCTGCCCTTCGCACGCCACACATGCCCACAACAGGACGTTATGGTCTGGGGTGTCATCTCATTTGATAGCCGGACCCATTTGGTGGTCATTTTTGCCACACTTGCAGTACAGCGGTAAGTAGACGACCTTCTACGACCGGTTATGTTACCATTCCTTTTTGCGACACCCCGGACAACTTTTCAACAAGATAATGCCCGGCCGCACACGGCACGTGTTGCAATGAACTGTCTTCAAGCTTTCCCAACCCTTGCTTGACTAGCTAGGTCTCTTGATCTCTCTCCAATAGAGCAAATTTGTGGCGTTATGGGATGGTGATTGCAACCATCCCAGAATATTGACCATTTAGCACGACAGTTGGAGACAATTTGGCAAAAAATTCCGCAGGATACCATCCGGGAACGTTTTCAGTGTATGCCACGCCGTGTGAACGCTTACATCCAGGCCAGAAGTGGACCAACGCCTTATTGACTCCCTCCCTTTGTAACGGTCAAACTATGAAATTTTAATCATTTGTTTTTCTACGTATGTTCTTCACATCCAACAACTAGTATCGCAATCGAACAACTCCTTCTTGGTGCGTCGTTTTCTGTTATGGAAGAGAGAGAGTATGTGTGTGTGTGTGTATATATATATATATATATAACAAAAAAATCGACACACCAAGAAGGAGTTGTCCGATGGAGACAAGAATTGGTGGATAGAAAAATTATGTAAAGAATAGAAAATGATTAAAATTTCAGAACTATTGAATGATTTATTTCAGAGTTACAGTAACGAGCTCAATAAGGTGTTGGCCGCCTCTAGCCTGGATGCAAGCTGCCACACGGCGTGGCATAGACCGATAAAGATCCCGGATGGTCTCTTGCGGTATTTCTTGCCAAATTTGCTCCAATTGTCGGACTACGTCATCAACATTCCCTACCGGATGCAGTCGCCTTCCCATCATATCCCAGACTTGCTCGATGGGAGAGAGATTTGGTGATCTAGCTGGCCAATGAAGTGTTCGACAAGCTTGAAGACAGCTCATAGCAACACGTGCCGTATGTGGTCTGGCATTGTCTTGCTGAAAAATAAGCTCAGGGTACTGCTAAAGGAACGGTAGCAAAACAGGTCTCAGAATGTCGTCAACGTACCGCTGTGTAGTAAGTGTACCTCTAATGAGACCAAAGGGGTCCGGCTATCAAGGGAAATTGCACCCCAGACCATAGCTCCTTGTTGAGGGCCCGTGTGGCGTGCAATAGTGAAAGCAGGATCGGCACGCTGCCCTGGGCGTCTTCAGACACGTCTTCGATGATCGTCAGGACACAGTTGGAAGCGGGATTCGTCGCTAAAGACTATACGTCCACAGTCAGCATCATTTCAGCCTGATCGAGCCAGGCACCACTGTAATCTGGCTTGACAGTGTGCAGGCATGAGTGGCTGGTGACGTAACGGTCGGTACGAGCGTAAATTTCGCTCTCTCAGCCGTCTGTGAATGATCATGGTGGACACTCGTGTGTCGGTCGCACGACTGATGGTTGATAGTGATGAATCAGGCGCTTTGACAGGTGATCTGACACTCTGTCCCCGCTCACTCTGTCCCCGCGATCTGTTGTGGCCCTACGTCGACCGCTACCATCATGACGCTGAAATCTGCCTTTGTCCACCCACTCTTGCCAGCATCTTCTAATCGCCGCATCGCTTCGACTCACGTGACGATTTTCCGATTTACCCAACCTGCCTCTTTCAATCCAATGATACGACCTCTTTCAAACTCTGAAAGTTGCTCGTAATGAGCTCGAATCCTGCGGCGAGGCATTTTTTCAGTAGTTGAAAGGTATTCTAAATCGCAATGCAGCAGAAATTTTTAACAACAGTTCAAGTACTACTTCTTATATACATCTGCCGCTGGAGATCGCACTATTCTTTCATTGGACACCAAATTTTAATCATTTGCATATATGGTCAAAACGTGTTTGCGTACGAAATTTTAAAGCAATCGGATGATTCCTTCTTGGTGCGTCGATTTTTTTGTTATAGAGTGTATATATATATATATATATATCCACAATCTCAACTGCTTGGAGTGAAACAAGATAAAGAATTAAATCAGTGTTCCTCACGTTTAGAAATGCATGGTGTTTCTTATGTAAAGACACCATTTTTTTGGAATAATAAAAAAAATCATTTTATTGAATGTTTTGTGCGTATTGTTTACTGAATTAATGACATCATTTATGGGATATGATGTCAACCGAATGACCACCTCTGGCGGCGCTTAAAATAACTCTTCCGACCGAATTTAAATTTTTTTTACAAGTAGGATGAATGGGTAATTAAAAGCAAAACATTTTATTTTTTATTACTTGAATGTGAATGGATTTATCCTCACTTTTTTATTCAAATGTTACACTAACATTATTAGAATTGAACTGATATTTCAATTCCAGATTAAGTCCCATGAAATGAAATGTTTCTGAAAATATGTATGTTTGGGCATTTGCCGTTCAGATAGATTCCAAAACAATAGTCGACTTATAATTGTAGTCCAAGTCTCAAGTGAAACAAATACAGAGAAAAGAAGTCGCAAACTTTTTTTGCTGGAAACGAAAATGTCCCTTCACCTTCAACAGTGTTTTTCATCATAAAACGAACCCGAAATATTATATGTTCATTTAATTTTCATTCAAATGTTCCCAATATTAATATCATTAAGCTCAGCCTTCAATTCCAGGCTAAGGCCCCCGTGAAATATAATACTTCTGAAAATATGCATATTTGTGCATTTTGCATCAAGCTTTCTCGATACATTAGTCCCTCAGATAGTTTTAAAACGATGATCTAGCCTTAAATGTGACCCAAGATTCAGCTGACAAATAAAATACAAAGAAAGGAAATCGCAAAGCATAGTCGGGAAAAAAAAAACGTCTTTTCATCTTCATCAATGTTTCTCATCACAAAGTAACAAATGCAGGGTAGGCGTGGCAAAACACAATAAATCTCTTCTTCACTTCAACCTCGTCCAAACACACAGAATTAAAAGAAGCGGACAAAAGCTTTTTATTTATCATTACTCCAGAAAGAGGACTGTCATCTGTCGTTCAGAGGAGAGTTCTTCCTGTTATCTAAACAAAGAGTTTCTAAAACTGCGAAAAAACACAAGGCTCGAAAATCCAAAAATACACAAGCAAGACCATCCATCAAAAAGGATAAGTTCAAAACTTCGATTACAAAGCAGAAAAGGATTCTTTATTTGGTGCTATTTTTTCTTTTCTCTTCTCAAGTGGTACAAACATGGTGTAGCGTTTTTCTTTATGTTGTTTTCGTATCTGTGATTACGATTGTAGTTTAAAGTTTCGGGAAGTTTTTGTGCAGGATGTGATATACTCGATTACGAGTTGCGAAAAGAATTATTTCATCTTTTCCTGCGACAGTTTTATTTTAGCTGACTGTTATGCTTCTGATATTTCTTAGATCTTATCTTTCGGTTTTTTTAAATTGGCTCTGTCTTTTTAAGCTTGGATTTGGAAGGATTTCCATTAAGAATACTTTCGGGGGCCCATGTTTTTCTTGACACCATTCTAATGCGAAAGGTTTTATGGCGCACGGGTCATATTTGACCAAGCTGCGCCTGGACAGTGTACGAGTCGAAACTGTTTAATGAGTGGCATGATATCTGCGGCCGTTCCTGAGTGTGCTGAACATGCTTTTTCAAGTTGTCAGAAAGATAAGGGAGATCGAATTCGCAGTGTGTGTGCCTCCGATTTCAAATAAATATACCAGAAATAAATTTTGCGATAGTATTACCGTTCTGAGGAGTTTAGTGACAGCAGTAACAAGGTTTGATGCAGAGTGGTGGGATTTCAAATATCAAATTGGTTCAGTGGTATTTTTCGAAACATACAAAAACGACGATTGGAGAGATTCTTCAGTTAAATCAAAGTTTAATTGCCACATTACACACTATTTACAGATATAGATAAATATTACATATTAATGCAAATCGAAACATTTGATCAAATTAAGAACGCTCTGATTCTTTTCGAATTCAAATCAATTCTAACATCTGACTGACAAAAGCTGCAAGTGTGGGTGATGAGGGAAGGCGCATTACGTCAGCGATGCCAGCGCCATCTAAAGCCGCGTCCACACCGGAGAAGCAGAGCAAAACATGGATGATTGATTAACCCCGGAGACAGGTTTGATTGGCAGCTCGTTCAGTGTAGACGGTGAATGAACATTTTGAGCACGAGCAAAATGATCCGCTTCTTGTCGGTACATCAAAGGAAAGCAAGTGCTCGTGCTCGCTCTATTTGGACGGCGTGTTTTCGTTCCCTTGCTCGACGTGCAATCAATCACCGGGGTCATCGTTAAGAAACGGGTCGGGGATTGGAACTTAGAAATATTTATATATCTTCGGATTTTAAAGTGATACTATTATTTAAGTAGTCTATTTGTAAGCATTGTGTGTTTTGCTATACATAGTTGACGATTAAAACTCAGTTGTGAAAATGTAATCTGCCCATATTAGTGTCAAAATTTATGTGTTCATCCATGTGTATTTAGATGGTCTATATTAGTGGTCTTGGGGAACTTTGCACGTCTAAATCTCTGCTATTATAAAATGAAGTGTCCGACCTCCGCAATGTCCGGACGAATCTATTGCACTTACAATAATGAAATTTGGCACACGGGTAGTCCGAAGTTTTTGCAATTTTTGTGTCCAGCCTAAATTTTGAAATTCAATATAAAACATTTAAAAAATAATTTATTGGAATTTAATTATTATTGTCTTCTTTGGAATAACAGTTGCATAAAAAGTTAGCAGATTCTAAATGTATTTTTTCCGCTTCCGTTTTCATTTTGCGGAGAAAGATTTGTCACCAGACTAAAAAAACAAATAAAGTTTAAACTTTAGTTACGTAGGTTTTTTTTATCTCCTTGATCGTAAAAGATAGAGTACAATTTTCAACGGATTTGAAATCTGCGGAAAATTTCACATTAGATCTATACCTAAAAATATGATTTTCGATAAATGAATAATTTTAAATTGAAACTCATATTTTTTCCAACACGAACGCCACTTTCTGTGAAGAATGACTTTCGTTTGATTCGAGATATCACAGATTTCATTTCCTACGCTCAAACCATTTCACAGCGAAGAAAAGCAAAACAAATAAAAAAAACATATTGACTGGCATTGTTAAGTACTTTTTTGTAAAATCGGGATCGTTAAAAACAGATGAAAATTTCAACAGATTTGAAATCTGAATAAAATCTAAACCCCTAAATCTCTACCTTCCATTTGATTTTCTTTTAATAAATAATTTTTCAATTAAATATTTATATTTTCGCAAGAGATTGTGACGTCACGCCGATTGGATCTCTTCGCAATTCGAATTTGGCAATGACGAGGTCGGCGTTGCCCGAGGTGTTTGTTTGCGAAGCAAATCATAGTTCATAATATTCATAATTTAGTTTGCGAAGCAAATCAAATTAAAATTTGCTGGGAATCCATTCCAATAGGATACGAATTTCCATTTCGTTTGTGAGGCAAACCAATGCCATGATTACTGTTATCCAATAGGCTTCGCAAACCAAATGGGAATTCTTAGCAATCACCACGCAGTGGCTAGTTTAAGATAAATAAGAGGTGGATATTTAAAATGTATTTAAACTTTTTTGCAATTAAAGAAAATTTAAAATTGTTGCACTGCAATATTAATACGTTTTACCGAAAAATGCCGAATTGAAAGAGACATTCAATATGTTGGAACGTATGAGTGAAATATTCAGTAAGAAATTTTTATTTTGTAGGGAAATAATCTGCTAATATCAATTTTGCAAGCACATATATATATATATATATATATATATATATATATATATATATATATATATTAAAAAAGTGGTTGCCGCAGCCGCCGTCGCAGGATTGAAAATACGGTTTGTTCAAAATTGTACAGGGTTAACGATAGTGGATTATTTTCCGAGGCGGCTATTAGTTTAGGGTTTATTAAGTGTCCCAGTAGGAAAAGCGTAATTTCTACTGCGTGTGAGCAAAAGACATACATTTTCAGTCTTTTGACTGCTGAGAATATTTTCCATTACGGGTGTCACTAAATGTCGCCTTTTTTGGGAACTTTTCTTCCTATTTCTCTTTAATAAAATAAGAAAAACCAGAGAGATTGATTCACCAAACCTGTCTCCGGGGTTAATCAATCATCCATGTTTTGCTCTGCTCCTCCGGTGTGGACGCGGCTTAAGATTAAAATAATTTCCACAAGGTTGGAAGAGTAGCAGCGAATTAGCAACTGGAGGTTTTGCGAGTTCGAAACTCGATCTGTTGAAAGACCGTCGTGTACGTATGGGATGATGCACGTTAAATCCATCGTGACCTCAAATGCCCTCAAGTTGGAGACTGAAATATCAGCTCAGGTGTTAAAACTCGTCAGAGATTGAAAATTATGAGGTGCTATCCTCGGATCTTTCTTTTCGGGATCGGTCGCGGACTGTCGCCAATAGCACGACGTTTAATCAACTCTATCCTCCTAACATCTGGCTAACCAACCGGTCTGGGGGTTAAGGTGTTAAACTTCTGTTTCCTTAGAAAGTGGATCCGTTATCTAACAACCGTGATACGTCATGATGCCGCGGGCATAACTAGACGGCCGTCTAAACAAAAATCCCGAGGTGTCAACTTAGACGGACAGAATACGTTGGAGAATGGGCAACACAGACGGCTGTCGTGGTTTATTTTATTCGAGAAACAAAACAAAGTGGTTTTTTATTCACTAGTTTAAAGTTTCTATCTTCGGGATCGTTGAAGATAGAGTGAAAATTTCAACAGATTTCAAATCAGCGTAAATTTCTACGCCAGATCGATATCAAAAACAGTTTTATTATTCAATTATTTACCATTTGATTATTCAATTATTTATTAAATAATTAATTATTTATTTAAAGAAAATCACATTTAAGGTATCGATCTGGTGTCAAACTTTCCGCATATTTCATATCCGTTGAAATTTTCATTCTGTGTTTAACGATCCCGATTTTACAAAAACGAATTAATCAATGGCAGTCAAAAATGTTTATTTGTTTCGCTCCTCTTCGTTCGAATCGTTTGGAGCAGGAAATGAAATGTGGCCGCTACAAGAGAAAAAACGTTCCCCAACTGTTTGAGACCGCTATGACGACAGTCATGGAAATGGCAGCTCCGATAATTTTCGTTACGCTCACAAACACCGCTCTCTAGGAAACCAACACCACGTGTTAGTATAAACAACGTTTTAGTGACGTCACCCACCGATACATCACGGCCGCTAGATCACGGCTACGCTTTCTTAGGAAACCGAAGCTTTAGCCTCTAGATCGGAAGGTTCGTGATTAGTATCCAGGTCAGTGCATGGATGTTTATAAGCGCATGGGGTAGAGGCGGCTAGTGAACCAAAAATTTGTCGTGGCCGAAAGTCCTCACGTTTGGTTGGTGTATAATTTTGGAGTGGGGTGCCGACTCAGGTGTTGCCTCGTCATATGACCGTGGAACGATAACACAACCGGTCATAGAACCCTACGTACCGCTGTGCTGTCAGTGTGCCAGAAATAAGGGGTCCTCAAATCTTTCCCTAGGGAATGATCCCGGACCGCCGTCATTAACTCATTGTGTTGCTCTAGTACAGGGAGGGCCAACCTGTGGCGCATGCGCCAAACTTGGCGCATTGGATGATTACAAGTGGCGCATTGGCATCCTTGCATCTACTTATTAATTTGAAAAGTTATATAAAAAAAACGTTTTATAAGGTGAAAAGTTATATATGTATTTTTATAACGACATACAGATGTGAACAAACATTATCATCCATGGAATTTATTAAAAGGAAAACGAGGTAGCGAATAACTGATTCGAATTTATAGAATTCTCAGTAATAGACATTGTTTTACATACAATATAGTTAAATCATTTAAAAATGTTAATTATGTCTATAACCATACTTTTATTAAAAAAGTTATTAAGGATATGGCTGGACCATGAACGTAAGGTAGAAAAGGTGCTTGAGTTGTATGGCGCATCTGAACTCGCATGTGAAAAAAATTGTCGCATGGTATGTAAAAGGTTGGCCACCTCTGCTCTAGTACGACGTTAACCTTTTGACTATGACTATAGATATTAAAAGCGAGATTCTTTCTTGGCGCTATTCTTTTAACTTTAAAGGAACAACTGCTGTAAAGGCCGTAGTCTAAATTCTTTCTTCGCGCGATTCTTTTAACTTCAAATGTACAACTGATGTACTGGCCGTTGTCTAAATTCTTTCTTGGCACAATCATGGTACAACTGCTGTACCAGCCGTAGTCTAAAGGTTAATTAAAAATTACCAATTACTTTCCAAACATCTGAGGAACTCACACACATTTATTCGTTTTGCAATCTGCAGTATTCCCTGCATTACTTCTAATCAGTTTTGACTTTCTTGACCTATAGTATCTCTCCTGGGATTCTTTCAACCAATCAATGTAGTTATTTAATGATTTTGTGGGTTGTGGGTCGAAAGTTATACTACACTGATTGGATATCACGATCTTATCACGCTCAGAGGGTTGATTTCATACTTATTTGTGATCTTTGTATGTTCTTTTTGCGATTGTACTAAAAATACTTTTGTTTCTGATTTTATATTAGCAGTCAAACAATCAGGATTAAAGAAGGATTTTATTACAATCACCGCAAAAAGAACCAACAGAGACCGAATACGAAAAATTATTAACACGGGAATACTAGTGTCCTAAAAGTTCCCGTATTCCAACTTTAAAAAATTATCGCCCGTGGTTTTTTTTAATTATTGAATTTTATCGTCTGCTTATAGTTTTATAGTCTTTAACATTTATCGTTTGGTTTTCTTGTGCGCTGATAAAGTTCCACGTCATTTTGTTCTTCATTCCAAGATGAGTTAATCACGCATTCAGAGAATTGCGCTGTTTGAGGCTTATATTGAATGTAAATCATATGAAAGATGTAAAGAATTTTGACGACATAAATATCCAAATGATGCAATACTGAGTAATGATACGCTATCTCAACTCGTTCAGCGATTTCGTGAGACAGGTTGGGTGGAACTCAAAATACAGGAGTGGAAGACCGAAAGTCGTTACACCAGACTTTGTGCAAGAAACTCAACAGAGGATATTACAATCCCCTCATCAATCCGTAAGGCGTTTGTGGCAACAAATGGGCACATCACAGGGATCGATACATAAGGCTTTAAGAGCTTTGCATTTTCGTGCTTATCGAAAAAAAAAATTTCAATAGCTAACCCCCGGACAATGAGAAGCGATTTTACTATTGCCGATGGCATATTGCGATCTTATTATTGCGATCGACTAATCTTAAGAAACCTTTGGCCACCTCGTTCCTCTGATTTGAGCATCCCTGACTTTTTTCTGTGTGGATATTTAAAGAACAAAGTTAATGAAAATAATCGCCAAACAATAGGTGACCTGAAAATTGCCATTACTAAAAGGAAACAAGAAGTCACTCCCAGCATCTTGAAACACGTTTCTAAAAATATAACACAAACGACTTCAGCTTTGCTTCCAAGAAAAAGGTGGAAATTTTGAACATTTATTATAAATATAAGTTCACAATTTTTGTCTACGTTAGGTTAAAAGTGCTTTTCACAATTGGCATAAACCGGTATAGTGGGTAAGGTGTTAGCCTCTAGATCGGAAGGTTCCTGGTTCGAATCCGGGTTCGGGCATGGATGTTTGTAAGCGTATGGTGTAGAGGCGGCTGGTGCACCTTAAATCTGTCGTGGCCGAAATTCCTCACGTTGGGTTGGCGTGGAAGTTTGGAGAGTGGGGTGCCAGTTCAGGTGTTGCTTCGTCATCTGACCGTGGTTCAAAATTACGAGGTGTTGTCCTCGGATCTTTCCCTTAAGGGACTGATCCCGGACCGTCGTCAATAGCCCGTTGTGTTGCTCTAGTACGGCGTTAACTAAAATTACCATTACCATTGGCATAAAAATAATTGTTTTAAAGTTTGTTGTTTTTGTATAATAAATTCCCGAATCGTCAGTACGGGATCTTTTAGGACACCCTGTATTATATATGTGTATCCTAAATTGGAAGCTTACTGCCCTTCCCTGTATTTTCACCGGTCCCATTTTCCCTGCTTACGTGCAAGTACTCGCCCAGCAGAACACTTAGAAACAACGCTACGAACTAATAAGATTTCATGATGGTGATGGTGCTCTTTCTTTGGAGAAAAAGCAGGTTTTTGAGGCTTGGCTGCTTTGCCTTGTGCCTCTAGAAGAAAAAATGATACTTCAAGAATGAAAAAGATTTAGAAACGAGGATTAGAGTTTAAAAATAAGCATATGGCATTACAAAATATCAGTGAGAAATTTGAAAAAATATCATTTAAGGAGTGAGGGATTTTCAAAGCGGAGAGAGTTTGAATTAGGTTATTTCGACCTTTTTGGAAAGTTGGACATTGGAAGAGAATATGTTCCAAATCTTCATAGGTGTGACATCTGAGGCAATTAGGAGTGTCTGTAAGGTTGATTTTGTATTTAATGGAATTTGTCATCAGGGTATTTGTTCGAAAGTTCTGAATGAGGGTTTCATCATTTCTGTTTAGAGATATGTTTTCGTACCACAGTTTTGTAGGATTGATATGTGGATAGTTATAGTTTCTATGGTAGCTTTTCCATAGGTTACACATATTTTATTAAGGTTGTCTGATTTATAATGTTTTATGATATCTTCAGGTGAAACACCTTCAGCAATGTTAAAAAGTTCAGCCTTCTTTGCTGCCTGATCAGCTTTTTCATTGATTAGAATACCCTTATGTCCAGGGGTCCACACTAGTATGATGTTGTTGTATTGGCTTTTTTTGCTTAAAATATTATGAAGTTGAAGTATAATGCAGTTTGAGTTTTTGTTAATGTTTTTAAGGCTAGATAGAACGCTGTAACTGTCACTTATTACTATGATATTTTGGTTTTTTTCAACCCAGTCTTGTATAGCTTTGAAAATTGCCATAGCTTCTATTGTGAAAATTGAGTTTAGGTTATTTACGGTGTAGCTTCTTTCTACAAATAATTTAGGTATGACAATTCCAAGTGAGCTATTAGAGTTTGTTTTTGACCCGTCTGTCCCAATTATAATGTGGTTTGGAAAAGTTTGTAAAAAGTTTGTGAAAGAGGTTTGAAGTATATAATCGGGAAGATTTTTATTTTGGAAGAGGAAGTTTTGAAGGTAAATTTTGTAATTAAAGTTAGAAGTGGGTGGGCACCAAGGAATAATGTCGCTTTTTGTAATGCAGAGATCTTCAAAGCAATTAATCATACTTGCAGATATTGGTTTTTTTTTTATTGGTCCAAGAAGCGTAAATAATGGAGGGTGGGTTGTAAAAAAGATCGTGAATTGGAGACCATTCTCTCAGGCTGACATGTTTTATGTAGAAGGTAGTTTTTAGTAAGTTGTGTCTTTGTTGGAGAGATGAAGCTTGAGTTTCGGAGTGTAGGATTTCGATTGGAGTGTATTTCGGTAAACCAGTTGCGATTCTGAGCATGGAGTTGAAAATGGGGTTGATTTTTTTGTAATGTGAGGTAGAAGCAGTACTGAGAATGGGAGCTCCAAAATCTAATTGGCTGAGGATAGTAGTATTGCCTATTTGTAAGAGATGTTTGGTGCAAGCACCCCATCTCTTAGACGCAATGAATTTGAAAGCATTTAAGGTACGAGAAGATTTGGATTGTAGGTATTGAAAGTGGGTGTTCCAGGTTAGGTTCTTGTCGAAGATTAGGCCCAAAATTTTTAGTTTGTTTACTTCTGGAATGATAGTGTTATTTATTTTTATGTTGCATTTCTGGGAACTTTTATTCTGGGAAAAATTGATAATGTTGCATTTGTTTAGGCAAATGGTTAGTTTCCAGTGGTTACACCAATTATTAATGATTTTTATAGTTGTTTGGATTGCTTCTGTCGATTCAGTTAGAGATTTATTTGTGGTGTATATAAAAATATCGTCAGCATATATTAGGCATTTAACTTGTGTAGGGATGAGTGTAAATAAATCATCAAGGAAAATAAGGAAGAGAAAAGGGCTGAGAATGCAACCTTGAGGTAGGCCTCGAGAGGTTTGTCTAGTATTTGAAATGGTGTTACGCCACCTTACCTGGCAAGTTCTACGATTAAGAAAATTGAAAATCCAAAGAGCCATTTTTCCTGTGATACCTTTTGATTGTAGTTTGGACATAAGTCCATCTATCCACACTGAATCATATGCTCCCTTTAAGTCGATGGAAGCGAAAACTATATGATTTTTTTGTTTTTTTGCAATTAAGATGTCAGTGTGGATTTGGGTCAATAAAGTAATGCAACTTCTATGTTGAAGAAAGCCATGATTGTTTTTATTTATGTTTTTTTTATTGTAGTAAATGTCTTCTACGAGTCTATTGAGGATCATTCTTTCTAGAATTTTTGCAAAGGTGGAAGTTAGAGATATAGGCCTGGTAAGAGGTTAAGTTTAGTGGATTTTTGTGTGGTTTAAGGATAGGAATGATAAGGGAGTGGGTCCAAGATATGGGGATAGAGCCAGTGTTAAAACTGGTGTTAAGAATTTTTTAAATATTTTTCTGGATATTATCAGGAGATATTTTGATCATTGTAATGGTGACTTTGTCCATTCCAGGGGTTGATTTTCTTATTTGGGTGATGGCTTTAGCGAATTCGTTCCAAGTAAATATGTTGTTGATTGAATTATTGTGGTAGTCAACAAAACTAAGGGGAAGGGGATCTAAGTATTCATCAGCAGTGTAAAGTTTATTAAAAAGGTTAGCTTGTTCTTGTGGGCAATGTATTTTCGTATTGTTTATTTGAATAATATTAAATGAATTTTTTTGTTGGTTGGAAGGATCTTTTAATCTTTGTAAGATTTTATAAATATTTTTGTCTTGGGCAACTGTTTTGCATGTAGTAAACCAAAAATTTTTTTTAAGTTTCTGAATTAAATCTTTTAATTTGTTTTTATATTTTTTATATTGGTCCCAGTCAGATGTGCTTAAGTTTGTTTTAGTTTTGGTAAGGTGTCATCTGGCTTTGGCTCTTAGATGGCTGCATCTAGAGTTCCACCAAGGGGCTCTAGGTGGGGAAAGTTTTTTTAGAGATTGAGAATTCTCAATGGCTTTTTTTCTGGAAAAGGTCATTGAGAAAATAGGGATCATTTATATTTCTTTGGTTATTGTTTAGAGTTTTGATGAAGTAGTTCCAATCAAAATGGATCGAAAGATTTGGTCTATTGTTGTTTGGTTTGTGATACAAAAAATTTATGGGGAAATGGTCGCTCCCAAAATTATCTTGGTGAGCTTGCCAAGATGTTATTGGGGGACAGTTATTGGAAGTTAAAGTAAGGTCGATAGCAGATATGGCACCACTGTTGCTGATATGGGTTGCAGTTTGGTGGTTGAGGATCATAAGATTTTGGTTATTAATCCATTTCATCAGATTTCTGCCACTGCTATTATCCTTGAAGCCCCAATTATGGTGTGTTGAATTAAAGTCACCTGCAATGATATAAAGGTTGTTGGGATCCAATCTAAGGTTGTCAAGCATCCCTACATTTTTTATTCCTTTCGGACAATAGATGTTAATGATGTGGAAAGTAATATTGTTGAGGTGGACTTTCACTTCCTGGGATTCAAAATCCCGATTTTGTTCTTCCTTTATGAGTTGTGCACTTATATTTTGATCGATGGCTATTAGTAGTCCTCCTCCTCTAAAAGGACCAGGTCTATCAAAACGAAAAATGTTTTTTTTGAAGAGGGTGAATCGGATGTCCGGTTTTAAAAAGGTTTCTTGTAGTATATTAAAATATTAGCTTGGCTGAAATATTTATTATGATTGAGGTCAAATCGGCGTGCTCTGGCACCCTGGCAGTTCCATTGAATACAGTTGAGATCAAACATGGTTGTAAGAAAAATAAAGAAATGAAGTTCAAGAAAAAAAGGTTGTGGGGAGATCTATTCGTATTCCATTTTTCCGTTTGTGATTGATAGGTCGAGTTGCGATTGTGAATGTGTAGTTTTAGTTTGTTTTTTGTTTTGGGACTGCATAGTTTTTATGTCCTCTCTGAAACGTTTTATAGTAGTGGTAATTTTGTTTGAGTCATTATTTATTGTATTTGGGAGTAGGTTCTTCCTTTCCCATTCTAGTTTTTGGTCTTCTTTAGTTTGTTTTTGATCTGGAGTAGTTTGCATGTGTGTGTTGCTGTTTTCTAGAGTTGTAGTTTCCTTATTATCAGTTGCATTTTCTTTGGTTTCGTAGATGATATTTTCTTTTGGAATCATATTGTTTGCAACCATTTGTGACAAGATGTACATCTGGTTGATTTGAATTTGTTCAATACTGGTTAGGATCGATTTCAAAGTTTCGAGTATTATCTCTTTTATGTCGCTATTTTTTAATGTTTCTTTTTGTTCCATAAATTCATCATTTATTGGTTGGTCACTGTCTTTGCGTATGAGGTCTTTAGTTTATTTTTTGCTTCTATGTAGGATACCAAGTTTTCATTTTTATATTTCAATATTTCGGTCTCTTCTTTTCTGGTTCTACAGTTTTCGTCATCTGCAGTATGTGGTTGTTTACAGTTTTTGCAGGATATTTTATTTTGATTAGTGCATATAGCTTCAGGGTGGTCTTCTGAGCAAATTCTACATTTTTGATTGGATCTACAACCTTTGATTCCGTGACCGAATACCCAGCAGTTTTTGCATTGTCTAGGTTTTTCTAAGTAGAGATTTAATTGATGGATCATCATACCTATATGCAATATGTTTCGGATTTTTATTCGAGGGGTAGGGGTGCCAAATTTTATAGTTTTTAACGGGATTTTAGTTTGGTTAACAGTTTTTTCAAATCGGGTAATACTTGCTATCTTTATGTCTTGCTCTTCCAGGTCTTCAATGATGTCTTCTAAGGCTATTTCTGTATCTATTCCATTAATTATATATTGAGTAATTAGGTTGTCTTTCGTTAGTGTTGTGTGTACTGGTACATCTAAGATGTTTTTTATTTTAGAAGTTTCGTGGGCAGCTAGTTTACCATCTACTGTTATTATAAAAAGGTTATTACGCATTCGTCTGCATTCTAGGATGTTTTGGTGAGATGAAAAATGCTTATAGATGTCTTTTTTAATTGTATAAGGGTTTTTTTGTAGGATTGGTTGAGTAGGGCGAATAATGAAGGTGAAAGTATTTTTACCTTCATCACTACAATAGTTAATAAGGTCTGTATCCAATATAAGTTCAAATGTACCCGTTGGGTATGACGTATGGTCGTCACCCATTTGTAGAATTATTTTCGTTTCAGAGGTTAGATAAGAGAAAATACTACTTACCCAAGTAGTAGAAAAAGAAAAATCAAAGCCCTAGGGAAATTTCACTAGGGAAATAATAATATCAAAAGACAAAAGAACTAAGCAGCCTAAAGCCTTGAAGTCGAATCCAAAAATCTTGGAAAGCAAATTAAGTCGGAGCAGACAAGCAACCGACCTCACACACCATCCCATAAGATTTCATAAGACTTTTATTGTCAGTGGTACGCCGGTCAGGGTCGATCATTAAAATGATCAAGCTATTTGAACTAACTTTGTGTTTTGATGAATTAATTGATTTTTTAATTCCCTCAACGCAAACTAAGCGTATTTCTAATAGAGGTTGGTAGGTACTTAATTACCGTCGCTCTTTCTCTTAAAGGATTTATCCCGGACCGTTGTCAATAGCCCGTTGTGTTGCTCTAGCACTACGTTAATTCAAAATTACCAAATTACTAATTACCATCGCACAAGAGCAAAGGGCTATTAGTTATTCGGGATCAATCCCGAAGGGAAAAATCAGAGGACAATAGCACGCAATTGTGACGAAGTGTTGGCCTTGGATATTACCCTTCAGAATTGAAAAAAACCGTCGACAGTAGCCCGCTTCGTTACTCGACTGCGATGCAAATACAACTACTACCTTCATTATTAGCATTACTGAAAAGGTAAGGTAATTTTATGTACTAGACTTTTTACTGAAAAGAATCTTTGTCAGATAAAATTGATAGGCAGTCAATGTTTTGGGGAATCTTAGGAATCCTTCCCTAGGGAATAACCCGTTGTTTTGCTCCAGTGCGAAGTTAATAAAATACCTGCATTCACTAGGATAGTGTTGTGTTGCTTTAGAACGACGTTGATTAAAAATTACCAATTACCAACACTAGGGTAGGTAGAGATTATAATTAACGTCTCAGTTGAGCAACACAGGATTATTGGCCACGGTCTGTCTCAGTTGAGCAACACAGGATTATTGGCCACGGTCTGAGCAGGTATTTAATTAACGTCACACTGGAACAAAACATCGGGCTATGGCGAAGTTCGGGGTTAGAACCTGAAGTTCCCTTCAGATTCTATTGGTGTTCGTCCGGGATTTATACCGAAGGGAAAGATTTGGAGAGTGGGGTGCCAGCTCAGGTGTTGCTTCGACATCTGACCGTGGTTCAAAATTACGAGGTATTGTCCTCGGATCTTTCAGTTTAGAGACTGATCCCGGACCGTCGACAATAGCCCGTTGTGTTGCTCTAGTACGACGTTAACTAAAATTACCATTACCATTACCCGAAAGGAAAAGCTCCTAGGACAACACTCACGTTGGGTTGGCGTGGAAGTTTGGAGAGTGGGGTGCCAGCTCAGGTGTTGCTTCGTCATCTGACCGTGGTTCAAAATTACGAGGTGTTGTCCTCGGATCTTTCCCTTAAGGGACTGATCCCGGACCGTCGTCAATAGCCCGTTGTGTTGCTCTAGTACGACGTTAACTAAAAAAAAAAAAAAAAAATTACCATTACCTAGGACAACACCACGTAATTTTGAAACACGGTCGGATGACGAGGTCACACCTAGGCTGCCGCCCCATTCTCCATACTTCCACACGCCGACCAACCGGTATAGTGGTTAATGGTCATTTTAGTTAACGTCGTACTAGAGCAACACAACGGGCTATTGACGACTGTCCGGAATCAGTCCCTTAAGGGAAAGATCCGAGGACAACACCTCGTAATTTTGAACCACGGTCAGATGACGAAGCAACACCTGAGCTGGCACCCCACTCTCCAAACTTCCACGCCAACCCAACGTGAGGACTTTCGGCCATGACAGATTTAAGGTGCACCAGCCGCCTCTACACCATACGTTTACAAACATCCATGCCCGGACCCGGATTCGAACCAAGAACCTTCCTATCTAGAGGCTAACACCTTAACCACTATACCGGTTGGTCGGCATATAGTGGTTAAAGTGTTAGCCTCTAGAGCAGAAGGTTCCTGGTTCGAATCCGGGTACGGGCATATATGTTTGTAAGTGTATGGTGTAGAGGCGGTTGGTGCACCTTAAATCTGTCGTGGCCGAAAGTCCTCACGTTGGGTTGGCGTGGAAGTTTGGAGAGTAGGGTGCCAGCTCAGGTGTTGCTTCGTCATCTGACCTTGGTTCAAAATTACGAGGTGTTGTCCTCGAATCTTTCCCTCAAGGGACTGATTCCGGACCGTCGTCAATAGCCCGTTGTGTTGCTCTAGTACGACGTTAACTAATATTACCATTACCATTACCATTACCGGGATTAGATTGGATTTGGAGATTTTATGGCGCAATGTCCAAAAGCGGACAAGCTGCGCCGCGATGGTCCGGGTTCAAATACAGAGGAAAAGATTCACGGACGATCACACAAAACCACACAATTTTGAATTATGGTCAGATGATGACGCAATGTAGGTAATGGTAATGGTAATTTTAGTTAACGTCGTACTAGAGCAACACAGCGGGCTATTGACGACGGTCCGGGATCAGTCCCTTAAGGGAAAGACCCGAGGACGACGCAATGTAGGATGTTTAAAACTAAGCGCCGACCAAACGGTATAGTGGTTAAGGTGTTAGCCTCTAGATCGGAAGGTTCCTGGTTCGAATCCGGGTCCGGGCATGGATGTTTGTAAGCGTATGGTGTAGAGGCGGCTGGTGCACCTTCAATCTGTCGTGGCCGAAAGTCCTCACGTTGGGTTGGCGTGGAAGTTTGGAGAGTGGGGTGCCAGTTCAGGTGTTGCTTCGTCATCTGACCGTGGTTCAAAATTACGAGGTGTTGTCCTCGAATCTTTCCCTTAAGGGACTGATTCCGGACCGTCGTCAATAGCCCGTTGTGTTGCTCTAGTACGACGTTAACTAAAATTACCATTACCATTACCATTACCATTACCATTAAAACTAAGCTGGTTTTATTTAAAATGTATGTTGTGTTGCTCTAGTACGACATTAATTATAATTACCTTGCCTTATTTAAATTGTAACAGCATTACTCGCTGGGTATTTCTCTCTTATTTGTCACTTGGTTAAGATGTTAGCCTCTAGATCGGAAGGTTTTTGGTTCGAATCCGGGTCCGTGCATGGATGTTTGTAAGCGTATGGTGTAGAGGTGAAATCCTCACTTTGGGTTGTTGTGGAAGTTTGGAGAGTGGGGTGCCAGCTCAGGTGTTGTTTCGTCATTTAACCGTGGTTCAAAATTACGAGGTGTTGTCCTCGGATCTTTCCCTCAAGGGACTGATCCCGGACCGTCGTCAATAGCCCGTTGTGTTGCTCTAGTACGACGTTAACTAAAATTACCATTACCATTACCCTCTTTAAAAGATGAAGAGAAATTTGTGGGACATTCTGGTCAGAAGCAGAAGAGGAAAGATTTTTTTATCCCATTGTAGATAGATAGATATTTAAATAACGTCACACTGGAGCAAAACAACTTTCAACTTACTGGCAATGGTCCGGGATTAGATTGGATTTGGAGATTTTATGGCGCAAGGTCCAAAAGCGGACAAGCTGCGCCGCGATGGTCCGGGTTCAAATACAGAGGAAAAGATTCACGGACGATCACACAAAACCACACAATTTTGAATTATGGTCAGATGATGACGCAATATAGGTAATGGTAATGGTAATTTTAGTTAACGTCGTACTAGAGCAACACAACGGGCTATTGACGACGGTCCGGGATCAGTCCCTTAAGGGAAAGACCCGTGGGGCCGTGGACGACGCAATGTAGGATGTTTAAAACTAAGCTGGTTTTATTTAAAATGTATGTTGTGTTGCTCTATTACGACATTAATTATAATTACCTTGCCATATTTAAATAGTATCAGCATTCCTCGCTGGGTATTTCTCTCTTATTTGTCACTTGGTTAAGATGTTAGCCTCTAGATCGGAAGGTTTCTGGTTCAAATCCGGGTCCGTGCATGGATGTTTGTAAGCGTATGATGTAGAGGTGAAATCCTCACGTTTTGTTGTTGGGGAAGTTTGGAGAGTGGGGTGCCAGCTCAAGTGTTGCTTCGTCATCTGACCGTGGTTCAAAATTACGAGGTATTGTCCTCGAATCTTTCCCTTATGGGATTGAACCCGGACCGTCGTCAATAGCCCGTTGTGTTGCTCTAGTATGACATTAACTTATAATTACCAATTACTCTTATGTGTCAGTAAAATTTTCATTGTGTGTGTCTATTAATGTCTTGTGCCTGGCGCAACATGACCAAATATGGGAAACTTAAGCATTTCAGTACAATGTTACCCGGTGCACCGACCATAGTTTCTATATTTTCATTTGGCAACTTCTTTCTCGTTGCACCGGGTTACTCTACTTTAGTGTTGTTTTTTTTCCTTTTTGTCCTTTTGGCGCTTTTAATTTTGGCGACCTCATTTGTTGGATCGATGTTTTTAAACGAATGATTATATGAAATTGTCGAAGCATTTGCCATTTGCAATATTTGCATTGATCGAAGGAAGGAGAGTTGGCTGTGGTGTTTTTCTGCTGACCTAACGTTCTTTCATTTAGAAGCCAAATTTGTGTAAGCAATAATATATTCATTTGAAATTGAAGATTTTCTTTCCCATACATTTGTTTCGCAAATTATGTTATTCCGTTGGGTTAGCTTGTATTTAAATGTTATCCAACGGAATGTACTTTTTGGCGGGCATATGAAAGCTCTTTATTTGCTTATTTTCCCTAAATTTTATATCCCGTTTTGAAATGTATTGTTCACTTGCTAATTAGACATTTTGTTTCACTTACATTTGCTTCGCAAATTGTTTTGTTCCGTTAAGTTAGTTTGTATTTCAATGCTATCCAACAGAATATATTTGTTGACCGTGAGATGAAGGCTCATCATTTTTGTTTATTTTCCCTTCATTTTATATCCCGTTTTAAAATGTTTTGCTCACTTGCTGTGCCAAATGGTAAATAACGTTGAGTTAGCTTGATTTTAAGTGCTACAAAACGGAATTTACTTTTTGGCGGGCAGATGAAATTTCTCGGTCAGGTGCCTATTTTACCTATTTCATTCCTTTATTTCCCTTTGTGTGTTGTATTGTTCATTTGCTATGCTAAATGGTGAATTGCGTTGAGTTAGCTTGTTTTTAAATGCTACCCAATGGAATTTACTTTTGGGTGGGCAGATAAAATTCCTGTTCCGATTGCTTATTTTACTTGCATATTAAAAGAAAACACGATTTATGTTTCTGGTGTTGCCCACTGCACTAGAAGCCTGTGAGTTGTAGGCAGTGCATGTGTGATTTCTCTCATCTGTGTCGGTAAAAATTTCACTGTATGCATGTTTATTACTTGATGTATATCTTGTGTGTATTGCAGATAGGCCAAATATGGCCCGCACCCAAAAAAATCAAACGTCTGACATCTTTCCCTTCTGTATTGGGCCTAGGTTGTAGTCTGTTATGTTTCACAGATGTGACATATTCAACTACTCGCATATTTGATTGTTTTTTATGGAGTGTTCCATTGTTTGTCTGCTATGCTAAATGGTGAATCGTGTTGAGTTTGCTTGTTTTTAAATGCTACTCAACCAAATTCACTTTTTAGTGGGCAGTGAAGATATCCGTTCAATCACATTTTAATCTTGAATACCTATGAAAGTTCCATTGAGCTGGATTCTTTTTAATGCTAACTAGCAAAATTAATTGAGACTATTTGTTTAAAAATGATTCCTTTTTCTAACAGATGTGATGTATGTTTCTTTAATTAATTTTTTTTGCAGCCTTTGCAAACACCACAAAAATGAAAATTTTCTTGCTGTTGTAAATGCTTCTGCTGATTAGTTAAATATGTTTAAAATATCTCAATAAATTCCTTAATTGTGGGTTCTTTTTAGGTGAAAAAAAGAATGCTTTGACTAAATATGAGCCCAAATGCCTTGATACATGTTATGAATTATCAAGAATTTATTTTGCTTGAAAAAACCTGTATTTCCCATTTTAGCCTCTACTCCCAACTATCTGTTAGTCACTGAATTTTCTTTCTGTTAATTTGCATTGTGGATATCAAATGTATATTATACTATATACGCTTTTTATTTTTGGAGAATATTTCGGATATATTTGTCAATTTTTATTCTTTGGGCTAGTATTTTTTTTTCAATAATTTATTCCCACGACACTAAGGTTGTGAGTATGTCCACTGTCATATAAACCTCCAAGTTGTAGGCGGCACAAGTTCAATGCCTTCCTGGATGTATTTCTCTCGTGTACGTAAAACTATGGTTGTGTATCTATATCCATTACTTGATATTGTATGCCTGGTGCTGTATGATTAAATTTGGTCCTTGCACCATACAAACACAACACTAAAATAAAATTTTAAATTCCAAGCAAGATCTATTGTTTAAGTAATTAATCATTAAAGCACATTTCTGGTATTTTTGTTCAAAGATTTTTGAAACAGAGCTAAAGAGCAGATACAATAAAGTTCTTAATTTTTTAAAGTATATTCAAATAGCTTGGGTACTTAACATGGTAAAATAGAATACACAAATCTGGATTCCAGGATGGAGGCTCTTCAGTGAAAGTAATTTGGGTATTAAAAGATGTTATGGCTAAAAAAAGTAGCAATAAAATGTTAATATGTGCTTTATTATTTAGTCCAAAGTGAATTTAATCTTGTACATCCTTAGAAGTGATGATGAACTTTGCAAAACTCCCAAAACTGCATGGCCCTTGCAGAATAAAAAATCAACCCAAAAGAAATTTAATACCAACATTAATGTTAAGGAATTTTTTTTCTCAACAATTTTCATTTTAACAGCTGCTCTTAATATTATTGATTCATTACTTTCATTTTTATATTTTTTGGCATAGAAGTGTAAAATGTATAAAGGAATGGTTAGTAGATTTACAATATACATAATGTGGTTCTAAGCAGAAACTAAAAAAAAAACTTAAATTTTTAAACACAATGTGCACTTAAAAATGTTTTATTTATTTTGCTGTATTAAAAGTAACCACTTTAAGTATTCAGAACACCTTTTTTTTTTTAATCGATTTAAATTCCTTTGAATAGGATTTTTGTCATTTAAAGGATCAACACACAGTATTACACGAAACGCAGTTCTTACAAGGAAAGAAAAACGGGTATCTTCACATTTTCTGTGAAAATCAATAGATGGTGACATACGGCCTATTCATTTATTATAGTAAAGAATATTTTCTAGTGTCATATTTTAAAATTTTTATGAAAAATAATTTTAATTTATAAAATTAAAGCATTTCCTGTACACATCCCTTTGCTAGGTTTATATGTAAAATTCAAACAGTATGGTTTGAAAAACTTACAAATTTGAGTACAAGAATTATTTTAGCCTAACAGGTAAATAGTCTTCAAAGATCTGGAAAAAAATATACACGCAATCTAAAATTTAACCTTTTAATGAAGTTTCCATTATATTTTATAAAATAGTTAATGGTAATCTATATTGTAAGTAATGCATATTCATCTCATGTCACCCAGATATTGGATGTATCTTCAAGAAAATAACGATCACAGAGGCGCATAATTGGGACACCTTTTATGGTTGAAAAAGATTACCAACAGTATAGAAAAAAAATTATTTAATTAAAATTAAATAGGATTCATACATGAATAGATAATTTATTAAATCTAAAAACATTTTTTGAGTAATGCTAAAAAAGACGATCCTTGATTTGAAAAATTGGTATATAAAAGAATTTGTCAAGCTCCTGAATAACTAATTAGTGCTCGAGTAAAGAACAGTGAATATAGTGTTTACTTTGAATTGCATTAAACATTTACAAATTGAAAAATGTTCAGAATGTTTTCAACATGGCTTTCACTAATCAAAAAACTCTTATCCTTATCCCAGTGCTACATTCAACCAGTTTTGCATTTAAAATATCAAGGAATGGTGTATGCATGGATTTTAATTGTACAATTTTTCCATCCGATCTTAGCAAGAACCGCAATAATCAAGACCTGATTTAGACTGCTTGACAGCACTTTTGAAAAGACTGAGCATTCAGATTGTAGGTATTTCAATTGGCGTCGTACTGTTAACGACGGTCCGGGATCAATTCCAACGGGAAAGAATCGAGGACAAAATGTAATTTTGAACCATGGTCAGATCGCGAGGCAACACCTGAGATGACACCCCACTCTCCAAACTTCCACAATCCTTTTCTGGATCTTGCGCCATAAAACCCACACTTCCACGGCAACATTCAGATTGTAATGTGAATTACGGATTTAATTATAGTTCTACAAAATTTGACTAATGGAAATGTAGTAATATAATAGAATCTAGTATCTAAACGTCAGTAACATGTTATTATTCTGGAGAATAAAGAATTTGCCTCTCATCTTTTATAAAATTTTTAACCTACTTTTAAATGCCATTTCAAAGATTTTTGGCTGAATAGATACTGGTTTATTATCACAAAATCAATAACTGTGTAATTAATTTTTATTACACATCAATAAACATGTATAATCATTATATAGCAACTTAGCTTCGAAATGTATTAATTTAATTTAGGAAACGTTTCTAATTAGTAAAGTGCAGAAGATTATAATCCGTTTTGTACGAAAAATATTCAAACATAATTTATCTACCTTAAACACCAGCTTCAGTCACATTTTAATCAAGAACAATGCATAAAAATATCGATACTTTCTTAAGATATATGAAAAAATCTCTTTTGTAAAAGCAGTTCTGCGCATTCCAATCCGTCATTTTATGATTTTCTGGTTGGGTAACTATGATTAAAAAACAAAATTTTTCCATTTCGGTGGAGCTAAGTTATGATGTCTACATTTGTAGCAGTAAAATCTAGGATACTGACGCAGACCAAAATGTACTTAAAAGGTTTTCGTAGATTGCAGTTTGTCTTTCATAAAAAATTGTAAAACAATTTTTGGATTTTATACGTTTCTAGAACTGATAAAACTAAAATATAATCAATTTGCAGAGTCTTGTGTCTAATTTTTTAAAATGTAATCATACTGATGAAACCAATTCTTCAAATATGGTAGTCAAAGTGAATGGTATAGAACCTACAAATTTTATGCCTAAGTCATTAGATGTAGATGTAACATTAGAAGAAAGCATTTTATTTCAAGCATCTAAGTGCTTTAAAAGGGGATGGCTATACGATACAATAGTAGATTCTTTTCTTTATAAACTTATAGAAAATTCAATCCGTTTTATGTTTATTGAGTCCGTATCTTCAGCTGCACTTTCACAAAGCAAAAAAATTTTTTAATTCTTTCAAATTGGTACTGTACTCAAAGCAAACATTTTTCCCCCTATTAACCTTGATAGTCACTGGGTGTTGTTATTTGTTGATACTGAAAAATATGTATTTGAGTTTTATGAGCCTTTTAACAAAGCTCCTAGTAAAAATTGTTCAGACATAATTAGTGTATGGAGGGAAATATTTAATTCATTCTTTAATTCATCTATAACATTGACATTTTCTCTCCCCCTCACATAAATCAAAATGATGACATGAACTGTGGAGTTTTTATTTGTTATTATGCATGTAAAAAATGTAACAATGTATCCTTGCTAGTTGAATTTGATGTAATAACTTTCAGAAAATTTATGTATGATTGCATCATGGGGTAGTACAAAATATCTCAATTATAAAAATTATAAGATATGTACAATAGTTGATAAGTGATTTTGAAGAGTTGGTTGTCTATAAAAACTGTTCCATATGCATGTACCGTAAAATAAATATTCAGTGTTGAGATAACTATTGCTCATGAACACCTTTTGTGGGAAAATATTTGTAAAAACTTGCAACTACTGTAACTCATTTTTGGTGTGTGGTGTTTTACAGAGATACGTCATATCTATTCTCAAAAAAAAATATTTTGGAAGTTTTTTTGCATTTTTTTTGTGCCCCACTCTCCTTCCTGGTGTGGCTACCTAATATATATAAATTTTTTAAATTTTTTTTAAAAAGAACATGCAAAAAACTCCAAATAGGCAAAATGGTCCGAAATATGCAAAATAAATTCGGGTTTCGTGATGTGTCAGCCACAGCCGATTTGCTCATTTTGCGTGGAATGACCCTACACATAAAAGATACTGAGAATACCATAAAAGGATTTTTTTTTCAGTCTTCAAGAAATATAAAAAATAAATGGTGTACAAGTGTAATGGTTACGTTTCGTGAGCGGCTAGGAGCCCCTATTCAGGGCGTGTTCGTAACACGTTCTCGCCTTTTTTCCGAGGGAGATGTCGGAAAAGAAAGTGTTAGATTCAGATGGGGGCGATCTAACAAGATGCCGTTAAGGCCATCGACCTTCAAGTTGGAGAGGGACGTTTTCTCCCCTGGGTAGAAAAAAATGCGCGGGAGGATTCGGGTAGAAGTGGGGGTTTGCTGCCGTTACTCAAAAGCAATACGTTGTCTTTTTACTTAAAGCTTGTTCTTTACTTGTAAATGCTTATTTTTGATCCCAAAATATAAAAGGTTTTAATCCTTAAAAATTAGTAGTTCCGTTTAATTAATATGGAAGGACTTCACTGAAAGGGACCGTCGTTGTAGTGAAACTTTGTTTTAAAAGCCCTACTTCGGATATATTTACCAGTCATTTTAATTAGCAGTTATATTAGCACAATTCGCCACCTCATTCCATGATCTAAACGTTGGTGGTTACTCATTTTTACTGTTACAATTTGAAATTAACCGATTGTTGCAAAATAACACCAAGAAATTCGCCGAGGTGTGCTAGCGAACGAAATGCGTCTTAACTTACACGCGCTTATAAAGCCTGTTTCTCTACTGGCTCTGTCTACACACACGTGTACGCTTACGTATTTGACGTACAAAATTTAAATTTTTGTCTAGAAGCAGTGGTTTTACATTCAGTTCAGTTCTTTTCATGTAATCCGATAAAATATGCAAATTCTCTTAATTTATTTCACCAGTGTATATTATTTGACCTTCGAATATTTCCGTTCACGGCATTGAGTTTAACTTATCCACTTGGAATCACTGTTGCAGCTACAGACACTTGAGTAACTAATACAGCTCCGGTATCATTTACAAGTTAATTCTGAGAGTAATACAATTGAATATGAGTTACCTGCAGGGACTTGTTTTACGAGCTAATGCAATAAAAACGAGTTACTCCAAAGCGGCGACTACAAGGCATCAAGCAGAATGCTCTGTTATTGGCACTCAACGTAAACTTCTACCTTCAATTTTACCAATTTCTTGCAATTTATAAGAGTTTAACCAATAGAAGTTTAAATTAATGATATTTATACAACAACGAAGATAATATCGTCTGTATGTTATTCTTCAAATTAAGGTAAGTGTGAAACTCAAAATTATCATAGCATAGACGGAACAAGGTTTGTTGAATGTGTGTGTGGGGGGGGGGAGTTCTCCCGAAATGTATGAACTGTACCCCCAGTAAAAAGGCTGAACAATCCATCAGGAAAAAATTCAGGACAGTTCACTCTCAGGCAGTTACCCGTATTTACTTCAAATAAGAAAGCCGACAATTTAAAAGACCCTATATTGTAAATAATCAAAATAAAAGCAATGACAGATTTGTTGCGATTTGTTGAATGCCCTTAACTTCAAACGACATTTCCGTCAGTTGGTATGGCGCTTCTTGTCCACTTTGGGACCTAGTG
This sequence comes from Metellina segmentata, assembly GCA_947359465.1. Classification (NCBI taxonomy): domain Eukaryota; kingdom Metazoa; phylum Arthropoda; class Arachnida; order Araneae; family Tetragnathidae; genus Metellina; species Metellina segmentata. The sequence continues at coordinate 29,124,269 of OX375884.1, forward strand.
CCATAAAACCCTAACATCCAATCCGTCAGTCGGTCATAAAAATCAATCGTTTTTTTCGAAACTGTCCAAGTGGGCACCCAAAAGAAAGGTGATCGCGGAATCGTTTGCCCGTCAAAGACATGTTCGAGCCCTGAAGGGTCTAGGGGGTGAAGCCACTATACAGCAATTTCTTCGAAAATAGATAGTCATCTCGTGGCATTCAAGTTCGAGCACCACGTGCATTCATTTTGGGAGTAGAACAGAACCACTTTGAAGTCGTAAAAAAAAAAAAACGATAAGCAAGCAATAGAAAGCGATACTGGGCCACTTTACTCCACGCATTCAAAGGAAGAATTTAATTTTTTGGTACTTTCAATGGTAAGAAGGTAGTGAAACGAAGAAGTAATTTTTTCTTAGACAGGCGATTTGAAAGGAAAAGTGTTCGTGGGACGTCAAAATACTGAGGGCGCTTGAGTTCAAAGGTGAAAGGGGATGGGAAGATATATTGACCTATTGGAGAAAAGACTGAAAGGAAAGAGGGATGTAAGGGGACTGGTCTCTGTAGTGAATTGTGTTAAGGGGGTTAGCTTTAACTATCGTGACAGGAAATGAAATTAGAAACCAAAGTTGTTTTAACGGCACTGTTTTAATGTTACTTTTAAAGTTAAAATTTTAAAAATGTTCCTTGATTGTGTGGGGGGGGCGAAATATACCTTTCTCCCCTTCTCCTCAGTGACAGGGGGGGGGGCTTAAAACCACCCTGCCCCCCCTGTTGGCACGTGCCTGAGCAGGAGCAATGGAGATTAATTCAACAAGTTTAGACACTTCATCCATAAGCTCCCTAATTACACTCGACTCTGCCGCCAACTTCTGGCAGATATCAAATGTTGACACAAACTTTTCTTTTATTACACTAGATAACAGAACCAACTGGGGTTCCAATTTTTCCAGATCGAATTCACTTGCATGAACACACAATTTTTCTTGAAAGGAAGTACCTTTTTAAATTTCTTCTTTTGCTGCATCTGTAAGCACTTCTAATTTGACAAGATTCACCATTCCTGGTTGATGGAATCGTTTTTCAATTTTGGTGGTTACTGTGTCAACCACTTCAAACAAGCATTTTCGAAGGCCAACAGTTTTATTGATGTTGGCGGGGGTGAAACTTTCAGAATTGCTGGAGTATTCATACCGACATAGAAGCTTTCTTTTTCGAGATGACTGTGGCAGCTTCAAACCTAAGAGTTCAGCAGATTCTTTTGTTCCTGCACCCAAGCCTTCAAAAAGTAGTGAAAAGTCCTAGATGCTTATTGGTGACACAAGTCCAAGGAATAGTTGTTACAATGAACAAATAATAATTTTGGTTGAACATCTTTAATGAGCTTTTTGACACCATTTAAATGACCACACATATTCCGAGCTCAATTAAATCAGTGTCCTCTAACTTTTTGAAACCGTAAACCAAGTAAACCATCACATCCTCAGTGACATGAAATAAAGTATTAGCCTTAGTATCTTTTATTGAATTGCCCATGAAGTCTTCTCTCACTTCAGATGTGATGGGATTCATCTGAAGTGAGAGAAGACTATATGTGATGGGATTCATCCATTTCAGACGTAAGCTGAATTGCCCCCCCCCTCTTCTGTTGGCGAGTGCCTACGTGCGTGAATCCTTAAATTAACTTAAAAATTGTTTCAGAATTTATTTTAGAAGCTTATGCACCCATGTGGTATGTGGTAAAGTGTTATCGTTCCTGCAAAGAGGTTTGAATGTTTTTAAAGCGATACGTGCATTCTTGTTCCTCAAGTGACAAACTAAAAGATGTTATTCAACCAATCATTCAGCAAAATGTATACTTCCATCACCCCGAGAGTATGCTCCTTAGAATGATCAGTGACGACGGTCACCATATTCCCAAATTGAGACTAAGGAGAATTTTCTGAGTGCTAAGAGGGGGGATCGCGACTAAAACAAAAACATAATTTTTAAAATTCTAAACTTAAATTTCGATGCAATGAATTTCAACGAACTGAAAAATTGGCAAGACTGATGTATATAGCTCACCCATATTTTAACAAGCATTTCAAACGAAGACTCGTGAGAGAAGACTACATGTGCTCACTCATGTAACTACAAGTGCTCACTGTGCTACCTAAGCTGTACAGATATTTTCAGTTTCTTTGCTACCCTTGTAATACTTGAGGTTGAAAGATGCGTACAATTGGAATCAGAGGAATAAATAACATTGGTCTAGGAGCACATGATTGCTTCATCAGAGCTAAGATAAATTCACGACGAATTATGCGAAAATTGTGATAATTAGAAACAGTATAAACTAGTTTGTGTTTACTTTAACTTAAGCTTGTGTTTTTAACTTCCGATCGAGCAGGACTTCGATAAGGATATCGAAGTATAATCAGAAAACTATAATAAATATCTCTGTAGAAAGATTGTAAGAAACCCATGCTAAAACATACCTTTGACGCTGAAGACTAGTCAAAACTCCGAAAACTTTTGGAGTACTGAGGAGGGAGCAGTACATCTTCTATTCGAATTAATGAATTTATCGATGCCGTCAAAAAAGGAAGCTAATTTTGCACGCCAGTTGATCGCCTCAATTGAACGCCTCAATTGCACGCCTCAATTGAAAATATTCTTAGATGATTCAAATTTTTCCTTGCCCAAAGCAGATCGTAAATTATTTTTGATTATAGGTAGTTTACTGAATCCTTTCACCAGAAGCCACAGTGATGGGAAGAGAAAACAAAATTCTTAAAGTTATGCAAAGTTCTGGGGGAATAGATTGCAATTTTAATCTATAGATATCATTTAAAGGGAGTGGAAGACCTTTATTTTCTAATTTGGGTTAATGTGAAAAAGTAGCTTCGCGAACGGTCTTGTACATCTGAATTTCATTGATGAAATTGCGGCTTAAATCATCTGGATAGCTTTCAATTAATTTTTTAGGTGCGTTGTTGTCATTAGAATTAGAATTTATTTTTAATATGGCTTCGAATGCATTGCATATGTTTTTTCATTTGCTCATACCTTGATTATAACTGAGAAACTATTTTATTGATTACTATATAAAAAACTGAACTTTTGAATTTTGTTTCTTCGGTTTCTAATACTTTAGGCATTTCTCTTTCCACTTCAAAAGCTTCCTTTTCCGTCCTCTTTTTTTGGAAAATTCTGCATCTATACCCATAATAGAAGCTGTCTCTTTAGCTCTATTTATACAGACCATTGTTTACTTAAATCTTTATCTATTGTTTCAGTTAACGCTTTAATGTTATTCATTTCGATATCAAGGGAGATATATTATGATTGAAGGGTTACATTTCTTGTACTAATTTGCTCTAGTATGTCCTTCCAAATATTTAGCTGAATTAAAGTTTCAAATTTTGAAAATAATTGAGGAATCCATTTACTCTTTCGCCGTTTCCTCTTACGATAAACTACTGATTTTTTACACATTGAAGGGCCTTTAAAACGTCAGGTAGTTTTTCAGTTATAGGTTTCACTGCCTCAATTGTTGCACTGCATCTTGTCTCACAAAGACCGTGTAGAGACCTCCCATCAGTGTGTTTTAGAAGCAGTTCCCATGGCCGTTGGCTCGCACTAAAATAAATTGTAAAGCTGGTTTATAAAGTTGAAGAACGTGCTTACTACTTCATTACTCCTTGTGGCCAGGCCCGCCGCTAGCTGTTTGTTTGAACGCCTGTGTGCAATATCGATTATGCCGCCCCCGGTGTGATTGTGACATCATGTCGATTGGATCTCTTCGCAATTCGAATTTGGCCGCATTTGGCAATGACGAGGCCATCACGGCGTTGCTCGTAGTGTTGGTTTACCAAATGGGATTTCGTATCAATCAAAGGGGGTTAGCGAGCAGTGGTCTCACCTGACCCCACGAAAAGAACTGTTACGGGCAACGCAATGCTGGCCAAGCAGTGGCTAGTTACCATATAAATATTGATCTACAGAAATTGAACTCGTCTTGAATTTATGCTATCAGCGATAAGTAGGCTTTCCAAGTTTACGAGTAATAATCGACCCACTTAATCGAGTTTATAAAAAGTTTATAGAAATTCCGTATAAAGGAACTGTAAAATTAAATTTGTATTTCTAAACAATACATAGAGTTTTGGCTCAGATGTTTTGTAAGAATTTTGCATAGCCAGTACTGACTACGTGGTCAAACACGAACTTGGCCGGTTTTTTATTTCAAATTTCGTAAATATTTAATTGTATATGTGCTACAAACAGATGATTACTAGGCGCAGCAATTATTATGATAAGCCGATAAATAAACGTAGGTACCAAATTTTTGCACTTATATTTTCACTGACATATGATACATTGAATTATAATCACACTAACCAAGTTAAATTATCCTTAATTATACCTAGACCAACGTCAGACGAAGTATAAACAAAATAATTGCAACTTGATGTGCGATAGTACTGTTCGAATGCGTGTACAAACTGAGAACGAAGCTCTGTGGGGATTCCTAGCCTTTTCCAGACGGGGAGGTTTCAACCAGATTTCGCTTGAAGACGGGAGAAATGGAAGAATAGATTTCCCCCTTTGTTGCGCGCATCCGGTCCTTATCTTTACTATGGTCAGGTCCCCTGCGGTAATTGGAACCGCGGACGGTCCAAATTCCCAGTTCTGAGAAATTTCCGTTTTCATACTACCAATATAATCTTTCTCAAGAGCGCTGCAACACGTGACAGGTTTTGTAAACCCCTCTCCAAGGACGATGGTTTTATTGTCCTACGGAGGGGCACATCCTGTCAATTTGAATTTGGAGAATGGATACTTTGAATTTTGGAAGTGATTGCGAAACATAATGGATCAAGAAACTGCTTTACAGCTGAGGCTACTTAATAGTTTTAAAAATTAGTCCACAAATTATTCAGAAATAATTTGCTGCTGACCCAATGACTTTGAATATTACGTGATCGATCGCTAGATTTGCCCCCACCTGGACGTGCGGTCTACGCCCGCTTACGGCGGGCCTGATCTGGACACGGACCATCTGAGTCACCAATCGCTTGACATGGGTGAAAACAAAAGTAGAGAGTGCATCGGGGTTGGTGCACGTTAAATCTGTAGGTGTCAATTGAATGGGAAATATACCGACCCATTTTGATGAAGCCAGTGGCCTCGAATTCAATTTCCGACCCAACCAATTAATCCTACAGACGGTGTTCAGATTCTGCGATTGAAAAGGTTAACATAATGTTCTTCGCACCAAGATTGACTACGTTTCATCAGCATCCCTTTTAGAAAACTAGAGTTTCACTGCATCAGTAACCCTTTGCAGCCATTCCCATGTGTTCTTTTTAAACAATATTTGCTCAATGAGTGTATCATAATTTGTTCAAAGCGTTGATAGACAGGAATGAAAAAGATACCGGCCTCGAATTCGATCCACTAAATAATCCGATGAAGGGGTCTGCGATTGAAAATGAAATTTCAATTGGCTCATTCGATCGACACCCTGAAGTTTTTAACTAAACGTTTTTTCTCACGCATCAAGCAAACTCAGGCACCGCATGCCCAGGTAGCACAACAACATTGGCCAACATTCTACCAATATTGGCCAATGTTTTGAATGTCTGTGAATGTCGGAATTACGATATCTGTCGACATTGGCAGATATCGTTTAGTTTTATAAAACGAGGCCAAATTCGATGCCACAAATGCTTGGAAGATTGTGGATCCAATTCGTGTAATACAGGAAGATGGGGTCAATTGTGGTGTATTTTTGTGTTATTATGTTCATCAATTACTTAGCTACTCGAATATCAACAAACCTTTTGCCACTTCGGAATTCAGAAAATATATTTCTGATATTTTAAGTGGAACAGTTACATTTAAGAAGCTGAAGAAACTAAAATATAATCAATTTTCAGAGTCTTGTGTCTGTAATTTTTTTAAATATAATCATATTGATAAAACCAATGTTTCAAATATGGTAGTTAAAGTGAATGGTACAGAACTTACAAATTTTATGCTAAAGTCATTAGATCTAGATGTAACATTACAAGAAGAAAGCATTTTATTTCAAGCCTCTCGGTGCTTTAAAAGGGGATGGCTATACGACACAATTGTAGATTCTTTTATTTTTAAACTTACAGAAAATTCAAACCGTTTTATGTTTATTGAGTCCGTATCTTCAGCTGCACTTTCACAAAACAAAGAAACATTTAAATTCTTTCAAATTGGTACTGTAGTCAAAGGAAACATTTTTTTCCCTATTAATCTCGATAGTCACTGGGTGATGTTATTTGTTGATACTGAAAAACATGTATTTGAGTTTTACGATCCTTTTAACAAAGCTCCCAGTAAAAATTGTTCAGACTTAATTAGTAAATGGAGGGAAATATTGAATTCATTCTTTAATTCATCTTATAACATGGACATTTTCTATCCCCCCTCACATAAATCAAAATGATGATATAAACTGTGGAGTTTTTATTTGTTACTATGCATATAAAAAATTGAACATTGTATCCTTGTTAGATGAATTTGATGTAAAAACTTTCAGAAAGTTTATGTATAATTGCATCATGGGGTAATACAAAGTATCTCAATTATAAAAATTTTAAGATATGTACAATAGTTGATAAGTGATTAGAAGAGTTGGTTGTCTATAAAAATTTCCATATGCATGTACCACTGTATAAATATTCAGTGTTGAGAACATGAACACCTTTTGTAGAAACATATTTGTAAAAACTTACTATTACTTATTTTTGGTGTGTGGTGTTTTACAGAGTTACTTCATATCTATTCTAAAAAAAAAATATTTTGAAAGTTTTTTGCATTTGTTTTTGTGCTCTACTCTCCACCCTGGCGTGGCTACCTAATATATATATATATATATATATATATATATATATATATATATATATATATATATATATATATATATATATATATATATATATATATATATATATATATATATATATATATATATATATATATATATATATATTAGGTTCAATTTGTTTTTAAAAGAACCTTACTGTGTCTTCAACATTCCAGGGGCAGTGAACAGATCAAGCAGGAGCTCAGCTTAGCAGCCTACCAATCAATGAAAGTCTCAAGAGAAAGAAAAACGACCCCTCCCCTCTTCATTCGATGCTTTACTGATGATGTTTCACTGAGAGCCATAACAAATCTAAGAATATTGAAAATGTTTCTTTAATTAATAAAAAAAATTTGATTTTGTTTATGTGAGACTTGTGTTTTATTTGTGAATTCTGAGGACTTGAATGCTTATTAATAACGTTTTTGCAATTTTAATGTTTACTAAAATCAACTTTTATAGATTTTTGAAAATGTTTGTATGTTTTGAAGTAAGGTTAATTTTATGTCTTTAAACTTCAATATCTTGAAATGTGTATTTTTTTCCATGAAAGGAAAATTTTTTCAGTCTTCAAGAAACATAAAAATATTAGTTTACAAGTTTAACATACATTATAACCTATTTTAACGCAAGCATTTCCTATCTGCTGAGAAAAGTTCATTTTAATTGTTAAAAAATATGAAAATGTTAAAAAAAAAAGTTGAAAAATAATTCTACAAATTTTAAGTTTTTTGAGAGGACCTGACACCTTAAGGGGTCTCAGGACCCTTAAATCTCAAAATTTTCGATTTCTTGAAAAAAATATATGTGGAAGCCCTATCTTTTCTGAACATTTTGGTACTAAAAGTTTAACGATACTCCCAAAACTTCCGGAGTTATCGAGAAAAGAATAAAACAACTCTGTTGAAAAGTAAACAAAAACTTGCCACTGCCGCTCCCAACTTTTGACCAGCTGGGAGAGCATTTCTAAAACATTCTTCTCTAGATGAATTCTTTTAGCAGAACAGCCACACTTAATATCAAAATAATCTTGTGAATGAGTAGTATAATAACAACTCAACTTCTATTTTTTCTTCCCTTGTTTGTTTATTACTTTGCGATTTTGAATTTCCACGTTTTTTCGTCTGTTATGAAAAGTGTTCAAATATGGAAAATCGGCCAAAACGATCATCCGGAAAGTGACCGAAGAAGAAAAGATTTCAAGGAAATAAATTCTTGAAGAAATCTAAGTCTCAAAGTGGCCAAGTTAATTTTAAAGATCTTTCGCCAAACAAAAGTGCAGCTGCTAGAAAGTTGCCGACTGCACACAATGTTTTGCAGTCATTGGAAAACGATGTTTGCGTTGAATTTCATGGCTACAGATTAGTGGATATTTATTTATTGTTCTCACAACTAGAAAAACATATCTGTTGCTCTGTGTGCCATGGGAATGTTAAGATTATTGAGAAATCCACTATTGGATTGTGTTCAAAATTTATTTTAGTTTGTAGAAAGTGCACGGTTCAACAGAATATCAATTCCTGTGAATTGATTGGACACAAAAAAAATGTACCAGAAGTGAACAGGCAGTCAGTGTTGGCCATGAGATTTATAGGCCAAGGGTTATCTTCACTCGAGACATTTTGTTCAAGTTGTGTGTTTGTGTTCTGAGACATGGGCTTCGGCATGTGTTTGCAAAGCCCATGTCTCAGAAGGCGTACGACAAGATTAATTCAAAAATTGCAGACGTGAGTGAGGTGCTCGCAAATGCATTGACGAGGAAAGCTGCTGTGGAAGAAAAAATCATTGACGGCACCGTAAATTCTATTGCAGTTAGTGGTGATGGGACATGGAAAACCCGCGGTTATACATCTCTTGTCGGTGTTTGTACTTTGATCACGGCTGACTGCGTAAAAGTCGTCAAAGTCATGTCGTCGTATTGCAAGGGGTGCGACACCTACAAGGGCCCAAAGTTCGGCCTTAAATGCAGTGCCTTTCTGGCTAAACACCAGCATAACTGCAAAAAAAACCACAGTGGGTCTGCTGGACAAATGGAAGTGAGCGGCATGCAAAGGATTTTCTGTCGATCAGAAAACAAGCATGGTTTAAAATACCAGCCGTACATAGGGGATGGAGTTTCCAAGACGTTTTCGGCAATCGTCCAAAAAAAGCCATATGGTGACAATGTTACAGTTGCAAAAATAGAGTGCGTGGGACATGTCCAAAAGCGAATGGGCAGCCACTTGCGTAAATTAAAGGCATCACTTGGTAAAAAGAAGTTGAAGTTGTCGGATGCAAAAACGATCGGTGGAAAGGGTTCCTTATGATGCTGTCATAAATAGGCTGACGGCTGCATGTATGGCTGTATATAGCAAAATAGCTGCATATATGGCTGTATGTGACTTCAATGACGGATGCAAAAGCCGAGTTGAAATTATACGTGCTTTAGGTTTGAAAATCTGCCAGACAAATGTTGTGAAATGTATTACTATGGACAAAGTGCGCATTGCGACTGCAAAGAGGCGAGCAACCGAAGCATCCTTTGAAGCTCGTAAGGCCAAAAAAATTAAAGCAGCAGTAGAAATAGAACAATTTAAGGTTACTGAGGGCTGCACTTATGATCCTGGAGCTTTTTAATTAACCATAGTTTATTTAATTTCATTTTATGTTATTTTTCAACTTTAACTTTATTTTTCTCAAAACGCAACATTTTAGTTTGCGCGTTGGATTTCTCAGAAACTATTTATCATATTAATCTGAAATTTCATACATATACTCAAAATAAGTTCCTTTATGACCTATACATCAATTTTCAGACAAATTATTAACAGAATTTTATTTTAACAAATTTTTCAACTTTAATTTTATTTTTCTCAAAACGCAATATTTTAGTTTGCGCGTTGGATTTCTCAGAAACTATTTATCCTGTTAATCTGAAATTTCACACATATACTCAAAATGAGTTCCTTTATGACCTATACATCAATTTTCAGACCAAATATTAACAGAAATTTGTTTTAACAAATTTTTCAACGTTAACTTCATTTCTGTCAAAACACAAAATTTTAGTTTGCGCGTTGGATTTCTCAGAAACTATTTATCATATTAGTCTGAAATTTCAAACATATACTCAAAATAAGTTCCTTTATGACCTATACATCAATTTTCAGACCAATTCTTAAGAGAATTTTGTTTTAATAAATTTTTCAACTTTAATTTCATTTTTCTCAAAACGCAACATTTTAGTGTGCGCGTTGGATTTCTCAGAAACTATTTATCATATTAATCTGAAATTTCATACCTGTACACAAAATAAGTTCCTTTATGACCTATACATAAATTTTCAGACCAATTATTAACAGAATTTTTTTTATCAAAATTTTCAACTTTAACTTCATTTTACTCAAAACACAAAATTTTAGTTTGCGCGCAGGATTTCTCAGAAACTATTTACCATATTGATCTGAAATTTCATACATATGCTCACAATTAGTTCCTTTATGACTTATACACCAATTTTCAGACTAATTATTAACAGAATTTTTTTTTTAGGAGTTTTAGTTAAAAATTTTCTTAAAATTAAAAATATTTTTAAAAAAATTTATTAAAAACATATTTTTTGTTTTTAAATTTCTTAAAAAGTGTGTATAACATCGAAACTGAACAGTTTTCTATTAGATAAAATTAATTTTGTACATTTTGATCAATTTTGTACTTCAGAATCTTGCGCGCAGTAAAATATTGATATTAAAAAGTGTCCAATTTAAATTTCTTAATAACTTTTTTAAAACATTTTTTAATTAAATATAAATTTGAGAAACAATGTAAATATATGTGAATATTATATGGTAAAAGTTTAAAAATTCTGCTTTGTTTCATTAATAAGTTATATTGGTTTGAAAAAGGATGTTTTTTTGCATACATGGATAATTTTTAAGAGTCCTGAGACCCCTTAAAAATTATTTTTTTAATGACAACACTTTGGACAAACTTTTTGCAGTTTCGTATACCAGAGAATTGTACATAAAAGTTTAAACTATCAATTTTCTTCAAAATGTGTTAAAACATTTTAAATTAAAAAAAGGGTTGAAAAATTCAAGAAATTTAAAAGTGTATCTTCTTTTTTAATTTTTATGATATATATAAGCTTGAATTTTTTTTTATAGTATTCCTTTAACTATTATCTAATATTACAGGTATGGAATTGAAGATACATTGAATAGATCTTGAGGTAAAAAATAAAACTGAAACACTACGTAAAATATTAAAAAAACCCGTCGCTTTATTATTTAATTAAGCGCACATTTATTAGTAAAAATAATTATACTCATAATAACTAAAAATGCATACCTGTATTTCTATATATCATGTAAAAAATTTGATAGGAAATTAACAAAGCCTTGGCATTTGGAATTTAAATATATATACAAAAAATAAAGTAGGAGAGAAAGCAGTTCAAATTATTGAAATTATAAATTTAAAAAAATGAGCTACTTTCTACATATAAGTGAAGTTTTGAACTTCCGTGGATCATAAGTGCCTTCCTTTTTTTAAGAGCCATTTCCTTTGTTCTGATTGCTGTTTTCACTAATTTTTGAACGTTTGAAATTTGGCACTTAAATTGTTCCTTCGCTGATAGTTCTTTCAAACATCGATCATCTGTCTACGTATAAAAAAACTTCAAGTCATTCCACGTGAAATGAGCAAAAAGCGGGAAAAACCTGTGGCCGTATGGTAATGGATTTTCATAAAATTCGGTACAGGGGTTTAGTTTATGCATAAATAACGATATCCAAAAAAATTTAGGTTAAAAATTAAATATTTTCAAAGTTTGAAGCATTTTAAGGACTTGCAACTTTGATGAGCTGTGTGAGATCGCTTAATGTTGCATGTTTGAAGTTCTGTTTCTCAAAAACTACTTAACGTAGACAAACTTGTTTTACATCTCTATAATCTGTACAAAATTGTCTTTTTTTCACTTTGTCAACAACAATTTTAAACATCATATTTAATCCAAAATTTTGTTTCAAAAAATGGAAAAGTGTTATTTTTGACAGAATTTTAAGCATTTCTTTGGGCTAAATAAATGTTACGACATTTTTAAAATTCATGCCAGTTACAGTGCTAGGTATGATAATATCACTGATAAAGTTTGGAAGTCGCATTTTAATTCGTTCATCTTCAAAATAGCTAACGAAAGTAACAAAATGACAATTACCTACTATAAATATATATGAAAAATCAAATGAAGGACAGCTCTGATAAAATCGACACTTGACAAGAATACAGTTTAATATGTTTATTACTTGAAAAAAAAAATCGGGATTGTAGTCAAGTCCTAAAGCAACAAACCGACCAACCGGTATAGTGGTTAAGGAGTTAGCCTCTAGATCGGAAGGTTTCTGGATCGAATCCGGGTCCGGTGTTTGTAATCGTATGGTGTAGAGGCGCCTGGTGCACCTTAAATCTGTCGTGGCCGAAAGTCCTCACGTTGAGTTAGTGTGGAAGTTTGGAGAGTGGAGTGCCAGCTCAGGTATTGCTTCGTCATCTGACCGTGATTCAAAATTACGAGGTGTTGTCCTCGAATCTTTCCCTTAAGGGATTGATCCCGGACCGTCGTCAATAGCCCGTTGCGTTGCTCTAGTACGATGTTAACTAATAATTACCAACTACCTAAAGCAACAATAATAAAATCAAAATCGCAGCATTTGCTTCCCAGGATGCGCGGGGATGGATATGAGTAGAAGTGGGGGTTCGCTGCCGTTACTTAAAAGCAATACGTTGTCTTTTTCACTTAAAGCATGTACTTAACTTGTAAATACTCATTTTTGATCCCAAAATATAAAAGGTTTTAAACCTTAAAAATTAGTAGTTCCTTTTAATTAAGATGGAAGGACTTCACTGAAAGGGACCGTTGTTATAGTGAAACTTTGTTTTTAAGGCCTCACTTCGTATATATTTACCGGTCATTTATATTAGCTGTTAGTTAGAACGCACTACAATCAGTGTGTATTCTTATGAACCAGCCTTGTTGGGCTTGAGCCTGTCGCTGGTCGTCAATATTTGTATTTGTATATATAGAGAGAGATACGGGAAATATATATAGTATGTTAATTTTTTGTACAAATTTCGATCGTAGTGAAAAAAAATCTTTATTTCTTGAGCAAGGTTCAAGGAAAAGAAGCAGATCAAATTGGGGTCAGATGGTGTTGTAAAATGCGTTGTTTTTAGATAGTTAACTAGGTAAGTAGGTTGTTAATTAACATCGCAATGGAGGCAACACGGCAGGTTATTGGCAACGTAGCATAACAATTTTCCCCTAATTTTATCAAAACTTTGGCCAATTTGTTTTTTAATCATAAGTTACGATGCTCTGCAGTGCAAAGTTCCCAAATTACCAAAAACACTTTTTAAATAACACATCTTCTATGTCAATGAAAAAATATTTAACTTCGAAAGTTATCGACAGAATTTCAAATTCTGAAAGTATGCCTTGGTTTTAAATAAATAAAGTTAATATGTGGATGCATATGTGGGAGGCGGAAGGTAGAATGCGTATTAGGTGGGCCGAAAAAAAATTTCAAGTCGTAATACCGCGGAAAAGTTGCGAATTCGGGAGACTAAAAAGGGGTTAAAAATTAAATAAAATCGGTTTATATCTTCCATCGCCCCGAGAGTATTCTCCTTACAATGATCAGTGACGACGGTCACAATATTCACATATTGAGACTAAGGATAATTCTGAGTGCTAAGAGGGATTATATAACTAAAGCAAAAACATAATTTTTAAAATTCTAAACACATAAATTTCGATGCAATCAATTTCACCGAACTGAAAAATTGGAAACACTGATGTAGCTCATAAATATTTTAACAAGCATTTCAAACGAATTACACTTATTCTTTGCAAAATAGTATTCCTAATAATTGTCATTAGAGGAGTTTCATATTTGTCTATTTCTTAAGAAGTTGCCTCCACTATGGTAACTTTCTTTTCTTCTTCTGAAATACAAATTTCAGTTAAAGCCTGTTTAACATGGGTGAAACCAAGTTTTATTGCTAACTAGCAAAATACCCGACCTTACTCGGTTTGAATTGGTTTACTCTAGATTGAAGAGATAATCAAAATATATAATGACTTACGTTTTTTGTAGAATAAAAATTTATTTTAACACCTTTCGCCATCTTTATATTTTCTACAACTTACTTTGGACACAAATCCTACACATGCATATCCATTCATGTAATACATTTCACATACATCGCACAATTGCTGTATGACAAAGCTACAAAATGACGAAAGGTGATACTAAGGTTACTACTGTAAAAGACGATTTATAGGAAGATTTGGAATTCCCTTTCTTAAGTTATTTTCATGTTCAACTCAATTAATTAAAATTACGATTTACGGCGAGTGCTCTCGCACTCAGAGTCAACAAAACAATATTTTTTTTTTACTTGTGGCACTCTTGCCTCCGGTATGCGACATTGTGAATTTTTGCAATCTTCTCCTGTCATTATTACAACAAATTTTTTAATGTTGGAAAAAGTTCCAGTTTGGATTAACAAACATTATTATTCTTTCAATAACGGCATTATTCTTTAAATAACGGCATTATTCTTTAAATAACGGCATTATTCTTTCAATAATGGCACTACACTTAAAATTTACTGAAAATTTATACTGACTTACCTAACATTTTTAAGTCTAATACTTTGTGGTGCTGCTGCGTGTGATGAGAAGGAAAACACATTTATTAAAATAATAAATATTTAAAACTGGAAACAGCGCAGTAAAACAAAATAAAAGATGTCGCAAAAAATTGTTCTATAGATATTAATTTGTGATTTAATTTTATCTCTTGATCTCGCACAGTTGCCACAACTTACAACTAAAAGTGTACAAAATTTAGAAAGGTGAAATTAATTCAGAGCGAAAGAACCAGAAAAAATATCACTGCTCGCGCGATCTTGTTCATTCTCGTTTCATTGAAAAATATCGTCTGTCCCAAATATTCAGTAATCGTTTTCATTGCGCAAAGAATAAAAATAAGACTCGAAATAAATGAAGTATCAGAGATGAAATTCCATAAAAAAAAAATGTTGAAGAATAATTACTTTTTCAGCAGTACTGGTAAAGCAATCGAAGTAATCGTAATATTCAATAGACATTCCAATTTTTCCAAAACAACCAAATTATGGTTGATTTAAGTTTCCTTACTCAGGTGTTTTAGCATGAAACTCGTCTAAATATAACAATAAAGAAATGTTTAATATTGGATTCACTAAACTAATAGATAATGTATAAAATAAAATAGAGTGCAATCAAATATCTGGAATACAATTCATGTGATGCCTACACAAACACAAAATCGAGCATAGAACAGAAAGACGGACAGACAGACTTTCGCAACCAATTCCACTCACTAAATCAAGATAAGTACTCTCTGTATGCAAATTTCCATGAAAATATCTTAAACCGCGTGGACGTGTATAGGGCACAACATACAGACAGACAGACAGACAGACAGACACCAAACGAAAAAAAGGCGGATTCGGCATCAGAAGGGTCCAAAACGGATAGAAAACTTGAAATGGGTCGAAAATATTGAATGTACAAACAAACACTCCATTCTTATTTATATAGATACAGCATCTGTTCTTGCTTACCATCTTGTATTAGAAACTCTTTTCACTGCATTTAAAGATGCACACTTGTAAAGACGCTGTCACAAGTTTCCTCGAACCCTAATGAAAATACATTTTATGGGCCCCGTGAAATTCCGGGGCCCTCTCTGCTTAAGAGTCATTGACATGAGGTACAAAATAGCAGATTTTTTTGTTTCTCGAAGGCTTCAAATCAGCAACTGTTAGAACGTTCTGTATCACTCACGGAAATCGCGTAATCCCTTACTTTTTCCAAAACCAACCCCTCTCTCGCTGCGGTGTGGTTTCCCTTTCAACTGTCCCATAACTCTTAGCTCCCCATAAGAAAATAACGGGTTTCCGGAGGACTTAGGCCGAAGGCCTTCTCTCTATCTCCTTCTGAATGTTTAATAGGACTGAGCGGAATTTTAGTTTCACTTGGCAATCTGATATGCCCAAAGTCAAGGGTGCCGCGGAGGGGTCTTCCTCCACAAAGAATAAGAAGAGCGGAATTTTAGTTCGGCGTTAAAGATAGACGGTGGGAAACTGAAGACGCGGTGCGTCCAGTGAAACCAGCTGGGGTGAGGACCCAAGAAGTGACCCTAGCTCACCCCATCTTCACAACAGGGAGAAGGGCGACGACGGATGTGCAAAAGAGAAAAAGTCACGAGTTCATGAGATCTATTATTTTGCCCCTAAAAGTTTGAAAACGTTGAAAAATTCCATGAGGTTAACCAGATTATGGTATGATTTTGCTTTGAATGTATTTTTTTTTTGCATAATTGAAAAAATCTAATTAGTGCACTGCTACAATTTTGCTGAACTAAGACATTTCAATAATTTGATAATGGTATTCAACTAGTTACCACCGTCCCAGCCTAAGCCATTCGCTGTATCGCCACGTAATTTTGAACCACGGTCAGATGACGAGGCAGCATCTGAGCTGGCACCCCACTCTCCAAACTTCTACACCAACCCAAACTGAGGTCTTTTTGGCCATTACAGATTTAAGGTGCACCAGCCGCCTCTACACCATACACTTACAAATATCCATGCCCTGGCCCGGTTTTGAATCAGGAACCTTCCAATAATTTGATAATATTCAACCAGTTACCACCTTCCCAGCCTAAGCCATTCGGTGTATCGCCATGTAATTTTAAACCACGGTCAGATGATGAGGCAACATCTGAGCTGGCACCTCACTCTCCAAACTTCCACACCAACCCAACGTGAGGACTTTCGGCCACGACAGATTTAAGGTACACCAACCGCCTCTACACCATACGCTTACAAATATCCATGCCCTGACCGGATTTCGAATCAGGAACCTTCCAATAATTTGATAATATAATAACTTTATTTTAAAAAGGAAGAAGAATAAAAGTGTATTAAAGCTCAGTCAGGGGTTACATGAACAAGAAAAGTTGAAACTCCTGCAAAAGCTTTTTATCAGAAAAAATTATTATTGATTATTGTTTTATCACCTTTCTTTTACTGAACTTGGTTTTAAATTTATAATATCTAACTTTACTGTAAATATCATTACTGAGGGCAGGAAGGGGGCGGCAAGTTTCCAGTAGCCCAGGGGTGGCTAACCTTTTACATACCACACGCCAATTTTTTTCACATACGAATTCATATGCGTCTTACAACTCGAGCACCTTTTGTACTGTCTTAAGTTTTCATGGTCCAGGCATATTCTTAATAACCTTTTTAATAAAGGTATGCTTATACACATAATTAACATATTAAAATGAATTAATTATTGCATGTAAAACAATATCTATTACATCACATAAACATTACTTTCCATTAATGACACTTTTGAGACTGGGTTTCGCTAGTCTGAATGTTTGGTGTTAAAAATTTGGCACTGAGAACAGCAGAGAATTTTTTAAATTGAATCAGTCAATCGTGACCTTTGTTTTGCTTTTCATGAATGTTCATGAATGTAAATTTCATTAATGAAAATACTAGTTCACATCTGTATGTCGTTCCTAATAATAACAGCACAATAATTATAGAAAAAGTCCACATTAAGATGGACAGAGAGGTTTTCTTGCCTTTTTGTTAACCTCTATTTGTTCCTTTAAATACCTTTTTGTCTGCCAGACACGAAAGCATACATTTAAACTTTTTCAATTTGTCGGAACCAAATTGTTCTAGAATCAAAAGGAAATATCTGGAATACAATGTTGTCACAAAGGAAATCAAAACACGTATATGCCTTTGGATCTTCTTAATTACAGGCTTATTAGAAGAGTACTTTTCTTTTGTGAATATTAAGAGGTTCTTTTTTTCTATTTAAGTTTAGCTTTCTATTTAACCTTAGTTTATTTTATTTCAAAATGTTTACTATTTAAACTATGAAGTGAGGGCATCCATGCTAGTTTTTAACACGCTGAAAACAAATTTTAAAGTGTTGATTACCCTCTTGAAAGGCATCAGTTCAAACCTCCGTAACCTTCCAACTGTGAAGAATCAGTGTCAAAATTAGCCAAAAAAATGCTTTGAAATTCAACCTCTGCCTGTTTTTAGTGAGTAGAAAGAAATATTTGTTATAGTCAAGTGTTATTCTACTATAGATGCGAACTCCTAGCGTCCTGAGCTCCTTGTATTCCCACAAACGTGAGAGGTAAATATTTCCAATGAGAAATTAGGTAAATTGTTAAAAGAGCATTTACACCAAGCGTGCCATAGGAGTCTGATATCCTTGAAAGTTTTTATGGTAGACCCAGGAACCTCAAACATAAGGGGTAAATATAACGAACAATAGAAATAACCAAATATGCAAAATGATTCGATCTCTCTTAATAGACTACTTTACCAGAAGAGATGTACAGTTCTAGGGAACAGAACACCTTGCGTTCTACCTGTCGCACCCCGGCAAGAAAAGTGATACAAGTCAAAAAATAAAAATCTTGATGTTATGTCATTCAAAAATATGTATGAGGTGCCCCAGCGTGTTATATTACGATTCTATAGAATATAATAGAAGTTACCACCATAAATACTTACCTAAAGCTTTAAAGAAGTCTATATTATTTCAATATAAATTTTATAGTATCCTTTAAGTTGATGTTTCTCAAATTCTGCAATTTTGAGCTGCGTCACTTTTCTTGCCGGGGTGCGATATGTTTGTTTGAGTCCTGGTCTCTCTCTAATATGAGGTTTAAATATTCGACAAATACACTGACAATATTCATAATTGCTTTTCAAAAAATGAATAGTTCTGAAATACCCTTGTATATAAAGTGATGTTCGTTTTATATCTCTCAATAATTTTTAAAAGTTGGCACCACTACATCCCAATTTATACTACCATCTCTACTAGGGAATCCAATTATTTTCAGATAAAAAAGGTCATTCTTCAGGTGTTCCTGAGTAGGAGCAAATTTTTAACCTTTTTAAATAAATTAACATGAATTCTGTTCCAGGATATTTCATTCTAATACTATTAATATTCAATTTAAAAAAAAAACAGGTTTAGAAGTTTGATTTCAATCAGTGTTCTTTTAAATTTAAGTCATGATTGAAATTGGCATACCCTGTTTTCAATATAATTTTGGGGTAAACTAAGTACAAGCATATTTTTTAACTTATTTGAATAAAATAAGATGCATCTTGTTCAGTTATTTCATTTTCAAAATCTTTAAACATTACAGTAAGAAAAAAATTAATTAAAAATTTTGATTAAAAACAATTTGATTTATCAAATCATAATTTTTTCATATCAAATACAAAAATTTATTTATGAACAAGGTAGGTAGGTAGTTGATTAAACGTCACACTAGAACAACTCAATAGGCTATAGATAAATGAACTAAATTCACAAAATCAGAAAAAAATCTATAACAAATGCAAAAAAAAAAAAACCTGAAACATATATAAATACAAATAAAATTGTTTTCTTCAAAAATGTTTTTGATTTCCAGAATCAAAAGTCGTCCTTCCAACCGCTCAATACATCAGCCTTATTGGAAATTAATTATCTTCGACTTTATTTCTCTTTTCCGCTCATTCCGGAAGATGGACACGCCGGCTAATATAAGGAACAATCTTTCAAAAGATTCGAAATCTTAAAGAATCGATTTTCACACTTGTTACTCGGTGCACCGAGATTTTGGCGTCTATGGTACTAATGTTTTACTTATTTATCGCTTTTCTCCAATTTAACACGCCAAGCCCTTTTTCGCCAAATCGTGCACCCAAAAATTTTGTGAGGACGGGGGAGGGAGTAGGTAACATTGTACTGAAATGCCACCGGTCCCAAATATGGCCCTTGCGCCATAAAACCGAGAAAACAATCAATTAATTTAAATTGTATTTCTATATGCATAGCCATGATTTAAAGTATTCAAAGTGAGTGTCGTAAGACATCTCAACTCCATCTAGACTAAGATGAGTAGTAAATAAACAAACCATAAGCCGCAAAAAATAAAGTCTTTTTCAAGATCAAGTCTGTATCTAAATGTGTACTCAATCAAGGTTACATGAAATGGAAATGGAACAATCTGGATATGTATATATCCAATACGTATGTTCTTAAATAGGTTTGTTTTGCGAAAAAATTTGTCTTGAAGAAGGAATCTTATGATAGTTATATAATGTGCGCGATGTTATGGTTTTTTAAACTATATGATTGAAATTTACTTTGACACACATTGAAGTTTATTAAATTTTTTCGTTTCAATTTTATCCATACAAAGCTTGCTGTCTGTTTACTTAAAAAATTAATATATTTTAAATGTTAGCAGATTATTTTTCAAAACCAAAATGTGCTGTTTATGTTTTATGTTAACTATTATATATATGAATGTCTGTTTATCATTGGTATTGGAACTAAAATGTTCTTTGGCAAAATTTATGGGGAGAAAATTTCCCTGTTACTTTTTGCTTTGAGATGGAATTAACAAGGGCAAAACAAGTAGAGTGGGGCACAATAAATTGAACTGAGAAGTCATGTCCCTTACTACCTGTATTGCAAATCAATGTATCAAGAGAATTAGTTTGCTTGCTGAGTATTTATTGTAGTGTTTCACATCGGCAACATTTGTTCAATTCTGCAGTCAAATTTGATTTTTTTTATTCCTTTCATTGTGATTGACCCTCCTAGTGTTTGACTCAATGAGGCATTTCAGCATTTGCAAAACTGATCAAATCTTGATGGATGAGATATATATTTGAAACCACTTGGAGAGGAGAAAGAGCATAATTATCTTCCACTAGTTCCCAATTTGAATTAAATCACAAAACCCTTAAAGCTATATGCCTTGCCGCATTAAATGTCTTCCATAAGTCTTGGTACAATTACTGGGAGAGAAAAACTGCTGTGGCCCATACAGGTTTCCCACTAGTTTTAAGGAGGCTTGATTTTTCAGTTTGCTTTTAAGGGCCTTTAAAATTATCTTATCACTTTATTAAAATCTGTTAACATTTCGTAAAAAGCTCTATTTTCTCCCAGTGACCTAGCATATTTTAGTTCTTTGTCATTTAATAACCAAAAATCACAATATTTTTGCCACGGTCAATGTCACTGATTTTGGTTTAGTGGTTGTACAGAAAAACCTGTATCGAAAGTGAATTCATAAAAATTTTTTGTGTGTTGGGATCAAAGAACCTACTTCTTTTTCTTTTGGATGTAAAAAGCCTTCTAACACAACATAATTCATATGTGTACTTTTCACTTACTTTAGATATATTGATAAATTGATGGACAAAAAGGGATATTTCTTTGCATGGAAACCCAATTTCTTTGTTCCATTCTATTAAATGTTATTACAATTATGCTATGTACTTTTACTATAATATGTAAATCCTGGTAGTTAAACATGCCACATGTTAAGCTTAATTTCCTCATTTTGTGGGTAAATATTAAGAATACTGTTAAAACGGTATCCTTTGTTGCTAGATTTTTTTCATGTGTTTTGTTATGTATTGTTTAGTTAGTACCTATTCATCAAAGTTTAATCCTCTGGCCTCTGAAAGTAATGATCAATGTTTTTATGCTATAATTTATTATAAAGCATATGCTGTAATTATTAATCATTATATTTTCAAATCATGAGCATAATTTCCTGCTGCCCTCTAGAGAGGAGCAGGAAATTAAAAATTTTAAAAATAAAATTATTTTATTGAGCATTATAAATTTGAAGAATGAGTTTATTAAAAAATTTAACTAAGCTTTTCCTAAAAATTATTGAAAAATATAGATTATATTTATGTATCAATCTTTTTATCATTCCTTCATCAAGTGACCACATTTAGGTTTGTATGGGCTTCACAGTCCCAAGGTACCTGAGTGATCTCTCCTTCTCCCATGAGATTTACTGTCTTTAGTAATGATGATTTTTTTTTTTTTTGCTTTGTTCCAACTTCTTTGTTCCCCAATCCCTTTTTTCATTCATGATATTTTTTTACTTCACATAGTCTTACGTCAGTGCGTCTTTTCCAAATATGACCCTTTCTCCTTAAAACACCAAAACAACTCTCATCAAGTAACCACCTGTGCTGCAACTTTTTATTATCATTTTTTGGTAACACAGTGGTCGAATGTATTCCCCCCCCCCCAACTTTACTTTTAACCTTTTGTTTACAAGGGTTACATTTTGATTCTGCAATTGTGTATTTATTTACTTTTAAGAACAATTATTTCATTTATTATTATTATTATTTTTTTTTTATGCAGAAAGTCCCTTGGAGTATAGTTGCAAGCTACACTTGGTTCAGTTAGCACTTGAAAAGTGAAGAGGATTCAGAGAATTAAAAGTAAGTGCACCATCTTATTTTATAAGAATTTCATAGTTCCAGGCTACAAAATATTGACTATATTGTCAGTTTGGAGCAGAAAATCATTAACTAACAAAAAGACTTTCTATTATGCAGGTGTTCAAAACTAACTATTCGTTTTTGGTCAAAAAATAAAAATTCTAAGCATTGTGATAATGATTTTAAACAGATTATAATTTTACATTGTATTTCTCATTATTAAAATAAGCATTTAGTGTGAAAAAATGTCAATTGATGAGTTTCTGCTCTATTACCATAATATTTTTATAAAATAAAAATTTTCTATCACTAAGTAAACTGCTTATAATAGCTGGAAAAGTCTGTACAAACAACATGTGATCACTGATGTCGCTTAAATTGTAGCATCCAACAAGTTTTCCCCATCAAAATTCTAATACAAAAGTCTTACTTTGAATGTTTCTATGTTAAATACTGTACTTTTTATTATGTAATTACCTTGTAATTTTTCCACAAAAATGAATATATTTTTAAAACTCTTAAGTGTTAGAAGCTATCCAAAGTTTTTCCCATAAAGATCTGCTAAACTTAGAATCCTGCAATTAACTTTAATTACAAAGACTTGTAATACACTAGTGAAACTCTAAATATTATAAGTTGTGGGGTGAAGTGATGCTTAAGAAGAGCAAACAGAACAGTGAACTATGATGAATTTAAAATGTTGGATCTAGTTGTAATGAGCATAAAATCAAAAGTACAACAAGAATATTTAGATTTGTATGAACGAGTGTGTAGGGTATCAGAACAGAAATAAAATACATGAATGTTTTAAGTTTTGTATTTATTCATGGTGCGATTATTAATTACTAATAAAAGCATTAACGACCACAAAGTACATATTCATATGGAATAAATTTTATTTTATTTGGTAAAAAATGTATTCTCGTGAGCATACATACTTGAAATCTATTATCCAAGCATCACTGAACTCAAATCTCTGTTTTTCATTATTATATTTCTCTCAATGTACTTTTAATGCACACTGATGGAGTTGCCATGGCTCATTGAATTTGCTCACTAATTTAGCAACCTGCTAACAGTAGACGGCACAAGTTCGATTTCGATCAGGTTTGATTCCTCTCTGGGTGCATTTCTCGCTTCTGTGTCAGTAAAGCTTTCCTTGTGTATGTCATGTATCCATTTACTTGATATTGTTTGGTGAAGCTTGGCCAAATATGACCAGTGCACCATAAAACCAATCCAACCAATTCGTGCTGACACATTCCAATACCTTTTCATTATTCCCTTTGTCTAAAGGACTTAAGACTGCTTTCTACTTTAAAAAAAACTTTTCTGTAATGATCAAGCAATTCTGATTTTGGAAATAAATATTATCCAAAATGGGACCAATTAAAGTATTGTGCATTTTCTTATGTTATTTATTTTTTGCATAAAAGATACATATCAAAGTTGTCTACAAAAGTAAGGATTGTATTAAACAAAACAAAGGACTGCTTTTTTAAAACTACCTAAAATCAACGTGTTTTCCAGTTAAATCATATATTTGATTAAAAATTTTAACCATTTTTTAAGACTAAATAACCTTTTCTTATTTATGTAAATTCAGATTTAAGAAAATTAATTTTATAAGATCCTTTTACACAAAAAGATGACAAAAAAGTAGCCAAAAAGGCACAATGCTGCACTGCATATTGGAAACTATGGATGATCCAAATGCTGTCTTACTGCTAAAGGCAGTCTACAAGGACCAACTGTGTATAAAATATCTTCATAAGAAGGCTCTTCACTTGCATAATTATACTAATGGCGTCAAAGTATATACTTTAATCTTAATGTGAACAATTAATATCCTTTTTAGCAATTAGCTCAGTTTGGTTTAATCTCTGATAATTTCAATATTGAGTCACTCTCGGCTTAAAATTTATTTTTTAACTTGATTTCAAATATGTGAGCTTAAAGAATGCAGTTTCACAGTAGAAAGTTAAAGGGTTCAGGATAGTCAGTTAGTATAGTAAACAAATGTTGTTTTAGTTGTTTTTTCCCGCTGCTCAAAAATTAGTTTAATACTGATGGGTTCATATGGATGGTTAATTGTACTTGTGAAAACTTTAAATTTCATAAATTGTCTGTTGAAATATCTGCCAAAGGATCTTGTAGCATAAGAGATAGGTCAGTTGAATGATCAATTGATTAATCGGCAAAAGTATGCATTACCCACATATTGCATACTGGCTGTAGTACCATCATAACTAAAAAATGCATTTCTAGTTTGTTGTGTAGAAATACTACATAGATGCTTCTGCATGCTGCAAAGCTGTAGATTTCTGTAGAGGGCATATTTGAAGTCTAGATGCATGTATTTTATCTATCAATTACATAAAATTAAAAATTCAATTTTTGATTTAATGGAGTATTGCAATATGGGGTGCAATATCATTATCGTGAGTCACTGGGAAATACTCCCTTAGCTGTAAATGTAGTTGCACATTCATTTTTAGAACATAAAAAAAATCAGAAAAAATAATGGAATGCTTTATTTTTTTTGAAAACTGTTTTGTGTAATGAAATATTACATGATTTTTGTGAACCCTGGGGGTCTGCAATACACAGTTTGGGAACCACTGCATTAGACAATTTATATAAAAATCTGCAGCATTGCCTGTAAAGCCAATTAGCTTTATTTCTTATGAAATAAATAAATTTATTTCTAATTAGGCAAATTAAAAAACTTTAAGTTCTTAAATCTTTTACTTCACTTAATTTGTTCACTCAAAAAAGGCTTTGGTAATTTTGAAATAAATGTTTAAATCCTAAATATTTATTTTCAATATATTCTGTGAGTAATTTCCTTGTTTTCATACAAATTTATTTGGTGAATGCAGCTTACTTTCTAAAGGCTAAGGCCTAAAAAGAGGTTTGTTTCATGTAACATGAGCAAAAATATTTGGGTAGGTAAGTAGGAAAAAGGGTTTTTTTTGTGCTAAATATTTTTAGCAAATACACAAAAGGAAATATTTTCTGAGTATTAATGTTTGATAAAATTGATCAGAGGTGTGATGAATGATGTAAAATACCTGGGTAAATTTATTTTTGAAGGGTCAATATCCTGGGTATATACTTAGGAATTTACCCAAATTAGGTATTTTAGTGGATATTTTTTATTTTTCTTCAGGTTTAACTGCTTATTAACCCCTAAAGAGTTTATTTAGGACATATTAGGCTGAACTGAAATATATAATAAACAATTATTAATCGATTACGATCGCTGTGTGACATCATAATCAATTTATCGTTTTAACAAACATGTTTTATTTTTAATTAAATTTTTTTCAAGTCCTTAAAAAAACTTTAGGGTTGGAATTTTTGTACTATAATTTTAAGGTCAGTCAGGCTACAGGAAACAAACCATTTTTTTTGTTTGGCCTATTGAAAAGCCAAAAAAGCATATTGCTTTTATGTTTGAGTAGTGACTAAAAATGGCGAAATTTAAAGTTATTGCATATTCTTCGCTTCAGCTCTTTAAAATATGATATATTAAACTGATCGGTGATTTATTAAAAATCTAATGCAGTTTTTACAACTCATTTTAATAACCTTTAATATGTGAAAAAATTCAATATTTTATACCTATGCTCACTCCAGCAAATCTCCATTCCAGATTTTTCCTGTACAAAAAAATGTGTCAAATTCTGAGTACAACTCAAAAAGAAAATCTTAGTATATAGATAATGTAAAATGTCTTTACTGTTTTATTTTGTTATTTTGATTTCAAATTAAGTTTGTTGATGAGAATTGCAAATGATTTCTTTTAATGTGACAAAATATAACATAATCTTGGTGAATCAGTCTTAAATCTTATTCAAAGAAACAGCTGGATATACACTATAGCAAAAAAATCGATTCACCAAGAAGGAGTATACTGGGCTTGGTCAACTTGGAACATCGCTGACTGGGCATATATAGTCTTTAGTGACGGGTCCCGTTTCCAACTGTGTCCTGACGACGACATCAGACGGGTCTGAAGATGTTCAGGGTAGCATGGAGATTCTGCCCTTATTATTGTATGCCCACAACAGGGCATTATGGTCTAGGGTGCCATCTCCTTTGATAGGCGGACCCTTTTAGTAATTATCTGGCACACTTACAGCACAGCGGTACGTAAACGACATTCTATGACCGATTGTGTTACTGTTCCTTTTGCGACACCCCAGACTTACCTTTTCAACAAGATCATGCCCGGGCGCACGCGGCATGTTTTGTTATGAATTGTCTTCAAGCTTTCCCAACCCTTCCTTGGCCAGCTAGGTCTCCTGATCTCTCTCCAATAGAGCAAAATTAGGACGTTATGGGAAGGTGATTGCAACCCGAAATGTTGACCGTTTAGGCTGACAGTTGGAACCAATTTGGCTAGAAATTCTGCACGTCACCAACTGGGAACTTTTTCAGTCTATGCCATGCCGTGTGACAGCTTGCATCTAGACTAGAGGTGGACCAATGCCTTATTGACTTCCTCTCTTTGTAACGGTCAAACTCTGAAATAAATAATTCAGTTGTTCTGAAATTTTAATCGTTTGTTTTTCTATCTTCACATCCACTAATTCCTTTCTATCCACACATTTCTTTCTTCACATCTACTAATTTGTATCGTAATCAGACAACTCCTTGGTGTGTTGATATTTTTGTTGTTGAGTATATATTGCTACTCATTTATATGGAAGAAAAGAAGAGACTTCATACCAATATATATCTTCATTTTAAAACTGACATATGAAGTTAAAAATCCCCAGACCAAGCTTTTTTAGCATTGTAATTTGATCTGTACTCTATTTGAGCTCCCTGATTGCTTTTTAGCTAATCTATACTATTATAAAAGGAAGTGTTTCTCTGTGTACTGTGTCCTGTTGAATCTGGCACTTATAATAATGAAATTTGGCACACAGGTAGTCCTAATTTTTTTGTGTCCAGCCCTAATTTTAAAATTTAATTTAGAACATTTTAAAATTAATTTATTAGGGTTTTTTTTTTTTTTTTTCATTTTTCTTTCTTTATTCCGGAATGTGATGTCATCTCTAACAGCAAATATAGAAGCGAGTGGATTTTGCGATTTTCGACCACTGACGTCATAAGCGTTTTTAGTCCGATTGCCTTTGGAACCATGCCAAGTTTTCAGATTCTAGTGTGTTTTGATTTACAATGTTGATAATAGAGCCACTTTGAGTCCACAATGGCGTTGCCCGGGGAGTTTGTTTGCGAAGCAAACCAAATGGGAATACGTAGCATTCACCAGGGGTTGGCGAGCACTAGTTTCTAAATAAGGTATACTTCAGAAAAAAATTGGAGAAACAAGGGGAATTACTGCGTTATACTAGGAATTCTTATTCATTCATAGGAATGAATAGCCCCTAAATATGAAAGAAAAGAGTTGAAAATTCTCTATTCTTACACATTTCTACAAATAGTTAGCTATATCTCAATTCTATTACAAGCTCTAACTTGAAGTCTTAATGTAACTCAAGTTGTCTTTGATCACAAACAGAGATTATGTCTGCAAATTGTGACGTATAGATGAAGTCTTACTAATAGATAATTAGAGAGATTACAACTTCATTTACGTTTTTTAGCCATAATGTAATCTATATTAAAAAAAAGTTATGTTATATATTAATTGTGATTCAATATATGTTTATTGCATGCAAGATTGTCACTGAAATTCTTCAAATATTTATTTCTGTAATTCTGTATGTATTTCTCTTTGTTAATTTAGTATGTAGATAAAGTATGATATATCTTTCTCTTCATTACTGATTGATTTTGTTTTACTACAAACTGCCTAATAAGTATTTTACTGTGGTTTTGTAAGTATCCCATACAAGTAACTTGATTGTTTATCCTAAAATACTTGATAGGTAAAAACACAGTAATTAGTATTGTCTTAGCATATTTTGTTGGAAAATGAATGGGGAAAATATTTTGTCTCATTCCATTAAATTTAATAGTTGTGATGTTGAAGATCAGATCATATTCATTTTTCTTATTTATGTCATAACAACAATTTATTCACAAATAACTATTCCAGAAGCACAGTTATATAACATCATGGCTAATAATGAATAAAAATACAGCTAAATTTTAAAATTAATTTACAAATAAATTTTTTTAATTAAATGCACATTTTATTATAGCAGTTACTATTAAACACAGTAAGCATCTCATACTTTTACCCCTACTCTGTACCCTTCATTTCACTCTTTCAATTCCTTAAAAGGGTGGTTGATGTGAGCTCAGTCTGAATGCTCAGTGTTGCGTAAAATGCTCCTGACAGGTGTCCTCCTCAGCTTTTACTGTAGAGTATGCTATCGATTGGATATTCATAGAGAAACGTTTTTTTAATAATTGTGTTGGAAATAAGAGTTTTAAGTTAATTTGGTATTGAAATGTAAATGCTTTGAAATTTTACAGGGAAAAGTTTTATTCTTTTAAAGGCTTTTCGAGTTAGTCAATTTTTAAGTAGAACAAATTATATTTACAAAGATAGATTTTGTATTGTTCTATACCTATATTTGAATTAGAATATGTTAATTAATGATTCAACTAAAGGTATCTCAATCAAATTTTAAATGTAAAGTTTGTCTTGATTTATGTGTGATATCTCTATAAAAGCATGAATTAAAATATAGGTAGAAATAACTCACATTTTTGTTTAAATATATGTTTTCATCACTGTTAGAAAGTGAGATAATATAAAATTCCTAATAGTTTTTGTTATGTTAAATAGAATATGACTTAATTATTTACTATTGAAATTAAATTTTGTACATAACCTCCAATCTTAAAGGTACAGATTGTTACTATTTTCATTGTTTTAATTTAGATGCCTGGTGGTTTGTCTTGGCCAAGATATATAGCTTTTGTAACAACTTCCCTGATAACAATGTTTGCAGGTTCTCAGGTAGTTCACAACATATATAAGCCTTTAAGTGTAAGTTTATTTATTTTTTACTTGTAAAGTTAATATA
Organism: Metellina segmentata; assembly: GCA_947359465.1. Taxonomy (NCBI): domain Eukaryota; kingdom Metazoa; phylum Arthropoda; class Arachnida; order Araneae; family Tetragnathidae; genus Metellina; species Metellina segmentata. Next base: position 29,153,544 of record OX375884.1, read on the forward strand.
AACTTTTTAAATGCTTATGACATCAGAGTAAATATAACTTTCTGTTTCTGAGTTTATAAATTAAAATAATTTTATGGGATTGTCTTTAAATTGCTTGATTTTAAGTTACCCAATAATTTGTGCATGGTTTCCTTTTCAGGATATGGAAGATTATATAGAACGTGAAAGAGAAAGAGTGCGTCAAAAGAAATTGAATGAAACGTGAAACTATATTTTATCTTATATTCATAGCTAAATAAAATTTACAATGAACACTATTTTCAATTTTTATCACTACTGTATGATACATACAAATTTATTTTTCAACCTAATTGAATACAGTTCAAGATATATATATATATACCTACTGAAGTCAATTTTATTCACTGTTTGTTGCATCAGTTCTTTTGTACTGTACAAAATGTTCTGAAAATGTCAGAAAGAAGGTTTGTTTTAGATTGTTGTTGTTTTTTTATTCAAGAAACATCCAATCACAATGTGATTTTTAACATGATTTATCACAACTCTCACAGCTGAAAATTTTTATGTTCACAATGCTATTTATTTTATCAGTCAGTATACAAGCATCAAATTTATATTTAGTTAGTAATGTTACTTAATTTTAGTAGAATTTTCCTTTTATCTAAAATTTTCAAACTGCAGTTACAAACAAAGATAACTAAAAGTTAAAGTAAATCGTACATACCCCACCTCTTTTACCTTTGTCACTACAGGGGACAAACTGGCAGCTACTTGTGAAGAAGCACCCAGTGGGTGAGTGGCTGCCATTCCTAACAGAGACAATCACCAACATCCATGCATTTACAAACATGAACTTGAACCACCAATCTAATAGGCAGTAGACCAATGCTATGACCACTATACCAGTTAGGCAATGATACTAAAGTGCAATCAATACAAAATGTTCACATTTAAAATTAAATTCTATGCTTTAATATAATTTCAATGGTTTTTAAGTTCTCTATGAGCAACACTGATAGTGTAATTCTTTTTTTTCCATTTCGTTCTCATTCTTCAAATTAACTATATTGGTTGGTAGAATATATTAGTTGTGATTGTAGGTATAGAGAATACAAAAGTTGATAGAATCCAAGAAAATTGTTTAAAACTCAAACAAGAAAGATAACAGGTTGTGAGCAGAGATATGCATATGCACTCTTCATAGGGTTAATATTTAATTTAAAAAAAAAAAACCACTGTTATTAAAAATGAAGTGTGCTATGTTTATGAACTACTTGGCAGAAAATAACATGAAAAATGTTTTGTCCCAGCAATTTGTAAATTCCAATTGCAGATTATTTCAGATTAAAATTGTGTAAGAAAAAACAGTGATTAACCCTCTGAGTGGCTTACATACATACATCTGTTCTGTAACCTGCTTTCTTCTCTACATAACATCTAACCTTGGCCAATATAATCTTGGATTCTTCAAACAAATCAATGTGGTAATTTAGTCATAAAGTGGGTTGTAGGTTAAAAGCAACTCAATGCTACTCTGAAATCTTGATGCTAAGCAAACATTAGACAGACTAAGCATGTAGGCAATAAACAATCAGAATGGGTTGATCAACAAGCAGTAACAGTCGCCCACAAATTTTTCTGAAGCATTTTAACCTTTGTACTGTGATATTTTAAAATTGTTTCCTGTGGATGGCTTAGCATAACACATGTTTAATATTCCCCAGATTTATCTTAAAAATCAAATTTTTTTTGCGTTACATACCTTTAAGGTACACAAAAAGTGGTGCATGTATATTAAGGAGAAAAAAGCCTAAAAGTTTTACGACTTAGTAAACAGTTGCATAACAAATGGATGGTCAACCAATGAAGATTTCACATTTGTTTCTCTTTCACAAAACTGAAGGTATTGTGTAGACATCAGGGTTTTTTTTTTTCCATTTTTTGATGTGTTAGCAGTTCATCTGTATCTGTTGATCTCATACTTTGTTTGCAGAAATATATTCACTTATCTTTTGTGTATCTTCTAAAACAAATTAGATTAGTTATTTTCTAGTTTTAATACAAATGAACAATACATTCTCATCTGTATCTGATGTAAGATTTTATTGAGAAATGTAATTATTTGTCTTCTAATTCTCAGCAGTCGGCAGTAAAACAAATTTTGATTATAATCATTATCTCTTCACTTTCCTCTTCACCAAATTCATGCCAGTCTTTGAATTTCTTTGGGTATTAAACCATATCTTCAACCAATTTAAACTAAACCAATGTTTTCAACTGCCATTTCAATTCTATAGCTTGAATTCTTATACAAAATACTTTTATGACTAGAAGTGGTGCTATTAGGGCCACCTCTTTATGTAAAGTAACTATAAAATAAATGTATCACAGGCTATTCCCAAGAAAAGTAATTCCACAATTTAAATACAGATATAAATGTTTGAGAAAAATCATTCAAATCAATATTATCAAGTAATGAATAAATGTCTAAAACATTAAGAATGTAGAATTTTTTTAGTGTAATGAAAATACACAAATTAAAAAGATCTATCTGACACATACGCATGATAAAGATTAGTTAAGTATATAAGGTTTCAACATTCCTATGTCAACAGAGTTATTCAGATTAATCGATCAGCCTTTTTATTTTAGACTGTTTATTTTAGTGTTATAAGCTTTCGAAAATAACCATTTATGGAATCATTCATGAAGTGTACTCTATTTGAATATTGTAGCGAAAGTACTGAAACCAGCTAAATGAAATATGACAACGAATAAAAATAACTTATAGAAAAATTAGTTGAAATTAAATAAACGCAAAACATGAACACATGATTGTACCACTTGTTCAGATAATCTGTGAAAATAGAATTTTTCTTGTGTCATTTCCCTTTTACATCCCTAAACTTATTCATTTATCTTAATAAAATTATTAACATTTGAAAGGGAACCCCTTATTTTCTTCACAGTTATCAATAATCAGAAGTTTCTTTAAAATAGTATCTCTTAGTATTTTATGATTTACTATGTACAAAAAAGCTTGAATCACCGAAGAATTATCTGAAGTGCCTGATTTGTTGGTTTCTGCTGTTCAGGAAGACTTTCAGGCACTAGATAACCTATGCAATTTCAAAATATAATTGTTTCAAAAGAATTTTGAATTTTTTATTACCAACAAGATAATTGAAACATTTATTTTCAATAAATACATTAAAATGGAAGATTAAATATTCTACACTATTTTATACCTATTTTTTGTATTCACACACACAGTCTATAAAAACTAATTAAAAAAACTCTTCTAAATGTTTGTCCGTGTTAAATGCTTTTAAAAACAACCAGGTCATGCTTAAAAGCAATGTTGAATTTGGTTTTCACCATGTGTTCACACCTATTTGGAAAAGTTAAAACTGCTTACCTGATTGATGCAATGCCGATTGCTTGTGACAAATGAAAGCAAATGGAAAATGTTTTCTTTTATTTGGTCCTTGGTAAATGTTTTGCAATATTGAATAACAAATTTTGAACTTTTCATCTTGATACTATGAAAAAGGATTTTCTTAGTTTGTGGTATTAGCTAGATATATATAATTTTGCTTTTAGAACCAAAAACCATCCCATAGAACTTAAAAATCTGAATTTAATTTCATAACAAACAAATAATTTCAATTAAATTGAACAGCCATTTTATATTTTTAACCATTTTTCTGTCAAACTAGATTTTTCTCCATCCTACATTTATCTTCAATCTTTGTTTTTTTTTTTGTGCATATAATTGACCAAAATCAATACAATAATATTCCTAAATGCCAAATTATTTTTATTTTTCGAAAATGTCGATTTTTTATGGCTTGAATGAATTGTTTTTTACTGGTAAAACACAACACGAGTTCCAACAAAAATATTTTTAATTCAAAACAACATTACAATTTTTAGAACTCAAATTTTTTAAAGGTACATTTTGAATGGAGGCACCATGCTCCAGTTAATGAAATTCATTCTGAACCTTCCGAACCTATATACTTTACAATACATATACCTAGTTTGAACAGTGTAGCCTGAACTATAGTCGGATGTAGTATTTTTATATGTTGAATTTAAAAAGTTATTGCTATTGTTCAGGTGAATTTAAGAATTCTGAGAGAAAAGTGCAATAAGTAATTACGTTTTTGCTTAAATTTGCAGCACTTATTGTTTCATACTTCTCAAAATAGATAATTATCTTACCTTTGAAATAATGGGGTATTGACTTTCCTCTACCCATCAATACCTCAAAATACTAAAACTTAAACATTCCTCAAAATCGTTTGATGTGCTAGAGTGTACTTAATTTTTGGGAAGGAAAAAGCAGATCTCTTTCTGAATTCATTGGAGGCTGACTATATGATACTAAAAAATAAATGCCTTAAAATATAAATTCATATTCATTATTAATTATTACTAAATTTTAACTTTTGCAATTCATTTAGACAATTGAAATTGACAGGATTCCTAGGATCGTTTTCTTAATAGAAGGGTCTCAAAACTGAGGAATATTGTAGATATGGAATCTTTCATATTTTTCCAGAGAAATAGAAAATGTTTCTTTTCAAATTTTACTTTTCAGGGTGGCGACAGAACCGGGAAATCAGGGATTTCTCAGGGAACAATCATTTTCTGGAAAAATCCGGGAAAACTCAGGGAAAAAGTTGGAATTTCGTTTTGGAAATGGCATCCATTTGGTACTTTTCTGTAAGCCATGCGGGCGCCACTTTGAACCAAAATCAAAATGTCGCCAATATTGTTTTCATTCCGAAAATGAGAAGCGTATTTTTTACGTAAACATCCAGAAAAAAGAGTTGTATACATTGTATACTGTTTTATTAAACCTGTAACGGCCGGAAATCCTGTAGCCGAAGTCTACAGCTGTGCCACGTTCCCTAATGTCAATAATAGGAACGTAGTGCCTTGCGGCTTTGAAAAATACCAACGGCCGGAAAAACTTGCAAAAGTTAGACATCCGGTTCCAATTTAATCAACATTTAAAATAAAAATCATTTTTTTCTAAAATACCTAGATTGGAGATTTTGATTTTGGTCCAAAATTGCGCCCGGCTAACGGAAAAGTACCAATTTAGATTGCGCATATGTTTTTTAATACATATGTGTTAAAAGTTATTATTTTTTTCGAAAATTTTCGAACTCTGAGGTATTTTTGTTGTTGAAAAGTTTGCGTTGCCCGTTACAGTTCTTTTCGTAATGGATTCGTCTTTGTCAAATGCGGCCAAAATCGTTTGCGAAGAGATCCAATCAGCGTAACGTCACAATCTCCTATGAAAATATAAATATTTAATTGAAAAATTATTTATTGGTGTAAAATTATTATCTGGTGTAAAATTTTCCGCATATTTGAAATCCGTTGATATTTTTATTTTATTTTAAACAATCGCAGAGATAGAAAAAAGCACTGAAGAACGCCAGTCATAACTTTAATTATTTCTTTTGCTTCAACCGAACCGTTAATATTCAAAATGAATGAATTTCGAATGAAACGAAGGTCATTCTTCTCGGCGGCGAAATTCGTATTGGAAAAAATATAAAATTTACAATTAAAAAATTATTTTTTGAAGAAAATCATATTTTTAGGTATGGATCTAATGTGAAATTTTCCGCAGATTTCAAAACCGTTGAAATTTTTATTCTATCTTTAACGATCGCAAAGATAGAAAAAAAGCAACGAAGAACTCCAGTTCGTACCAGAACGAACGAACTCGAATCCGTTGCTCTGGAAATCAAAATGAATTAATCTGATCTTTTTAACCACGAAGGTAGAATTCTTCACGGCGCCGGCGGCCAAATTCGTATTCGAAAAAATATAAAAGTTAAGATTTTTTTTAATTATTTATTTAAAGAAAATCATGTTTTTAGGTATCGATCTGATGTAAAATTTTCCGCAGATTTGAAATCCGTTGAAATTTTTCTTCGATCTTTAACGATCTAGGAGATAGAAAAAAGAACTACATAACTCCACTTAAAACTTTATTTGTTTTGTTCGTCCGCTAAAATCGTTGCTGAGAAAATCTAACGGAAACGGAAAAAATAAATGTAGAATGTTATGTCTTTATACCGTATGCTATTCTACGGAAAATAATAATAATTAAATTCCAATTAATTAATTTTTAAATGTTTTAGATTAAATTTTAAAATTTGGGCGCGATGGAAAAATTGCAAAAAATTCGGACCACATGTGTGCTAAATTTCACTATTGTAAGTGCCATCGATTCGTTAGGACACTGCGTACAAGACAGACAGACAAACACTTCCTTTTATAATAGTAGAGATGTACCGAGCGCTGGCGCCATTGACGGATTCAGGGGCTGATGACTGCTTTTACAAACACATCAAAATAGTTAAAAATGTAAAATTAAATATTATATCTATAACTTTATATTATTTGGTCTATTAAGGAATACAGTAAAAATATTTTTTACTTATCTTATTTTCTATCAGTCTATAGTTTTTCAGTTCATTAAGTGTCAAGTTTATCATAATAACAGAAGAATTGTTCTGCGAACGGATGGAGAAACTCAGGGAATTTCATGAAAAATACTCTGGAAATCAGGGAAAACTCAGGGAACTTTTTACTTCAATTTTTGTAGCCACCCTGCTTTTGCTGCAAATCTAAACTACAGCCGTGGCGTCATTTGGGGGTGGGGGCACACACCTATAATTCATACAATGTCCTCTTCCGAACGACAGGTGAGAGTGAAAAGTGCTTCTCCACACACACACACACACACACACACACACACACACACACACACACACACACACACACACACACACACACACACACACACACATATAGACTATGCGAAAAGTAAATCCAGAAATCTCCAAAGTGGATTTCTCGATTGTTTAGGTAAGGGAAGGCAGTGTAAATCAAAGCCAGATAGAAAAACGGGCCCCGAAACCAAAACATCATGTGATCAACTTAGTCGGCGTACTGGACTACGAGTGAACCACGACCATTTTGCTTTTCTCACGCTGTGAAGTTTTTCATTTACGAGTGCCCTCTCTTTATTAGACTATCCCAGTGTCGTGGGTAAGATGCCCCCCTCAATGCTGTATGTTAGATAAGCTTAAAATATCAAAATAAAATAATTGTTTTCTTATTTATGAGGGGGATGAAATATTTAATTAGCGTGCCTCAATTTTTATATGAAAGATCAAAACAATAATAAAAATAGAATTAAAATAATATATATTAACTTGTGATCAAAGTACAATAGTTATTCATTAAATTTTAGTACGATCATTAAGATTGTTTTGTTGATCCTAATTTTTTTTTAATCAGGTTCAACTGAAGATAGATATTGCTGTGTCAAGCTTATTGTGATATTTATTATTAATGTATGCATAAGAAGATAGTGCTCTTTCGCCAAGATCTGTGTTAGTTAAAGGTAATAAATATTATATTCCTTTGTCACTGAGTTCTTGATACTCTTTCACTACTGCCCAGAAGTTGATGAGATTTTTTTTTTAAATCTAATTCTATAAAGAAGAATCGGTTGAAAGTTTTATCAATTTTTCTTTTTCAGAAATTGACAGTTTTTCGACTTGTTGAAAAAACAATTAATTAAATAGGTTTAAAAACCAGTTATTTTCACTATTTCGCTTCGGGAAAATAGTGTACCTTAAGTCCTTTTAAGTGAGCTATTATGCTACCTTTAAATTCATTTGACAATTTCAGCTCGTTCTCAAATAAGAAACTGCAGTATCTCATAAACTTCACACTAGTCTTTTTGGATACAAGATTCCCCAAAATCCAATTTCTTGATCATAGACTCGATTTTGCCAGACACCGCAAAGTTGTGAGTATGTTTCCTCGTGAGAGCCACCTCACTTCCGTGTGTAAAAGTAATGTAGTATGGAGGCTGTTCATCTCTTTTCACACAATAATTTGTATAGCCTGGATGTCGTTGAGTTGGCCTTAATAAAATTAACTACTTTAACAGACTGATAAAGCAGTTGTTTCAAAAATCTAGCATGTATTTGGTAGCTAGGCTTGTCTGAATGCTGTAAAGACTCCAAAATACATGAGAACGACTTCTTTGATGTGGCCACGTAAACTTGTATTTCAGCCTGACATATTTCCCACCATCCGTGCAAACACCACAGCAATTGATCCAATCAATTTCGTTTTCACGGAAATAATACTAAATGGCATTAAACATGTCATCTCCTTTACATCTTTCAGAGAGAGTATAGCAAAGTAAAAGATTTTCTTCGACCATATTATCATTTAAATATCTTGCAATAAGAAGCAAAATTGACACCTGTAGTGGAAAAAAAAGGGACTCCTTTTTATTCCTGTAATTACTGTGGATTAAATGTCGTCAAACATCCTTAAATCTCCGAGAGACTTGTTTGATAGTGGAATAATGTAAATTTTTGGACATAAGTCTTCATTGAACATATATTGAACATCATCTTTGATACAAGGAGATATCAAATTTTCAGCGATTGTATGATTTTTACAGCTTTTGATAGTCATTACGGTAAGTTATTCTGTACGATACTTGAATTGCATTCTCATTTACATTGCAGATGAGGTATAAGATGTAAGATTAGGAACGTTTGATAGTCGCCGAAAAAAATTAACATCTTTTTGCTTATAAATTGGATATTTTGTCTTTAAATGGCGTATTGATAAAAATGGTTTCATACAACCGTTGGACAGTATTTCCCCACAAACAACGCACAAAGGTTTCTGACAGTCTTCATCTTCTGTGTATGAAAATCCGTGTCTCAAGTATTCAGCAGAATATTTTCTCTTTAACGGAACACTGATGTTTTTAGTTTTTTGAATAACGTTAAGTTCACACATCTTGGAAGGACAGGCCTATCAGTAGCTCCGCCCTGGTCCCCTTGCCCTTGTAAATCATCAGACTGCTCACTCAAATCAATAAATACTTCAAATTAAGCTTATAGAACACACGAATAATACAATCAACACATGAGAAGCGAAACGCGATGCTACATGGTCGATGACAAGCTCAACACTGACGAAATCGTTGGACTCGCGTCTTTCACGCGCTTTTCATTCGGGAAGTACTGGCGTCATTTACTACTCGTATACGCAATGGAATTATAAAGGCGCAAATAATTTATTGTATGGATTTAATTTATGGTGTAGAGGCAGCTGGTGCACCTTAAATCTGTCGTGGCCGAAAGTCTTTAAGTTGGGTTGGTGTGCAAGTTAAGAGAGTGGTGTGGCAGCTCAGGTGTTGCATCGTCATCTGATCCTGGTTCAAAATTACGAGGTATTGTCCTCGGATCTTTCCCTTAAGGGATTAATCCCGGACTGTCGTCAAAAGCCCGATGTGTTGCTCTCGTACGACGTTAATTAAAAAATTACCAATTACCCAATGCATTTAAGACGTGTATTGAGCATTGGTTTTCGTCGAATAAAAATTCGTCTTCTGACCGGGGTTTAAAATGGCGTGGTTTGTCTTCGGATCTTCCCTTCGTGTTTGATCCTGGACCATCGCCAATAGCCAGTTGTGTTGTTTCAGTGAGACGTTCTTAAAATACCTACCGATGAATAAAAACTGAAATTCAAAATGTAATTAAATTAGTGAATTAAATTAGAGTGTTTTCATTGTAAACGAAAGAAAACTATCGGAAAGGATAAAGATATTTCAGGAAGAACTAATCGGATTAAATTGCATGACAAATTACTTCACTACCGAGGGTGTAACAGGATGTCCTTATTACCCCAAAAGTTCTAGCGCCCTCTATATTTAGTTTCTCTGAAAATTTTTCTACACCTTCAGAAAGTACTTATTGAAACATTCTTGGCCAATCAAAATTGCGAATGGCTCTCTTTAAGTGAGTTCTTGTTTGTGATTGGTCTTTATGAGAGTTGTACCTTTCTTATGTTTTACGTACACAAAATATTAGCATTGGTATTGGCTCACGTCAGTAAACCGCTTTTGTTAAGAAATCTAAACCGTAAAGAGGGACGGGCCCTGAGCTGACCGGTAATGTTTTTGTGCTCCAGCTTTCGTATATCAGGTGAGCTGAGAGGAATGAACGAAAAATGATCAACTTTAGATACGAATCCGGTCCACATACGGAAAAAAGATGGTTGCAGAACATTTATCAAGTGCATGGTTTGAAGCTGAGTGGAAAGAACTCGATTGCAAATATGAGAAAAATTCAAGTCCAGTTACTGTTTCGAAAGGTCTGAAATGTAGAACTGTTTTTGATGTCGTGCGCACTGGGTAAGAATTTGCATTATTCATTTCTTTTATAGTTTATTAAATTCTCCGTTTCAAAAAGTTGCTAATTTGTGAATTTAATTGCGCCGTTGATTCCTGTGATTACATTGTAAACATGCACGTTAAAAGAAACCTAATTTTAAACAAAAATGTTATAGTTGAGTAGTATAGAAAGTCAAGTAAGGAAACTGTAATATCTATAGTTATCATGGTTATTAGTAAGATGTAACTCATTTTTAAATAAAATGTAAAGTGCTACTGTTGAGAAGTATAGTAAATAAAAACACTGCAATAGTTAATAATCTGGCGTGTGAAAGTAAAAAATAACTTAATATTTCTAAACTTATGTGATAAAAATTATACTGTGATGAGTAACATGCTTCAACATGGTATTTTGTTCTTGTATTTATAAATGCAGGGATGGAGGAACAAATTCTATAGACCAAATTTATCTGCCTGTTTTGCATTTGCAATACATTTTGATATCACACTGATCTTGTTTACTTTTAAGGTAAGTGAAGGAAACAAAAACTGTTTGCATTGAATAAATAGCTAGGTTTTAAGAAATATTTTGGAAATTGAACAATCTGTAAAGCCAACAAAACATCACATCCTAAATCATACCAACCATTGCGACAACTCTTTTTGGGGTAATTGGACTGGGTTTTGGATAGATATTAAACAAAGGCAGCTGATGAAGGGATTGCACATAATGGACCTGCTTGGTGCCAATCTAAAAGTAGTGATCAGTGAACTTGGAGTTACTAGTCAGTTGACTCTTATGAAAGATGCGCTGTAATGATTTGTAAAATCTGCTTATGTTATCTCAAACTTGTTAATTCTTGCAAATTTTATTTTTTGCCCTGATCACTGCACAATATCTCAAAGCATATATTTTGTACCAAATACGTTTGTATTTATCTATTTCACTATATCAAAAGTGGTAACACGATGACATGCTGAACTAAAACTTGTGTTTAAGTTTTCAGACCACTTAAGAACAGTAATTTGACAATTTTTCAATGTAACTGCCATTCCAGTTTGAGATTGAGTATCTTCCTCCGAGTTAGAATAACTAAATACGATTGGATAAGGTTATGCAAATAACAGGAGTGACTACTCATTTTATGTGGGTTACAGGTTCCGAGATCATTCTGTGCCAAATAGATTCCTTTTAATCCTAAAAATTCTAAATTAATACAACCAGTCTGAATAATTTTTTGGCCACACCTTGGTATGTTTATCAAATTCAGTAAGGTACAGAAAATCTTAATTTTGGGAAGCTAAAAAAAAATTTATCAAATACTGAGTGTGAGAGTTTAATTTTTTTAGCGTTCATTAAAATTAAATTGTTCGCAATATCCTACACGTTATTTCCCTACATAAGTCGGTCAGTGAAGCTGTTCAAATTGTGTCAGCATTATCAAGAACCTGTTACCATGAAATCATATTTTAACTTCTTGCACAGCTCTTAGACATTTTACCAACTTTTTTCACAACGTCACCTTATCAGACCGTGTTTTGTCCCTCACCACATTCATCACTATACCTTTTTATATTGCTCTGGTATTTTATAACATTTATAATGCTTCATATTTTAATTGTATTTTATATAAATGTTTAATAGTTAACTAAGATGGAGATGCCTTATCTTAATCACAATTTTCTTCATTTGTCACATTTGTTAGCCTTTAAAACTTGTTTTCCAAGGGTGGCCTACTTGTTCTATACCTTTCATCTTTTCTCCAAGCTGCAAAATATCTGTTCAACAAACATGTTTTTAAATCTTTTTTATTGTTGGTTTGGTTGCTTTAACTTTTTATCTATTTCTAACTGGTTTATATTGTCTTGTCTGTTTGGACATAATGCTATAAAACACAAACCAAATCCTAGATATGTCTTTCTACAATTTTTGGTAATTTTTAGATCATTGAGAATAGTGACTTAGAAATAACTTATTTACTTAATCTGTGTCAATTTATTTTTATTATTTACCATAATTTCTTTTTGTTTGCATTTTGTTTATTTTCAAATAAATATTTTTTATTTTCCTTTTCAGAACTAAGAGTCTTACAAAATAATCTACCATTATATTATGTTATGTGTAGGTAGTTTTGTTGTTAGATTTTTGTTGATTTTAAATAAAATGTTCTGTTTAATTTACTTGTTTGTTATTTTTTATCATTTGTCTTAGAACACTACAAAATCATAAGGGTAGTTGGTCAATTGATTAATATTAATTGTAACTGATGACAGGAATTATATTGGTGCTTCCAATTAAAATTAGGTACTACAAAATACTGGTATTTAACTTTTTTACACAGCATAAATGGAAAAAAAAGGGGTTAAAAATATGTGAACACATTTATATAAGTATATTTTTTTTCATTCAAGTTTGTGTATGGTCCTAAAAATCAAAGATTGTCTTATTTTTACCCCTTTGAGCTTTCTGTTGCCAGTTTTCTTTCTGTAGCTCTTTTTCTTTTCTGTAGCTAGATTTTTCAAATGAAAAGCAGTATCATAATTTCTGTTTGAAGATTTATGAGCAGTGTGAGGTAAGGTAATTTTAATTTACGTCGTCCTAGAGCAACACTACGGGCTATTGACGACGGTCTGGGATGAATCCCCTAAGGAAAAGATCCAAGGACAGCACAACGTAATTTTGAACAGCGGTCAGATGACGATGCAACACCTGAGCTGGCACCCCACTCCAAACTTCTACACCAACTCAATGCCAGGACTTACGTCTATGACAGATTTAAGGTGCATCATATGCTTACAAACATCCATGCCCTGACCTGGATTCGAACCAGGAACCTTCCGATTTTGAGGCTAACGCCTTAACCATTATACAGTTTGGTCGGCTTGTGAGCAGTGTCAAAAATCTTTTATAATCCAAATTCAAGTTGCTATTTAGCCTCCAGGGACTGGTTTTTGTGTTCTTATTACCACTTGCATGTAAAGCGAAACTTAGAGATGCTTTAGAGTACAAAAAGTTATTTTAGCATTTGTTGGGTCTATATTCCCTTCTTAAACCTGACGATTCAATTAGAATGTGTTTGTCCATTTTAAATGTTAAAAACTACAATATGGAAGAACGTTTCTTTTTGATTTAGAACCATTTCAAAATTTTTATTTGTTTTACTGCCATTTGGTTAACCTAAAGACTAATTGTTTTAATGTACTTGACAGATTTTTTTCTCTGGAAATAAAGTACAATTTTAACATTTCTCTTGTTACATTTAGTTCTGTTAAACTTGAAATAGCTATTGCTTCCTTGGCAGATTCTGAAATTTTTTGAGGATATACCTTGATAACAATTTAATTTTACAACTAATTTTTAGCAATCTAAATGCTTTTAAACAATAACCTGCCAGTGTCTTACCAATCCAAATGCTTTGAACAATATCCTGCCAGTGTTACATTTCTGAAACATTTATCAGTAGGAATTTGATTGAATGTGTATGTCTATATACATATTTATTTTGGCACAGCTTGGCCAAATATTGTTCATGCACCATAGAAAATAACCCCTTATATGGGAAGCCCTGCTTATTAGTGCAAACACTTAAGAAAAGTGATACTAATTGTAAAAAAGGGTATTTTAAATTATTTAAAATGAATAATAAATTTGTCAGAGGCCATGTTATCATATTCTGTACATTGCAATTATAACATTGTTGAAATTGTTCCCTTGTTAAATATCTTTCTGCTGAACATTAAACTTTCAACATTTAACCATCTTATGTTTTTGAAAATTTTAGACTACCAAAATTCTATTTCTGGACCACAAGTGATTTCTGTGGTTTCCACTCATTATTTTCACAAATTTCTAAGGACATAGCTATTCCAAGTCAGAGGTATTGCATCTCATTTTGTTTAAGCATTTCATCAGCATGAGAGAAACCAAGGCTTGACCTGCACTTTCTACGTTGGAGTTTTAGATTGTTTCAAGAAGCAGTCATTGAAATTAATAGAATACTTTTAGGGCATTAAAATTGACAAATATGTACTAAAATTTAATGGTTGTTTTTGGAGATCAATGTTAACACAAAAAATAAAAAGCCATTTTGAAACTATAATTATTTTCTGGATGTCATCATTTTGAGAGAGAAGACAGCGTTTCCAAATCTTAAAAACAAATCCTATTAGAAATGTCTGGAAACAATGTTTTTAAAGTTAAGGAGAAAAAATAACAGTAATTACTCTGTTGAATTCCAAATGTATTTTTAAGATTGTTAAAATAGCATGTATTTGATTTAGTCTGTTTCAGTTAAAATTTAGTTATATATATATAGTATGGAAGGTAATAGATTGATTTGTTAAAAAACATTTTTTCCAAATAATGAATCTTAAATTACGAAGTTGAACTCATTGGTTTTGGATTTCAATTTTGGGTTTTGCGACAGGCTTTTTAAATTGCTACAGTTTGGAATTGCTCTCAAGTTTAGAAAACTACCTTCTAAGTTGTCATAGAAAAACTTTCAAAGGGTTCATAAGTATACCATATTTTCATTTCCAAAAAAACTTAATCATGTTGAATAAAGATTTCAGTAGCCAACATGTGTGTTATGTATAAAATCCAGTTCTTGTGATACAAAATTTGTGGCTCTTGAAATAAGTTTTTTCACAAAGGTGCAAAGACAACTGGCAGCATTTTATTTCCTTTATTTTTACATGCTTTTCCCATAAGATGTGTATTGACACCGATCAACAAGAGATAAAATTATTAATTTTAGTTAACCTATAGTGTGAAAGTAGGTTTTAACTGTTATGATTGAAATCCAAAATATTAAATCTCATTTTGACACTATCCCATCTTTGTAAAGAAAGTTTTATGAGCTGTTTCCAATTATAAAATTAGAGTATAGTTCTAAATTATCTTAATTTTTAATTCATTTTAAACATATCCATAATTGCAAACTTTCTGTTTTTATTTGAAAGTAAATTTATTTTAATGTATATACATTGCTTCTATTTTAGTGAAAGTTTTTTTCTAGTGCAATCCTCAAATTAAAAGGGCCTGGTAGTCCAGTTGGTTGAGCAACAGGAAGTTGCGAGTTCAAAACTCACTTGAACCAAAGACCATGGGGTCTGGTGCTTGTTAAATCTGTCATGGCCTCAATTCTCCATATGTTAGTATGGTATGAAAGTTTGGAGAGTGGGGTGCCAGCTCAGGTGTTGACCTTGTCTTCTGACCATGGTTCTAATCATTAACAGCCAATTGTGTTGCTTCTATGCGATGTTAATTCAACTAAATACCTATTTAAAAGTAACTATTATATTGGAGCTTGAGTTTCCACACATAGCATTTTATGAGTTTCAACATTGATGCTTTGCTTTTGTCTGCCGAATACTGCTGAAATTCACTTAGCAATAACCTAATGTTTTAGAGAAGGATATATAGACGGAGATTATGTGTCAGCTTTAATCTTTGAAAAGCAGATAAATGAACTCTGAACAGATGTGCTCCAACCTACCTTCCTTGATATGTGTAGCATACATAATGGGTTCTTTCAGCTAAAATTATAAAGCATTTCAGTTCTCTACTATTGTTTACTTTAGAAGTAAAATAGAAATGCATTATTAAAAATAAGAGTGAAGAGAAATATATATAATAGACTTTGGGAAATCTAGAAGGATAATGATGGAACAAACTTTTAAGTAACTTTTAATCATTAGACTAGTAGCACTTATTAATATAATTCTTTTACATGTTCAAATGCTGGGTTACAGTTATTTTAATCCCTCACTGATGTTAACAGATTTTAAATCCTCATTTTCTCTCTCTCTGAAATTAAAATTGTGATAAAATAGTTACCTTTTAGCAAACAAAAATATATTTAATTAGGTAATTGTTATATATTAAATGTTAAAGATTACACGAAATTTTCATTTTATATATTAATAAAATAAATATTACATGAAAGTTGCATATTTTTTATATTATTCATCAGCGTCGTGTCAAATCCAATGAAACAAATTTTACTGAGATAGAAATATTACGATCTTCGATGTCGAAAACATTTTATGGTCCTTGTTTATTTTTGACTGCTTGAAACATTTTAATTTAAGTCAAAATGTCAGGTGAAATTTAACACATCAAATTTTATTCTAACGTTAAACAAGCGCTGCAGCGATGGTGAACATTCAGGTTTGATTTGCCGCTCAACGGTAATTTTTTTACTTCAAAAACTATATAACTAAGAGTGGATATTAAAACAAATTTGTGGATTGTGGAGGACATGACTCTGAAGGGGCCAGAATCTTCGGCGTTATTAAACTAAATTTTAGTACATTATCTTGCTTTTAAATCGAAATTTCTATCCGACCACAAAAGTATTGGATTCAATTTCTTCGTGTCTTTAAGAAAGCTCATAAAAATTTGAAGTGGTTTTAAATATTGCTCGAGTTTATTGCATAAAAAAGTGCATTTGAATTAAAATGCAATTTTTGCTTTCATATTCAACACATTAAATTAGTACACAATGTTGAAATTTTAAAATATTTTAGTTGCGGTGCAGAGTTTTACATTTCACTGAACAATGAAGATTTGAGATTTGGTTCTTTTATTTCAACCCATTATTACCCAAAATACACGTTTCGAGTAGCAGAATTTATGATGTCACTGTGGAGACAGTGCTGCCATCTATGTGATAACTAAGAAAACATTTCTGGTTTTCAAACTTTGCATACCTTCTGTTTTCCATTGAAAAGTGTATGCTCCAATTTTCATAACTAACTTCGTTGTTTATTTTTGAGGTCATGATTTTTTTATATGCGAATTGCTTCAATAGACTTGTTAAGTGTTATTACCTCTTGGATATAGGATCAAACTACATTACAGGACAAGTGATTTTAAAATTAGATGCTACTAAAATATTTTGTAAATTTATCCACAGCTCTATGTTTTTATGTAACTTTATTTTTTTACAAGATGTAACTTTATTTTTTTATATCAGCATGAAAATATTTTGATACTTCAGTTTGATTTATTTAAAAAAATATACTCCACTTTTAAATCGCCCTTTACGCAAGTCTAAAAAACAAATTTGTCATAAACAAGTCGTGTTTATCTTTCAGAAATTGGCTATTTCGATTTGCTTCAGAATACTTCAAAATCTCAATTTTGCAGCATTGCTTTTAACGAGCTGCTTTTTATAACAAAATTTACTTATGCTCGTCACTTATACAAAATGTTACTGGATACAGACATGGCTGTGTACATAGATTTGAGTTTTTTTAATAAAAATATGTCTGGATACTTGTTTTTTGAAAATATTGTTGTTAACAATTTGTATTCCACTTTGAAAAACGCTGTTTTGATGAAATGCAAACTGTTCTTGGGCATTCCATGTCACGCATGGGACAATCACCAATTTTAATCATGAAAAGGTGTTATTCTTTACTAATGGAAAATCGTTTTGGAACTTGAACTATCTTCGATTAAAGTACAGGTAGTTATCAATATAATGGAAACACCTGTGAATAAAAGTAACATTTAAGAATGAGCTTCGTAAGTATTAAAATATAATCCTAGCTACCAGGTTTTTTAATATAAAAGTATTATATATCACGGTAGTATGAGGTAGCTTTAGTGAAGTTGTATACGTCGTGGATTTTTGTCAAAAGCGTAAAATGTCAGATCTCACTGACTTTCAAAGAGCACAAATTGTAGGAGTTCGACTAGTTGGAGCAACTATGACCGAAACATTTCAGCTTTTAGGCGTTTCTAGAGGTCCTGTGTCTAAAGTCATGACAGCGTACACACAGCGTGGCAAGACAAGCTCGGCAAAGCAAAATAGTGGATGGAAGGAGAAGCTGAGTGAAAGAGACCGATGGGTATTGAAGCGGATTGTAATCTCTCTATATTAAAAAAAAGTTGCCGCCGCAGGATTGAAAACTGTGCTGTTTAGCTCGATTCTGAGACGGTTTCCCGAGAAAGTACTATGGTTTGTTCTTTATCGTATTCCCTGGACAATTATTAAGATTTTTTTTCCGATGCGGCTATTAGTTTTGGGTTTATTAAGTGTCAAAATTGAAGAAGCGAAATTTCTTCCGCGAGTGAGCAAAACGCATACAAATTTTCAGTCTTCAGCCGTGAGTGTTTTTTCAAGAGTACCTCTAAACATAAATTTTTGCAGCTCGTCGAGTTTTTTTTTTTGAAATTTCAATTTGGTTCTTAATAATATTTTTTTGAAATTCGGGAAAAATCGGGACATTTTTGTTAATTTTTTTTTTTAAACTACCGTATCTATATCTTATTACTATTAGTTTTTAATTTTTAAAATATCGCAGTATACCTCAGAATGTACTCTTTCTTATGGTACTATTATTTTTGAAATCGGCTAATAATTAAGGCACACGGATCGGCGAGCAAGGGGCGAAGCCCTCGCTGTGACGTCATGGACCGGAAAGTGAAATCAGGATAATACGAATTATTCTGATAATTTAACTCTGCGAAAGGAATGTTGGTTTGCGAAGCAAACCAAATGGCATATGTAAAAGGAGTGTTGGTTTGCGAAGCAATCCCCGGGGGTTGGCGAGCGTAAGCGAGCAGGGGGCGGAACCCCCTGGTGTCTAAAAAGAAAACAACTGCAGCCAAAGTGACCGCAGAGTGTCAATAATTACAGTTAAGAGGCACCTTCATAAACAGCTATATTAGTAAAGAATTCCTTTATAAATCCAGTGTGTTTCCATTATTTTGATAACACCCTGTAAGTATATCTTACATTTTGACACACTCGGGCACATCATCTTTAGGCGTGTACGGACTTCACGGCCCGAGGTACTCTAGTGATCCTTTCTTTTCACTTAGGGTTTACTATCTTTAGTAAACACGAGGTTCGCGTCCCTATACCCAAGCGATCTTTTACGCTTTCCCACTATTGTTTTCCAATGCCTACCCCCCCCCCCCTTTTATGGCATTTTTAAATTGACCTTTTGTGTTTGGCCCAGTGTGACCAAATATGATCCGTGTGCCTTAAAACGCCGAAACCATCAACCTAAATTTTGGGATAAATCTCATTTTTTGTAGTTATAGCTAATATCAAGCTACCACGTGGGGCATCTTTGGTCACATTAAGATTTCACTTAGTCTAGTTTGCTTGAGGACAGAAATGAATTTATCAAGTGGTGGGCACTGAATAACTTAATTAGAAAAACTAGGCATTTTCAACTATTTTCCTTCTCAGTTACAGTCGTCAGTAATCCGTGTGTTGTGCTCTAGTACGACGTTAAGTGAAAATTACCAATTACCAGACGCGTACCAGAGATGCTGAAAAGTCATGATACTGATGTAGTCCATTTTTGGGTGAGAGAAAAACTCTTCCCTAAAACAATCGATCTCTTGTTTCATAGTGGGTAGGCTATTAACGACGGTCTGGGATCATACTCGAAGGGTAAGTTATGGTAGGTATTTTAATTAGAGTCGTACTGGAGCAACACAACGGGTTATTGACGACGGTCCTGAATCAACGGGAAAGATACCAAATAGGTTATGAAAGTGTTTTAAAAAATTAAAACCTGTCTGCATGTGAAATTTATGAGTGAGGTTGAGCAAGTGCGAGTCTATATATCTTCAAAGTTTATCTTGAAGTAATACTATTCTGCCCCAGTAATTTTTAGGGGGTCGTGGTAGCCCAGTTGGAAAAAGCATCGGATTAGCTACCGTTGGGTTGCGAGTTCGAAACTAGGTTCAGTCAAAGACCGTCGTGTACGCAGGGGCTGGTGCATGTTAAATTCCGTGCTCTCAAATGTCTTCACACTGCTTGGTGTGAAAGTTTGTAGAGTGGAGATGCCAGGTCATTTCTGACGTCGTCATCTGACCTTGATTCAAAATTATGTGGTGTCCTCGGATCTTTCCCTTCGGGACCATCGCAAATAGCCCGTTGTGTTGCTCGAGTGTGACGTTAATTAAAATACCTATTTACATAGCCAAGAAATTTAACCTTCGGGGAAAAAAAATGACTCCGTAGGTAATTGGTAATTATTAGTTAACGTCGTACTAGAGCAACACAACGGGCTATTGACGACGGTCCGGGATCAATCCCTTAAGGGAAAAATCGGAGATTACTCAGTAGGTAATGGTAATTTTAGTTAACGTCGTACTAGAGCTACACAACGGACTATTGACGACGGTCCGGGATCAGTCCCTTAAGGGAAAGATCCGAGGACAACACCTCGTAATTTTGAACCACGGTCAGGTGACGAAGCAACGCCTGAGCTGGCACCCCACTCTCCAAACTTCCACGCCAACCCAAGAGATTACTCAGTAGAATTCACCAGTTTGAAGTCACTTTAGGTTGGCGTGGAAGTTTGGAGAGTGGGGTGCCAGCTCAGGTGTTGCTTCGTCATCTGACCTTGATTCAAAATTACGAGGTGTCGTCCTCGGATCTTTCCCTTAAGGGACTGCTCCAGGACCGTCGTCAATAGCCCGTTGTGTTGCTCTAGTACGACGTTAACTAAAAATTACCAATTACCACCAGTTTGAAGCTTACATTCTGGTCTACAAAAACTAACAACGACGTTGATTCACCTACCTACTAATATCTTCAAGCTTTGGATGAGCAACTACTGGAACAACAGAATGGGCTATTGACTACTGGTCACGTTCAGATGGCGAGGGCAACACTGAGCTGGCAACCCACTCTAAACTTCCACACCATGCCAATGTCAGGACATTTGAGGTCACGACAGATTTAACATGCACAGCTCCCGCATGCAGAACGGACTTTGGTTGGACCTAGTTTCAAACTCGCGACCCTCTAGTTCAAAATTCGTTGCTTTTCCAACTGAATTAACGCGTCCCTCCTTCAAAAAAAATTAGAAGACTTCTGGAATAATTTAAACTCTGATAGATTTTGTTCTGCCGTAGAACTAGTTAGTTGAATTAACGTCACATTGAAGCTGGAGAGTGGGGTGCCAGCTCAGGTGTTGCTTCGTCATCTGACCATGGTTGAAAATTACGAGGTGTTGTCCTCCGATCTTTCCCTTAAGGGACTGATCCCGGACCGTCGTCAATAGCCCGTTATGTTGCTATAGTACGACGTTAACTAAAAATTACCTTTACCTTCAAAAAAAATTTAGGAGACTTCTGCAATAATTTAAACTCTGATAGATTTTGTTCTGTCGTAGAGCTAGGTAGTTGAATTAACGTCACACTGAACCTGGAGAGTGGGGTGCCAGCTCAGGTGTTGCTTCGTCATCTGACCGTGGTTCAAAATTACGAGGTGTTGTCCTCGAATCTTTCCCTTAAGAGACTGATCCTGTACCGTTGTCAATAGCCAGTTGTGTTGCTCTAGTACGACGTTAACTAAAATTACCTTACCTTACCGTCACACTGGAGCAACACAAACGACGATATGCGTTGGATCGAGCTCGAAGATTTTTGCTTTTGAAAAAATAGTTAATGAAATTTTAATTTTTCTATTACATTAGGAGTGGTAGCCATCCCCTCAGGTACGCCACTGCGTTGAACTAAGTGGTTGGTTTAAGTGGCATTTGAATTCTTGCCACAGAGGGGTGTTTACACGATCTCTGGAACGACATCACTGGATAAATGTCAGCAAGTCACGAAAGAACCAGGTTCACTTGATGAAACCGGACTCTAATTAAGGTCCTCGTTTCTCTCTAAAATCCAGACAACATATAATTTGATGCACACACGAATAGAAATTGCGTGCCAAAGAATTCCACGCGTTACCGGATCTCTTCAACAGCCTTGAAGGAAGTGGGGAATTTTAGGGATGATGATAGGGTTTTATTTAAGAAAATTACAAAAGTAACCTTGGAATTGTATAGCTAATATATGCATATGCGAGTCGTTGCTTGATAGTTGTAGTCAGTAAAAATCTCTTCCCCAAGAAAGGGTTGAAAACAGCTTTGGGACAAAGGAAGGCTAACTAATGACCCTTTCTTTGACATCATTGCGAAAATCAGGAAGTGGGACTTTCACGTCTAACCAACCAGTTAGCCCAATGCGATTGCACGAATTGAAGTTGGAAAAACTAAAAACTTTCCCTTTGAAATAGTCTCAGGGCTGTCTTGGGTATGAAAGAGAAAGTTAAAAACAAGCCTCTGATGTTTTATTTCCAAGTACTAGTTTCATTATGACCTTGAGATGCTTGGCACATATTAGGTTCAAGCATTATGAAAGTATATACAATGTAACAAAATGTAAAATGAATGTAAAGAATTTAAGACTACAATTGTACGCAACTCGACAAAAGTTGGTCATTTTTCCTAGTGACAAAATACTCATGATCTCAAGCTGCCTGCCGCATATTAGGTCCAAACATTTAGGAAGTAGGAGAGACCGATGATAGTTTGCATAGTTTTGGGGTTTTGATTTTTAGCTAATATAACCAATGCTGCTGATAGTGGAACTCCGTGGCTACAAATTAATAAAGAAAACAACACTAAAAACAGTATAGTTTACTCGTTAAATATTGCAGTGTTCAAACTATGCCAACTTACTCCTGATGCGGAGCAGGTTGGCATAACGCCTGGGGTAAGTTGGCATAGCATGCCTTTGTGATAGGATCTAAGCAATAATGCGAGTTAATTAAATCAAATACACTTTAAAACTTATATTTAATATAAAATAATTGGTAATTGGTAACTTTTTAATTAACATCATACTGGAGGAACACAACGGGCTATTGACGACGGTCGAGGATCAATCCCCTAAAGGAATGATCAGCTAGTATGAGGCATGAGAATCTTCCGCGTTTCCGCGGATTTCCGCTTTTTTAGGTTTGTTTCATGTTTTTCAGCTTTTTAGTAATTTTTCGCTGTTTTCTAACGTGATTTTGGCCATTTTTAAGAATATGACGTCATTAGTGTTTCTAGCCAATGAGAGTATATTTCAAGCTTTGAAGAACCGGATGTCCTAGTGACGTTTTTATGTACTAGTAGGTAAGCCTGGGCGATGTATCGATTTTTCGTGAAAAACTGGTGTGAGGACGACAACCACATCGGTTTCACGATGGCGATGCATCGTGACATCGCGATTTTTTCCGATCTCACACAGCCATCCCTTAGCTAGCGCAGGTCTCGCGGTCATCGTGACATCGCGATTTTTTCCGATCTTACTCAGTCATCCCTTAGCTAGCGCAGATCTCGCGGTCATCATGACATCGCGATTTTTTCCGATCTTACACAGGCATCCCTTTGCTGACTCAGATCTCGCGGTCATCGTGACATCCCGATTTTTCCCGATCTTACACAGGCATCCCTTAGCTATCGTAGATCTCGCGATTTTTTCCGATCTTACACAGGCATCCCTTAGCTAGCGCAGATCTCGCGGTCATCGTGACATCGCGATTTTTCCCGATCTTACTCAGTCATCTCTTAGCTAGCGCAGATCTCGCGGTCATCGTGATATCGCGATTTTTCCCGATCTCACGGTTTTCCTGTGTCGCGATTTTATCGCTCAGCGCCTAAGTAATGAGGAATTTCTCAAAGTCATTTGTGTCCAGAAGATGACTTTCGATTCCAAATTATTTTTTTAGCAATATTGAAATTCAGTATAATTTAAACAAAAATGATTTTGCACATTTTAAATTGAATTCCAAAAACCCATTCTTCTTTCTTGATGTTACAATCAATCCGTTTGCATCCTTTTTTGTTACGAACTTCTGTGGCAATCTAGGTCATATATGCCGTCATCATTACTTAGAGGAATTAAATGTCCCTTTATTTCTATTTATGCTGAAGTTTTTCTTAAAAGCTAAATTTGAATCTACTTGGGCATTTATGGTGTGTGGGGGACACACATGCACACGCACACAGATATTAGGGTGCATCAAACGCCCCTCTAGAAACAAATCAGTTTGTCCCCAATCTCAAAATGTTCCATTACCTGTAAAAAGTTACCATACCAATTATTTTTGTTTTTCAAACAGTTTTAGGGGTCCACGACAACTTTGAAATTTTAGGTTTTCTGTATCAGCATCATCATTAATTACAACCAAGATAAAGTTGTTGCCAAAACCATGTGGTAACACTGACTAGACTAGTGACTGCAGCTTTAACTTTGTTTACAATATATTTCCTGTTTATTTCAACCTGTGGTTTTCATTATGAACTGATTTTCAACTTTTGTTTATTGCTAGTTTGATTCTGATTTGGTCAGTGTACACAGGATTAACTTTAACTGAACTTTTTGTTCTGATTTCCCTATGGAAACCAGACTGACTTCAAATAGTTTTGGTCTTGGAAGCAAGATAACTTATGATGATTCAAAAATAAATGGCTCCAAACTTCCAACTAATTTGCAAGTTTTTAGGTGTATGATGTATCATATTGAAGATGGTGTCCAAGAAAATAGGACTAAATGGGAGTCTGCAAAACTAGTCCTTTCCCAAGCAAAGCTGTTTCATGAAAAAGCAAATATCCCAATAATCAGTGAACGAAAAGCTTGTGAAAAACTTAAAACTTCTTGATTATAGCGCAAAATTAAGAGGGATACCCCTTAATCAAAGATCTCGCACCAAATACTATAGACAAGTTAAAACAGATGGATATAAAGTAGCATTCACATTTTTTTAATGGCCTGTGAATGTAGAAAAGCAAATACAGAACAAAAAAGACCTTGCCTTCCTTCAATCAATGCAAAGTGACCGTTTGGCAACATTTGGATCACATGACAATTGTCTTGCGGAAAAACTCAAACGAAAAGAACAGCGTCTACAGCTACAACAAATTTGAAGGGAAAAAGTGAATGTAGAAATGAGTTCCAACTTAATATTACGTGATATTCTCAGCTCTATCGATGATGATTGTGATGAACAAAGTGATACAAATGATGTGGAAAATTTCCCTTTTGAAGGACGATCAACAAGTACTCAAAGTCATCATCAAAATAAAGGAACAGGATTGACATTATTCATTCCACACGACATTATCATGAAAGCTAATCTTGTTTTACTAGCAACGCATTTAAACACGAGTCCAACACAACAAACAGCATATACAAAAGCATTAATTACATAAATAGGAGGAGATATATCTACAATTGCAGCATCTTACGCAACAGCAGATAGATCAAGAAGGCAAGTTGCAATGAAGATTTCAACTACCTGCAAGGAACAGTGGTGCTTTCCTAAACATACAACTGCATTTGGATTGAAAACTTTCAACATCATTGTCCAATAAGTACAAAAGTGAAGAACGTCTCACCATTGTCGTTGGAAACGTTCACCCCAGCAAAAGATTTTTGATACGCCAGTATATTCCCAAGGAACTGATCGTAAATGTGGCCCAATCATTGCTGATTTAATAAATTAGCAGCTCACCTCTTGGCAATGCACACATACAATTGTTAACATGACATTTGATACAACTTCTTCCAACACAGGTCATGTTGCTGCTGCCTGCGTCAGTGTGCTAAAGAAATTGGGACGTGCGCCTCTTTGATCGGCTTGACGCCATCATGTTGGAGAAGTCATTTTATCCCACGTGTTTGATGACTTAAAGATCGAGACCTCCAAGTCACCAGATATAACCTTGTTTAATTTCGTGACAATTTTGATCATCTTGAATATTTTGATAGTGAATTGGAACCTTTTGACTCAAAGTCAGTGAACATACAAGCGAGAAGCATAGTTGATGGTCTTGGAGACAATGCAATCCAGACAGCAACATCTGCCATCGATTCAGGAAAAAACAGAGATGACTATGTGGAGTTCATAAAGCTTTGCCATCGTACCTAGACTTTCCTAATAGTACAGGAGCCTTGCACAAAGCATGTTGGATGGCCAAATTGTTATACACAATTAAAATTTGTCTTCTTGAGAAGCAAATACAGCAACTACCTGCTGGCACAATAACTGTAAAACAACAGGTTACCAAACTGTGGGACTTTACTAACTTTGCCACTCCCATCTACTGCACCTGGTGGATAACCTGCGATTCTGCCATAAATGCCCCTTGGAACGACCTACAAAGGCTTCATTCTCTTAGTGTGCAAGGCTGTCAATCCCATTATATCTAAAAGTGCAATCAGTGCCTTTGAAAACCACTACTGGTATCTTACAGAAGAGATAGTGCTACTTGCCCTTTGGAGCAACGAAGTTCCACCACATGAACAAAAAGTCATCGCTAATGCTATGCTAGCTACAAAACCAAATTCCACCGATACTGCTTTTAAATTGCAACATAGATATGGCATGGATTTTGTAAAACCCAAATTTCCAAGAAATCTCACTCTAAATACAACTCTTTCTGATTTACTTGGAGCAAATTATTCGTTTTTATTTCATCTGCTTGAACTAGAATCACATTTTTAAATAGAAGATGTTTCAGATTGGTTAAGTTCTACATCCTATACCACATCATTCACAAAGTTACAAGCATTGAATGTTGTCTATGACTGCAGAAAGACGGGTCAAGCTAAGTACTGATTTCATACAATCAGTAAAATGTGAAGATCATTACCAAGATGTTCTGCAGGTTGTCGAACAAGATCGACAAAAACGGAGAAATCTGCGAAAACGACCAAAATTGACTGAATCTTAAATTGAGTGTACTTGTATGAATTTAAATTTAAATTAGAAAATTAATAGCATAGGATAATATATTATTTTATTATATCACAAAACAATCTTAATTGCATTATTTCATTAGAATATATGTTGAAAAAAAATTTGTTTTACTCATGATACTTTGTTTATCAGAATTTCCATTTTTATTGTACATTCCTGGGACCGGTGTTAGATAGTTATAGATGTTATGCAATTTTCAAAACTTTTACGTATAATATTTATTTTGCATTTCGAACAAAAATAATGCAGGGACAGACCATTTCTATGAAATTTTTTAAAAGATGGGGCGTTTGTTGCACCTTAACAGATATATATGCAAAATCTTGTTTTAAATCATGCGTGCTTCTTAAATGTACATCGTAGATCTTTACTTGTTATTTTTTTCCTACCACGATTTTTAATAACCTAGAGAAAAAAGAACTTAATAATAGTTATATATATGGTGATGTAGGAACAAGGTTTTGCTTTTACTATACATAAAATGCATGGTTAACATCACGATATTGTGATGTTAGAATGCCGATGTATCGCGTTGTAAAAGTTTGAACATCGCCCAGGTATACTAGGGGGATCCGCCCACTGCTCACCAACTCCATAGTGTACAAATTGTTCCTCGAGCGTGCGCGAGTTGTTAATTTTTAATTTTTACTGTTGCGAAAACCTGTGCACACAGACCTGACTCGCATGTATTTAATTTCACATTTTGGATTTCCTCTTTTTTGAATTTTTGCATTCTCATGCCTGGGCTAGTATAAAATAAGAAAACAAACAGAAAGAACATAGAAATTTTAACGCTTCATGTCCACCAAAAAGTAGAGCGATCGTCCACGGATTGTTGGCTTTAATCTTCGCAAAATTTTGTTGCGGTTGTACCAGATTGTGTCCATGACTTCTGGCCATCTCCAAAGCATGTGTGTTGTCACCATTAGGGAAGTGAAATTTATTGCCGTCGATGTACACCATCTTTCCTATGCCAACATGCCCCACGACTTAAATGCCAACTTGCCCCACCAGGACTTTTGAGACAAGATGTCTGCCTCACTCTTCCAAATAAGTTTTACAAGCAATTGCAGTACATGAATACAATCGTTATTGCTCACTGTATCCAAAACAATCATTGAAAACTCCTCAACATTTTATAGGTCTCCATGAAACACCACAACCTTCAATTAAAGAAAAGACTTAGTTGGCAAAAAAAAAACACAAATTCGTATTTTTCTCTCTCTGGAAACTTTGATCCCACTGAAACTAAAGTAGATGATGCAACATACACGTGTAGTTAAATAGTGGCGTT
Source organism: Metellina segmentata (assembly GCA_947359465.1). Classification (NCBI taxonomy): domain Eukaryota; kingdom Metazoa; phylum Arthropoda; class Arachnida; order Araneae; family Tetragnathidae; genus Metellina; species Metellina segmentata. Next base: position 29,181,610 of record OX375884.1, read on the forward strand.
ATCACCGCTCTGAAATCACTGGTAAAAAATACAAGGTGAATGCTACTTTACCCCTTATATGCCAACTAGCCCCGGTCTTCTTTATGTAACAAAATGTAAATCGAAAGGAAAGGAGTTGAGACTAAAATTGTATATAACTCGACAAGGAAGGAAGATTTCGTGTTCCTGACTCCCTCCAGATGTAAAAACTCTTAGAAATCAGATGTTAAACTAAACCTCGAATCAGTAAAGAGAACATGGGTCCATTGGTGTTGACTCCAGTTCTGATGTTTTTTGCACCAATTAAAGCGATCCCTCTCGTGTTGTGAAGGCAGTGAAACACATACCCTTGGTTTTCTGGCATAAAGGCCTTTCCAATATATACAGTTTTTTCCTTTATGTAACCTGTATTTTATTAACTGTATACAGAGGCCTTTCCTTCTGTATACAGTTTTCGGTGATACAACAGTTCCCGTGGTGGCTGCAAGCTCTGAACTTAACTGCCGAGCAGTAGACTTCCTGTTACGACGGGCAGTTATTGCCATATATCGATCTTGTGAAGCAGTTGTTATACGTTCACGACCTTGTCCAAGCCTCCTTGCAACAGTTCAAGAGTTCTGAAATTGTTTTCTCAGCGCAGAGACTGTCTTGAAATATTCACACATCTTGTTGCTTCCATGATTGTCTGCCCTGCTTCTAAACGGCCGATAATATGGCACTTCACAGATTCTTCCAAATGATACTTCGGAGCCATAAGAAACCGTTTTGAGTCCTTGCACACTGAAATCAAACGCTGTATTACAGAAATTCACTCAAATATTCACTTTGCGCAAAACGCTTGATTTACTGTCGGATGACGTAACGCTTTGATTTGCATATGAGAAACCGTTTGAACACTTTTGATTGGATAATGCTAATTAGGCTTGTCTTTCCCACATTCCCTGCTAAAATGGATAACATCGTTTGGCTATTTTATAGAATATAAGTATTTTTGCGTATGTGAAGATAATTTTGGATATGAGTGTACAATATATTCGATATATGAAAGTACTCGAATGCCAAACATTCGATTCTTAAAAGAATACCAATGTCAAGTATTAGATTCCTAAAAGAACACCATTGTCAAGTACACGATTCATAAAAGAACACCAATGTCAAGTTTTAGATTCTTAAAAGAACACCATTGTCAAGCACTCGATTCGTAAAAAAACACTAATGTCAAGTATTCGATTCTTAATAGAACTCCGATTCCAAGTATTCGATTCTTAAAAGTTCTCGATTCTGTTCTAAAAGTTCTGATTTTCACTACCGATTAATCTTTTTTGTATACATATTTGAATATTTATTCAATACTTGAAAGTATTCGAATAGAAAGTATTCGATTCTTAACAGCACTCGATTCTGCTCAATTCTAATTTTATTCCACAACAGTTTACAGTAAAACTATCCTAGACAAACATTACTCCAGTTATTTATCTGATATTTCTTTCTCATTAGGACTCTGGACGCAGTGAAGTTTCTTGTGGACAAGTACAGCCATCAGATTTTATGCGAAAAAGATGAAAATGGCCATACTGCAGCGCACTGGGCATGTATTGGTGGCCATTTTAATCTAGTCCAGTATATGATAGATATAGGAATATCTGTTAATATTCCTAGTTCAAGTTCCATTGGTGCCTATCCCATTCATTGGGCATGTGTAGAAGGACATGTATCCATTGTCGACCTTCTCCTTCGGGTAGGTATAAATAATTTATTTACTTTATTGTTTAGCGGCGATGCATCATTCTAACAAATGATCATGGAATTCCATAATATTATAAATAAAACAATTATTTTATATACAGGCCACAATATAGAATAAAATGTATAAATTGGGAGTTTCTTAGTCCTAAACTAAATGTGTTTGTCCACAGATGCTGCAGAACAAAGTATTTTTTTTATCTTGTGCAAATTTCAGAATGCTCGTATTAGCTGACTTAATAATTAGTTCAAAGCTGATTCGATTTCTCTGATTAGTCAGTGTAACATCAATGAAAAAACTTTCCGCATAGCCACTTTGAGCCTGGGATGCTTAAAACAGCCTAAGATCAGGTTGATCACATTCCCATCACTCTGTCAGTAGGCATATCTTTAACCCTCCTGGAGGTTGTCTCGACTAGTAATTTCGTCATTAATAAAACCGACCAGATCTTGATGGACGAGATATCTTGTCATCAGAAAAAACACCTGGATCTTGAGCTCTTCATAATCAAAAAACGGCACCATCTTTATCATTCGGAATTCAATCGACAATCTTGATAACGATATCTCGTCATTAACAAAACTGGTTGGATCTTGATGACGAGATATCTCGTCGAAACCACTAGGAGGATTAAATCACTAAAAATATTGAACCATCTTTGTTCCACACTTCCTCTTTCAGTTCGGTTACGGATATTAAGCTAACGGTTAGTATATGCGCCGTTATTTTTGAAAGTGGTATAAGTCATTTTTTTTAATACATCGAAATATTTAAGGGTTAGCGTTTGAATTTATTAAAAAATATTGGAAAATGTTAATCAATTTGGGTGATGTTTTTAACACAAAAAACCTATTAAATTTTATTATGCAATAATAACTTTTAAAATTGTTAAAGAAAATAAACGATTTTTTAGCTCTAAATGGACTTATACCACTTTGAATAATAACATGTAAGAAATAAAAACAAGAGAAAATTTAAGTCCATATTTTTATAGACATTGGCTTACTGAAATAAATTTTTTAATGTAAAAAATAATAATTAAAATGAAGAGATATATATGTAAATACACGAATAATCAAGTTTATTAAGAATTAATTTCAGTTATATTAAAAAAGAAGATATAAATAAACAAGAGTGTAAAATGTAATTACTTCGTTAAGATAACTAAAAATAAAAAGAATTTATATTTTAAACTTATTTCTCCTTTACAGTTAGCATAGTGAAGTATTCATGGTAAATAAAGGTATGTAAGAGTAAGCTCATCATATCGCTGTACTTCTCAATTATTTTTAACAATTGTAACAGTTATTTTTAATTAATACTCACGCTGCAATCGATTAGCATAAGAAACACAAACCAAACAGTAGGACTTGCGAAAGAACACTAAACAAAATCCGTGAAATTACTTCTCATCACATCAACATGGCAATAATACCGTTATCTTGTTTACGATGTTGTTTTTAAGGCACTAGCTAATATCTGCTAAAGGGCAGTGCACACTGTGAAGTCGTAATAATCAATAATAATTGCTATTAGAAAGTTGTTTTAACTATGATTATAAAAAATGAATTTATCCCACTTTCAAAAAAAAATATTTTTGCGATAACATTTTATAGCTAAAATTCATGTGATTACTTATCTTCATTTAGTGAGTGGAATTGGTTGCGAAAGTCTGTCTGTCCGTCTTTCTGTTCTATGCTCGATTTTGTGTTTGTGTAGGCATCACATGAATTGTATTCCAGATATTTGATTGCAGTGTATTTTATTTTATACATTGTCTATTAGCTTAGGGAATGAAATATTAAACATTTCTTTATTGTTATATTTAGATGAGTTTCATGCTAAAACACCTGAGTAAGTATACTTAAATCAACCATAATTTGGTAGTTTTGGAAAAATTGGAATGTCTATTGAATATTACGATTACTTCGATTGCTTTACCTGTACTGCTGAAAAAGTAATTATTCTTCAAAAAATTATATTTTTTAATGGAATTTCAGCTCTGATACTTCATTTATTTCGAGTCTGCCCAATGAAAACGATTTCGGAATATTTGATGCAGACGATATTTTTCAACGAAACGAGAATGAACAAGATCGCGTGAGCAGTGATATTTTCTGTTTCTTTCGCTCTGAATTAATTTCACATTTCTAAATTTTGTGCACTTTTAGTTGTAAATTGTGGCAACTGTGCGAGATCAAGAGATAAAAATGAATCACAAATTAATATCTTTAGAACAATTTTTCCGACATCTTTTATTTTGTTCTATTTCACTGTTTTCTGTTTTAAATATTTATTATTTTAATAAATGTGTTTTCCTTCTCATCACACGCAACAGCACCAAAAGTATTAGACTTAAAAATGTTAGGTAAGTCAGTATAAATTTTAAGTAAATTTTAAGTGTAGTTATGCCATTATTGAAAGAATAATGCCGTTATATAAAGAATAATGCCGTTATATAAAGAATAATGCCGTTATTTAAAGAATAATGCCGTTATTTAAAGAATAATGCCGTTATTGAAAGAATAATATTGTTTAAAAATCCAAACTAGAACTTTTTCCAACATTAAAAAATTCGTTGTAATAATGACAGGAAAAGATTGCAAAATTTCACAATGTCGCATACCAGAGGCAAGAGTGCCACAAGTAAAAAAATATTGTTTTGTTGACAATGAGTGCGAGAGCACTCGCCGTAAATCGTAATTTTAATTAATTGAGTTGAACATGAAAAGAACTTAAGAAAGGGATTTCCAAATCTCCCTCAAAATCGTCTTTTATACTAGTAACCTTAGTATCACCTTTCGTCATTTTGTAGCTTTGTCATACAGCAATTGTGCGATGTATGTGAAATGTATTACATGAATGGATATGCATGTGTAGGACTTGTGTCCAAAGTAAGCTGTAGAAAAAGTATAAAGTATAAAGATGTCGAAAGGTGTTAAAATAAATTTTTATTCTATAAAAAACGTAAGTCATTATATATTTTGATTATCTCTTCAATCTAGAGTAAACCAATTCAAACCGAGTAAAGTCGGGTATTTTGCTAGTACCACTATAAAAAAAAAACGATAGTTTTGGATGAGTACCTCAAGTCTAAGTAGTGTAAATAATGACAGTATATATTGGAATGTATCTGACTGGAATAATGTATAATTTAAAATCCGCGACATTGATTGTTAATGAAACATACGGGAAAAATAGATCAATCCTGGAAAATCGGGAGAATCCCAAAAAATTAGCTGAAAAAAATTAATTTCTCAGGAAACACGGGAGCGTTGGTCACTTCTGAAAGATGAAATCGTTTTTTAAAAAACAGAAACGGATTTGAAAGTTAAAGAGAGATGTTTACTAACTCAACTGCTGAGAATATTGACCGAATCTGTTTCTCCGAACTTTGGAATTTCTTGCTTTGTCGCATTAACAAAATTACCCATGTTTTGCTAAAATAATATTCTTATTTCTCTACCGGAAGGAAAATGACGCAAGCGGAATTCATTGATTTGCTTAGAAAACCAAAACTAAGAATACCGTCATCATTAATATTAATTACATACGAGAAACGTTGAAGGTAATGAAAGTGAGGTATAACGTATTGATGTTAATTTTAAATGATGCCACTCATGCAGGTGTTTGAATGTTCACCAATAATTTTGCAGCTGCGACGTTGTTTTAAAATTTGGAATGAAATATTCTAACACAAAGACACTATACAAAGCATTTCATTAAATTTATTTGTATTATTTTTGCAACTCATTTATTGACATTTCTATTCATTCAGTTTGAAACGGACCGAGTTTAATATAACAATCACGCAATACTCGTATATACTTACGTCTTGTTCCTATTGATTTTATCCCCCATCAAAAAAACAACAGCATACAACGTATAGAACCGTTGTAAAGAGCGGGGGGAAGGGGGCGGGGTAGCTCGGTTGGAAGAGTAACGGATTAACAACCGGAGGGTTGCGAGTTTTAATCCAACCAAAGACCGTCGTGTACGAAGGGGCTGGTGCACAGTAAATACATCATGGCCTCAAATGTCTGCACGTTTGCACTGTGCGTAAGTTTGTAGGGTAGGGTGCCAGCTCAGATGTTCCCAGCAAAAAAAATCAGCATCTTTCCTTCAAAAAAATATCTATTTTGAAGGTTTTTTGCAGGTGAATGCAGGTTTTGTGAAGGCAGTTAGATAAGTGCAGATTTTACGCGGTGAAAATGCAGAGGTTTTGAAGGAATAATGGTTTCCTTCATTAGTACTGCAGTTTTTCGGAAATTAAATTTATAATTTTTCCAAATTAATTTTTACCTTCATAAAATCTGCAGTTTTTATAAAGGAAAAATGCAGTAAAAATGCCTTCATAAAAGTCCTTCATAAAAACTGCAGTTTTTATGAAGGAATTTTATAAAAGCATTTTTCCTTCATAAAAACTGCAGTTTTTTTGAAGAAAAATAAAGTTTGAAGTTAAAGTTTTGTTTCATAAAAAATGTAGTTTTTATGAAAACACTTATCAACTATTATGTTTTATTAAAATTAATATATATATATTTTTTATATTAAATATTTTCTTTAAAAAAAGTGAAAATTTTCCATAATAAAAAAAATTGCATTTATTGTCGATTATTTCATTTTTCAGTCCAATCATAAAATGTAACCTTGTATTTGATACTGCTAGCCAACATTCGATTAAAATCTTTATTTCAACGCATCTAATGTATTTCTCCAACATACCAAATATCTGAATTTGGTCTGTTATATTAACTCCCAACAAAATTAATAATTTGCATATATCTTGGAATTATAAAACTAATCTATGATGAATTTGTTGTATGAGATGTTAACATTTTATGAATATTTTCAATGCTAAAATTCAATTGTGAAGACAGGAAATTCCTATCACATACCAATAATATGTGATAAGTTTTTATATTATGCAATATATCACCTGGTTTCTTATTTTGTAAAAGTATTAAATCCCTCCAAACAAAATTTAAGTGGGTCTGGGACACATTGAAAATTTTTTTTTATTAATTAATTTAGAATTTTGAATTTTTTTGTACTGATTACCCATCTAATAAGCGAAATCACAACACAAAATTTTTCCAAAAGTTTTTCTAAAATTTTAAATTAAAATTTCTTGAAAAAAAGAGTGGTCATTTTAAATTGTTAAAATTCAAAATATTCTTGTACAATTTTCAAAATTCTTGCAGTAAATTATTCACAAATTTATAAACTTTAATTTTTATTCAACAATTTAAAAAAATATTAATTTAATAAAAAATAAAAAATATTTAAATGAAAATTTTAAGGTACTTTTTTTTAAGTCATATTTTTAAAAGTAAATATTTGTTTCAAATTTGCAGAATCAAAATTAAAGTATAATGTTTGAAAAAGATATATTCCAAAATTCAACCCCTAAATTTGATCGGTTTTTGACTTATAGCAATTTGAATATAGGAAATCTTGAAAAAATGTAACATGGAGAAAAACGCATTTAAAGTTTTAAAGACAGATGTTGTTTCCATGACAACAACTGTCAAGAGTGTTAGATTTTCAGAACAAAAAGCACCACAAAAATTATTATATCTCTAGTTCTAATTAAGATAGAAATATGATTTAGACGTCTTTTTAAGCAGAAAAACACAGATAATTTCTTAAAATAATAAAAAGTGTTTCGAAAATTTGACGATTTTTGTGTCTTGGACCCCTTTAAACCATTTTCAATTTATTCATAGTGAAAAAAAACAAAGTCCAAAACAGAGAAAAAACAAACACTACATTAATTCACCACGCTTGGATATGACTGTTACGGCCTAATGGATAGCATGCTAAACTCCAGACTCTTGGTCCCGGGTTCGAGTCCAATCATCTGATCGTGATTCAAAGTTATGAGGTGTTGTCCTCGGTTCGTTAACTTGTTAATAAATCGTGGACCATTGTCAATAGCCTGTCGTGTTGCTCTAGTACAACGTTATTCCCACGATTTTTTTTTTTATGAATCCAAAATAATGTGTTTACTTATCTCACCACCAGATGGCGCCACCAGTCATTCATCATCATGACAAACGGTCAAAAAACTGCAGGTTTCCTGCAGGAATTTTGTCCGAAATTCATGCAGGAAACCTGCAGGTTTTTTGTCCGAAATTCATGCAGGAAACCTGCAGGGTTTTTTTGAAGTTTTTTTGCTGATTTTTTTTCCTGGGTTGCCACGCGTCATCTGACCGTGATTTACAATTAAGTGGTGTTGTCCTCGGATTTTTCCCAAGTGGATTTGTCTCGAACCGTCGCCAGTAGCCCGCTGTGTTGCTCTAGTGCGACGTTAATTAAAATACCTACCAACCGAAACAGCTCTTGTGTCGTTCATCATCTAAAGGATGTTGAGCGCAATGCTCTCAAACGGAGTTGATTGTTACAACAGTTCAGTTCCGTGTCCCATTGGAAGGATGCATTATATCAATAAGTGACGCATTCAATTCCAAATTCCCATACCTTGCACTTGCGTCATTGCCTTCCGGAACAGCGATATAGTTACACAAAAGAACCTTAACAGTAAACTAATGAGACTTCACTATCAAACAAAATGCTTGACGAAGGTTGACCAAATACGGACAGCCTAGAGCCATAAAAACCCAACCAATCTTTAAACAAATTGTATGGATATAAAGTTTGACAAAGCGATTTGATAACTCATACTTTGCACTTGCGTTATTGTCTTCCGGAACAGCTATACAGTTATACAAAATAATTTTAATGTATATTGAAAATTAATTGGAGATGGTTAAATGGTTAAATTTGGAGAGCTCTGGAGAAAGAAGACTTCACTATCAAACAAAATGCTTGACGCAGATTGACCAAATACGGACGGCCTAGAGACATAAAAACCCAACCAATCTTTAAAAAAATTGTATGGATACAAAATTTGACAAAGCGATTTGATTACTCATACTTTGCACTTGCGTCATTGTCTTCCGGAACAGCGATATAGTTACACCCCCAAAAGAACTTTAATATATATAGAAAATTAATTGGAGATGGTTAAAATTTGTGAGCTCTGGAGAAATAAAACTTCACTATCAAACAAAATGGCTTGACGCAGGTTTACTAAATAGAGTCATGAATAGAGCCATAAAAACCCAAACAAACTTTAAACATAATAAATATATGGATATAAAATAATAAAAATACAATTTGATTTTTGGTTTGTTAGGCGTGAACATGTTTTCCTCTCTAACATCCGCCCAGGTGCATAATTATATTCAGTGTTCTGCAACACAACTCCAAGCAATTGCAATTGTTCTGCAGGCATTTTGTGCGAATTTTGAAAACTGCTTTAAAATCAAAAACAGACGTAAAACACAATTATCGGCTAAATATGTACATATTTGTAATAAACATAAATCACAATTAATTAACTTACTTTATTTATAACCAGGGCATACTTTCAGAATTTGCAATGCTGTCGATAACTTTTGAAGTTAAATATTTTGTCACTGACATAGAAGATGTGTTATTTATAAAGTGCTTGTGTAATTTGGGCGGTGTAGGGAGGTTGTTCCGTATCTAGAAAATAAAAAAGGTGTGGCAAGGAGTGCGCTTTGCACTGCAGAACATCGTAACTTATGATTAAAAAAATAGGCCAAAATTTTGATAAAAATAAGGAAAAAATGTTCTGCATAGACTTTATTCTGCGACGTACGCAGCACTTTAAGCACTTGCTGTCTGGACCATCCACGTTTTAAATTTACCCTAACATCTTCAAGCCCGAGAAAAAATTTAAAAATCATCATAACGGCTATTTAAGGTACTACGAGACTAAGAAATTATAAAAAAAAATGCTATTTATATTTTGTAAAAATGGTGCTTATTTCCCAAGCACGTGTATTACAGGTACTTACCCTTTCGAATGTATAAGATTTTGAATCATTCCGAAATCCATTTTGGGACTCATCGACAAGAGAATGGTATTGTATTAACCGACGCTTTTGCATCACAAATGGAATAATGATTATAAACTTTCAGTGATCGTAATACATTCGATTTTGTTAAACTAATCTTCTTTTCAGTTCCGAGAAAAACTCCCACCTCGAAAACTTATTTCACCGCCTATTTAAGGTACTTTGAAACTCAGAAATGACAAACAAATTTTGAAAACGTGGTGGGTGCCCAAGGGGGTTAAACCTTTCCAAAATGAATCATACGCCTATTTTGGAGCATTACTCCATGAGACAGAACATTACGATGCAACTGAATGGGGACAGTTGTGAATAGAGAATATGTTTTGATTGTTAACCCTTCTGATAGTTGTTTCGACAAGGTATCTCATTAGCACAATTGACTAAATCTTGATGGACGAGATGCATTGTCATTAGAAGAAAACTTACCAGTTCATGATTTCATCATGAAAAATCAGGAATATCTTGATAGAGATATCTCGTCATAAAGACAGTTTGTCAGATCCTGATGGATGAGATGTCTCGTGTATACCACTTGAAGGGTTAAAAGGCTATTATTTCAATGTTCCCAACAGGGGTTTTCAAAAATGAAGAGTTTACCCGAAATTCATCTCTTAGCCTATTCAGTTCAAAGGGAAACCCTCATCGAAAAATTATTTTATCGACTATTTAAGGTACTTCGAGACTAAGAAATGATAAAAAAAAATTTTGTTTTATCTTTTTGTAAATATGGGACTACTAGGGGTAAATGTCCACAAATGAGTAATGCACCCATTTTAGGACATCAACCCCACGAGTCAGTACATTGGAATGCAATTGTATGGGGAAAACTGGAATTAGTGATTACGTTTAGAAGGTTATAAAGCCATTATTTTGATGTTCCCAAACGACAGTCGGATTTAGTGGAAGAGAAAAGAGCTATTTTAATGTTCCCAAAAGGGTATTCAGAAATGAAGATATTACTGAAATGTATCTTAACTTCTTCAGACTCCCGAGAACAAGTATCATCAAAAATTATTTTATCGGCTATTTAAGGTACTTCAAGACTAGGAAATGATAATAATAATATAAAGTTTTTGTGTGTGTGTGTAAACTGGGGGTAATGTCTAGGGATGAGTAATGTACCCATATTGGGACATTACCCCCATGAGTCAACACATTAGGATGCAACTGAATGGTTGACAGTCGGAATTAGTGGAAGAGAAAAGAGTTTTTTTAATGTTCCCAAAAGGGTATTGAGAAATTAAGAGATTACTGAAATGTATCTTAACTTCTTCAGAGTCCCGAGAACAAGTATCATCAAAAATTATTTTATCGGCTTTTTAAGGTACTTCGAGACTAGAAAATGGTAATAAAATAAAGTTGTTTTATTTTTTGTAGACTGGGGGTAATGTCTACAAATGAGTAATGTACCCATACCGGGACATTACCCCAATGAGTCAGCACATTAGGATGCAACTGAATGGCGACAGTCGGAATTAGTGGAAGAGAAAAAGAGCTATTTTAATGTTCCCAATAGGGTATTCAGAAATAGAGATTTTTTTATACGCAATTTAATAAAAATTTATGATACAAAAGCATAGAAAAGTCCAGAACAGTTGTCTATATATTTCAGAAAGTATAACTGCATAAAGAAATTACATTTTTATGAATTGTGTTTTTGCTCCTATCTTGCAGAGTGGAGTTCCCATGGACATCTGTGATATAAATGGGTGCACTCCTCTTATTACTGCCTGCCAGCATGGGAACAGCCATCTGGTATGCTTTTTGCTCGGACGTGGTGCAAACAAAACTATCTGTGATCGAAATGGCGATACCGCGCTGCATTGGGCCTCTTATAAAGGTAAGCAAGGGTAGACTTAACCCTTCAAGTGGGTTCGACGAGATATCTCGTCCATCAAAATAGGATGTTTTGTTACTGACGAGATATCCTGTCGGGATAAAACTACTCGATTACTCCACGGGATCTGTTACTCCAAGTACTGTTTTTTCTAACGAGATATTTCGTCCATCAAGATCTGGTCAGATTTTGCTAATGACGAAATACGTCATCGAGGTGACCAACTTTCAGCCAGGAATTTAAATGAGTTTAAGTCACGACAAATTTTGCGAATTTTTGGCCGTCACTTCAGCAAATCGTCCTAACTAATGAGAGAAAAACAGCCTCCATTGGCCAGAATGGTTGACAGCATTTTGCATCAGTGACTGGTCACTACAGGGTAATTTTCGAAGCGAAGATAAACCATCAGGAGGGTTAACCCTCTAAATGGTTTCTACGAGATATATCGTTCAGGATCTGACCATTTTTCTTAATGACGAGATACCTCGTCATGAAGATACTGTTTTCTTTTTTTCATGACGAGATCTGGCTAGTTTTCTTCTAAGGACGAGATATTTCGTCCATCAAGTTCTGGTCAGTTTTGTAATGACGAGATTCCTCATCGAGGTGACCAACTTTCAGCCACGAATTTAAGTGAGTTTAAGTCGCGACAAATTTTGCTCATTTTTAGTCGCCACTTCAGAAAATCGTCGTAACTAATGTAAATTATAAGGATTTTTACAGTGTTAATATCTTTTGAATAGATGTATTTGTATAGGTTTAGGAAATGTATGTCTCGTATTCATGTAAATGTATTTCTCGTATTCATGAAAATGTATTTCTCGTATTCATGAAAATGTATTTCTCGTATTCATGAAAATGTATTTCTCGTATTCATGAAAATAAGCATTTAAAGGGGCCGAAAACATGTTTGCTGAGTTTCGGCTTTGTGTGCACCAAATGTTTATGCCATGAGTAATATTAAACAAAACACTTATTTACATTGTTTATAATACATACTCTACAATAAAAAATACTAGCAACTGCGTGGCCAGCACGTCGTTTCCCGTGACAGTTCTTTTCGTGGGGTCAGGTGTGACCGCTGCTCGCTAACCCCCGGTGATTTCTAGACATTCCCATTTGGTTTGCTTCGTAAACCAAATCGTAGCCTATTGGATAACAGTCTATTGGAAATCGTAGACTATTGGATAACAGCCATAAGGCCTTGCCCGTGGTGTTGGTTTGCTACGGGCAACGCCGTGATGGCCTCGTCATTGTCAAATACGACCAAATTCGCATTACGAAGATATACAATCGGCGTGACGTCACAATATCTTGCGAAAATATAATAATATTTAATTGAAAAATTATTTATTAAAAGAAAATCAAATGTTTAAGCTTCCTATCTATTGTAAAACTTTCCGCAGGTTTCAAATCCGTTGAAATTTTCAATCTATCTTTAACGATCCCGATTTTGCTAAAAAGAACTAAACAATGCCAATCAAAATTTTTTTTATTTGTTTTGTTTTCTTAGGGTGGATTTGTTTGAGCGCAGGAAATGAAATCTGTGATTTCTGGAACACGATAGATGTCAAATTCGTATGGGAAAAATATAAAAGTTACCATTTAATAATAATTTATTTAAAGAAAATCATATTTTTAGGTATCGATCTAATGTGAAATTTTCCGCAGATTTCAAATCCGTTGAAATTTGTACTCTATCTTTAACGATCTAGGAGATAGAAAACAGAACTACATAACTCCAGTTGAAACTTTTTATTTGTTTTGTTCTTCGGTTCAAAGCGTTCAAACGGAAAAAATAAATTTAGAATCTGCCATCTCTTTATGGTGTTGCCATTCTAAGGAAAACAATAATAATTAAATTCCATTACATTCATTTTAAAATGTTCTAGATTGAATTTTAAAATTCGGCGCGACCCAAAAATTACAAAAAATTCTGACTACTGTGTGACAAATCCCATTAATGTAATTGCCATGATTCTTCAGGACTTTGATCACGGAAAACAGACAAACACTTCCTTTTATAATTGTACAGATAAATTTACAAATACATACTCCACTGATGCTGCAGAACTATGCATGTATTTCCTTGTCTCGCAAATTTCAAATTTCGTCCAACTCCAAATACAACTCAATTGCTACAATTCCGTCTGCATTAATTTGATCTAAGCTGCTTTGATTTCGCTAATCAATCCATTTATTGCTCATCAGATAAAATCTCTTTCGGGATGGACATTTGTACCTGTGATGTGCTTAGAACAAAGCTTAAGCTCTTATTAATGCTTGGCTAATCAATTTGTTTCTTAAATTACTGAAAATATTGAACCATCTATGTTCTATACTTCCTGTTTACAATCCGGAAACTATTTCCGCTATCGATTAGTATATGCTTAACTCAAAATCGATTATTATAGATAATTTTTCGATATTTATGGATGGGGGGAGCACCTAGTCGAAACTGTCAAAATTAATGTCAGTTTATATTAAAATATACTTGACAGGAATAATGTATAGTTTAAATTTCGGAATTTTGATAGTTATTGACGTAATTACAGTTCGTGGCCATTGATACTCCAGCAATGAAGCAATAGCATTTATTTTACACCCAAATAAAGTGCTCATAAAAGTGGGGTTATTTGCAGAGAGCTTATAAAAAAAACAGGAAGTATAGAACAGGAAGTAAACAGGAAGTATAGAACATAGATGGTTCAATATTAGAGAGATGAGCTGAAACGAAAAAATGGATATAAATTGTTTCGGTAATGGTAATAAATTAACATCCCCCTGGAACAACACAACGAGCTATTGACACGAGCCGGCATCAATCTATGTAGAAGATTCGAGGACAACACCTCGTAATTTTGAACCACGGTCAGATGATGAGATGATACCTTGAGCTGGAACCCCACTCTCCAAACTTCAACACGTGAGTATATTTCAGGCCACCATAGATTTAACGCTCATCAGCCCCCAAGTGCACGAAAATCTTTGGTTGAATCTAGTTTCGAACTCTAAACAATCCGGTTGATAATCCGTTACTCTTCCCATTTACCGTGACCCCATGATGTAATCGAAGTTGATAATTAAAGTCGCAAAACACGCATAACTCGAAACAAATCAGAGAGGATTGAAGTCATTTAGGCATGATTTCATATGCACCAGAAAAATGTTAGGTTGTTGAAGCCCATCCGCCTCATCCCCACGACTTGCGTCATTGTAACCCCTCAAAACTGTATATAGAAAGTTTAACAGTTTTACCAAGAAGAAATTGGGTAAGGTATGTATCAGTTAAATATGCGAAAGTACTCTTCTTGAGCAACTGCCAAAGCTTTTCTTTAGGTGCAACAGTCAGCCTTCACCTTGCCGAAGCAAGAATTCAGTTTCCAATGAGAAGTAGAGGGTGAGGGTTCTAAATTTATCATAACACCTGTTCATCTTTTGGGACAGTGTTCTTTTAGGAAAGGGCACCTGTCTTGTGTCGGCTGCAGCTGGAAAAATCGATGAATAGACAACTGAAAGATCGAGTTACTACAAAACAATAAATCCTAAGCAAGTTTTCCCAGGCGAAGTTGGACTTTTTTTTAATCGAGGTACATGATGATGATGCTGACCAAATATGGCCCTTGCGCCATAAAGCACAACCACCCATGATAATGATGTCGTACTTCATCCGAAAGAAAATTTGTGTTTAGAATCTTTAAAAGTTAATTTATTAAAATAGTATTTTAATTTTCACTGTTCAATTATCATTCTCAGTACTAATTCTTCCGTTGCAGGGCAAAAGGGTTCGAGTCAAAAATGGCTACCATCTCAGAATCTTAGTTTGGATATTTCTCTATCTCACAAATATTCTAGAAGAAAAAGAAACATGTCACATACATTATCGATACAAAAAACATTTTTTCAAATAAATAATTATTTCTAATATAATTTCGACTGCCGAAAAAAGACAATAGACAGCTGAAAGAACGATTTAATACAAAACAATTAAGCTTAAACACATATTCGAACGTGAAGTTAGACTTTTTTGGACTGGAACACATTATAATGATGCGGCTCTCATCCGAAAAAAAATTTATGTGCTTAGAACTGTAAAAAGTAACTTTATAAAATAGTGCCACAGAACTTTCCCTTCGGGATTGATCCCGGACCGCTTTGCTCCAGTCGGATGGAAATTCAGCTACCTGCTCATTGGAATAGTACCATTTTAATTTTCATTGTTCGGGTATCTTTCACAGTTTTAATTATTGATTGCTATAGGAATCCTTTTTAAATAAATAATTATTTTTTATATAATTTCTAATTACAGATAAATTATGTTTGCTGGAACTAATTTACTTTCATTCCCAACTTATAAAATAGCTGGATATAGTCAATTTTAATCAAGTGCATTAACGTTTATTAACTCCTTCAATAGTACTAGTAATGGTTTAGATTTAGTCTCAAATAAAATAGTTATGTTTCAGATTTAGTTTCAAATGCGGTAGTAATGGTTGGTTGGTAGTTGAATTTACATCACACTGGAGCAACACAACGAGCAATTGGCGAGTGTAAGGGATCAATTCCAAAGTATTAACGGCTTAGATAATTTTCAAATATTGTCGGTAATGTTCTAGATTTTGTTTCAAATGCCGCGTAACTCTGAGTCGGGATATTACTGTAATTGCCATACACTATTTTGAGTACGGAAGCCCTTTCCTTTCCGGTGGTTAACACCTTAGTATAAATAAACTTTCTCAAGTTTACGTGTCTTCTCACCATCTGCGCACTATACATTAACTAATAACTGTAAAGAAAAGTACTAATTTCCATGCCTGGTAAGACAAATTTGTAATTTTTTATGATTTTAAACATCCGTTTCCTACATTAAAATATTATTTTGAATGTTACAAATATTCACGCGTAAAGTATTTCTAGCTTATTGAAAATTTCAAAATAATTTCAAGTGGTGAATGGTTGTGTGTTGTTCTTCTTCTTCAATAACCAAACACGATATTGTAAAATTAACAATTTAATTGGACGATAAAAAGAGCATACACACAAAGACAAATATTTCATCCTGTGCAGTACATCGCACCTCAAAGACAAAACAGCCTCTCTCTCAGCCGAGGCAAATATCCGAATGCAATTTTCTCTATGGCAACCCTTCCTTGTAGGAGGCGGGTTGCCAAGTACTCTTCTAAAATAATCGCCAACAGCGCTTAGTCTTTTTTGCTACTCGAGTCCAGGTAAATGTAGATAAAGTTTTCGAGAAATAAAGAGTTAAGGTCCGTGTTGGTTAGGCTGGTTATTAATCTTAAGACATGTTGTTTTAAATTAAATTATTAATCATTCAGAAAAGCTTTTCTAAACCATTTGTTGTCATAAAATGAATCTTAACCTGGACTGTCTTTCTTTTATTACAGGCTTCCCCGACCTTATGAGACTGTTAATATATTCTGGTTTCGATCCTCAGCTTCAAGATAATTTCGGGTATACTTCTTTGCATTTAGCGTGCCTTAGTGGGAATCTAGTTGCTGTTGAAGATCTTTGCGAGAAAGTAAGATCCCATGAGCATTCTTTTTAGAACTTTAGGTGATTTTATGGATTTATTAGTTCAAAACTTGATAGAAAACGAGACACCTTGGAGAAATAATCAACAGACCAAACATCTAGCTATGTAGATTGGGAATTCCATTGTTTTAATTCGAGGATCATGTCATGTATTCCGGCGGAGATATATACTGGGAAACCTGGCCTGACTAAACAGGTACTATGATTATATGGACGTCTTAAGGATACATTCAGAAAAATGGTATGTAATGAGTCTGTTCGTCCTGAAGTTGCGTCCAGAAAAAAATACAGACCTTTTGTAATAATTAGAGACTTTTATTCATCTCCATTTTGAGTGTATGTAGATGGTTAGTTAATTCATCTTCGAGCTGGAGCAACACAACGGGCTATTGCATTTTAAGGGTACTAGCTATAAGCAATAAAGTGACATATTCGACGTCCATTTATGTCCCACAGGTTATCAATTAGAGAAATGTATGGCCATTGTATTTGACACGGGCCTAGAATTTACAGATTTTGGCTTATTTTACCTATTTATGGTAGGACCGTGGTAGACGGTTGGAGAGTATCGGATTAACAATCGCAGGGTTGCGAGTTCGAATCCAGCCAAAGACCGTCGAGTACAAAGACGACTGGTGCACGTTAAATCTGTCGTGGTGTGGAAGTTTAGAAAGTGAGGTGCCAGCTCAGGTGTTCTCGTCAGCTGACCTTGGTTCAAAATAACGAGGTGGCGTTTTCCTTGGATCTTTCCCTTCGAGAGGGATGTCGAAACGTCGCCAATTTCACGTTGTGTTGCTCCAGTGCGACGTAAATTAACTACCTATTTTTGGAATCAATACATGAGTTTAAAATGATATTTGGTAGTCAGAAGAGGTACCATGGCAAGCAATATCACATAATGCTCTCAGTATATCATCATTGTTCCCATTATCTGAATTAAATATGGTTAATTGTCAATGCTGACGCAAATCCATACCAGGACTACACACTGACGTTCTCAATCGGGGATTAAGATTCAGAAGTTCAGGTCACATAAGCTTCAGGAATCGACTTGGTCAAATCATCTATTGAAGCGTTGATTAATTTTTTTTACTACTCTCGTCGATTAGTCCTACTTTAGGATTCGTGCCTTCTTCCAATACCTCGTGCCATCTGGAAATCTTCATGCCGAGCGATCGGAAAAAGTAACACGAAAAAGCTTATAGTTTCTGAGTCTGCTTCCTCCCACATAATGAAGATTAATAAGATTAGATTTAACGTAGGCTCGCAGACAGAACGTACCCTAAAAATCAGACTCTTCAGTCGGTCAGAATAATCATCTTTCGACGAGTATTATTATTTTGTTGTATAGTTGTTTCCTAAGTAATTATCCATTTCCGTGAAGAAGCATTTTAATGCTACTTTTTGTGTTGCAAATAAATGAAACACACGAATAAAACGAATGCTAATAGTATAATATCACATCCACTTGTATATCAGTACACAATTCCCAACATACAATTATAGCAAGGTAAACCTTTTCCAAGATATCAAATGTAACCTTAGCCTCTTAAAGTTGGTTAATGCTGCTCATCCTAATTTTGTATTGTTCCGCTTTAACAAACCCCGCACAAAAATATTAAGGTGGGAGGTCAGATGACCATGGAACCCAAAATCTGATTAAACCTCTTACTATCCACCTTCCTAGAAATGTTTCATGGGGTAGTTACGGATACTTGTTTTAAAATGGGGTGGCACCTATTTAGAGGGGACATGAAAGTAAAGTGAGCACTAGTAACATTTTTATGTGCCCTGTATCATGTGACCAACTACTAGTAACGTGACCCTTTCTAGTGACTAGTACTTTCGGACATTCATCACGACTGGTTCACTGGACGGGAGAAGACGCCTATCCATTGATTCATCATCTGATTGGTCCGCTTGACTTTGTAATAGACTTTGGCAATTTCGCCATTTTGTCATCACTATAGAAATCCACATTCATATTTCTTCTACCTTGTCATAAGATGTTATGTAATCGGCTATAAGATGTCAAAACGGCCAACCAAGTCAAATTTTCACAAAGCAATCACACGACTACTAGTTAAAATGTTGTCACATTTTTGAAGCTCCTCTCAATATCATTGCTTAGTCTACTTATATTTCACATCTATGGTGGTGCCCCATCTTTTTGGAAGACAAAAGTGTCTATAATTTCATAAGATACAGGTTGATGTAAACTCGTATCTCACTTCTTTGGTTAAACCTCACCCATACTAGCTTCAACTATCAATATTCTTTCTTCGGTGGTTAGAATGATTCATAAAACCTAGAAAAGAAAATGATCATTAGATTTTTCACTAAAATGAATATTTACTTTTCAAATGCCTTGAATAAAAGCGAATTTGACTCGATTTGGAATACTAAGGAGACTCATGTTTTTTTTTATAGGACAAAATAGAGCTTGATACGAAAGATAAACAAAACAGAACCCCATTACAGCTTGCTGAAGAACAAGGACAAGATGACATCGTTGACTATTTGAAGCAAGAAATCAGGAAACGGAAGTTCATATTTTCAAATTTTAATATATGGTGAGTATTTAGAAACATCTCATTTTAAGCCATTACCGTACACATCTAGTTTGGTTAACTAACTCCTTGTGTCAGGCTTTAAAGAATAGCGTCAATTGTAGGGGAAACTTGTATCTTTAAATATATTTTAATTTGGGAGCTCTAGAAGCTATAGTGGCATCAGCTTTAACTTCTTCTTGAAATCAACTATAGAGAGTACTAGTGGTGTCCTTAAGTGTTGTTCAGAAGAGTTACTTGTCTCTGAAGAGTAATTTTGAGCAACATAATCCAACATTTTCTCGGGAAAATTATTTATTTTTAATAATTTTTGAATACCGTTTTCACATGAAATTTTATTGCAACCAGAACAATCTTTTTGTTGCGAATATTTCTGTATCAACTTTTAAGCTTCACATAACTAAATACAATGTCAATGATAAGTCTAAAAGCCTCATTTCATTAATTTATTACAACTTAATTACTGTTTTTTACCCCAACTAAAATATAATTATAAATTATTTCAAATAAAAATATTTACGCATGCTTTTTTCTGATATTTGTTGAATTCTTCTAAAGAAAATTGAAATGGCAGTATGTTAATAGGCACAAAAGTGTCCGTTGAAAGGTATACGACCATCATCCCAAATAATGTTTAGAGTTTATATTTTTGTCAATGAAATTTTTATGTACTAATAACATTAAATTTTGAGTGTGTCTCAGATAAATAGAAAGTCGTTGTTCGATGTAAACATCCCTGTGATTAAAAGAAATGCGAAATTGATTGAAATTTTAAGAAAAAAATATGGTATGTGTCCAAAGGTACAATAATATCTCCTAGTACATGTATCGTGCGTGATAGGAATTGTTGAGAAACCTAATATCACTAATACATTAGTTTATCAATATCTCAGTCGAATAAGTAGCATTTCTGTTGAGTTATCTTTCCCCTTTTTATATTTATTTTTTCAAGGGTTTTCTTGAATTTGAAGTGATTTCGTTATCCCAGATTACGTCAATAGTTGCCTCTTAATGGAAATCTCCGACAGAGCAAAACAACTGACCTAGAACGTTGAGTCACGCTGATGATACAACACTCCTGTATGTTTAAATTGATAAATATGCACCAAGATTATGGTTCATGATACAAAATTCTACCATATTTATATTCTGAGGGAGAAAAATTTTCACTTCGAAAAATAACCAAAGGAACATTTGCTAAGTACTTTATCGTTTCTCATTTTTATTTTAGGCTTTAATTCGTAATCTAAATTGTAATTAGCGTAATTCGTAATCTAAATCGTTATAAATCGTAATTAGCAAAAACGTTAAAAACATAAAAAAAAATAATTAAAAAAAAAACGGTGGTTTAAAAAAAATTTAGGAGAACTTTATTAAAAAAAAAGAAATACCATTTCGGGAGGAATCAGCCTTTTCCATCTAAAATTTTTTGGAAATTGTGAAAACTACCAAGATTTGACGAGGAACAACGTCTCAAGGTACGATACAGATTAGAGTTGGACGCCGCACAATTATGTGTAACTAACTAACACCAACACACACTCCCGTGCCTAGTGTCGTGAGACACTGTATCAGTTTAAATAAGTGTGGTTGGATGAGTAGAGCATGCCACCAAGGTGTCATGTCTACCCAGAATGTTAGAACACATTACATTACATTTATACATCCTTACATCTATACAGTATATACATTAAATAATTATACTAGGTTACATTATAAATATATATATATACATCATGCAAGGTGAGAAAAAAGTTAGTTTTTCTTAGCCTCTTAGGATAATCAAGTCCTGATGATTTTCAATGAATCTCACCTTGTTAATAATTTTAACCCTCGATCCCTTGTTGCATGCAATGTTCCTGAGCCATGCAATTTTAAGGTGGTCGGCAGGTGTTTTCATATGCCATGAGGCTGTAAGGGGGCAAACTGCGATGTAATGTAGAGGTGTGCGATATCAACTCGCAATAACTCAGGGGTTATAGAGGACGTGGCAACAGTGCCATTATCCTACGATACCGTGTAGAGATGTTTAATGGCAATTGTAAGGGGCGGGGCCGTCAGATCAATGTCAGTTTGTGGCAGCGCGATGATGTGGAGGGTCATTTCTGTGCTCTGCGCCGAGAGTATACATTTGTTATCAATACTTCTGAATTAAAGGTAATTGAGCATTAATTTTCGTATGAAATTAATGTTAACATAGTGGAAAGAGAGAGATTAGAGTGAATTGAAAAATAATCGCTGCATTAGATTTCACTACTAATATCTTAAATCTGCGGACCTCGATGGTAACTTTCGTTTGAGACCAATTTCGACATCGTAGCGCGTCGCAGTGGTGAGTTATTAATTTGAAGCTTTATGGCGCAGCGTCCAAGTTCCCAAAACGCCCTCTCACCGCTTACCACGGAGCGCGAATTCAATGTCACATACATGTCAATACACATATTATGTCTTCGTTCCCTCAGCTATGGAATGAAACTAGGTTGGTTTGGTACGCGTTGATAATATAAAAATTGTAACACCGAACTTGGTTCTCATTTTTCGTTAAGGTGAACTTCTCATACTGGCCTCCTGCAACTGATCTGATTTTACAGACGTGAAAAACACTATAAATAAGCAACATTACCAACATCCACTGTGAACGTTATTCCCGATCTTATACTCGGGACATACCGTAGTTTTTACTTTTAACACATCGGGCAAATTCACTTCTATTTTTTCACCCAGTTTAAACGTTACCAGAATTTTCAGTGAGTTGTAGTCCAATTCTAACACATATTTTATCCGAAATGCGACAAAGCGTATTGGAGCCCGGGGAAGGTTTACACGCTTTTTTAAATATTTTCTATTTTTAGGTATTGCATTATTTTTCTTGTTTTTAATACTAATCCATTCGTTGAACTTTAAGCTACGGTGTGGTGCTTTAGATTCGTGTTCGGTATGGTATCCACGCTTGCCGCCACGAGTATATTCGTGCTTGGTAGGATTTTCACGTTTACCACCACTAGTATACTCGTGTATGTTATTCACGTTTATCTGCACGCATATACTAGTGTTTGGTACAATGCTCAAGTTTGCAATACGGATTATACTCGTTGCAATTTAAATGCATTCTAATGGAAAGCGTTTCACATTGGCAAGCCTGTTTTAGCTACAGACATACATCAGTCAGCGTGAGGAAAGCTTCAAAATTATACTACAGACAAAATATATTAGAAAAATTCAACTTTTATTCAGAATTTTATTCTTGTAAGAAATTCACATAATTAAAAAAAAAAATTGGAAACTAAAAATAAATTTAAAGATTAACTAAACTCTAGCAAAAATTCAGATGCCACGTTCTTTGTGGTACATTTTGTTATAAATTTCAATGCATTATGATGGTTTATCAGGGCACGTAGGACAATAGTATCGGGTATCTTTTTGAATTGCTTTCTTCGTTACAATTTCTATTTTGCAAGATTTTTAAGTAATTCTGTTTTTTTTTTTAAATCTGTACTTGAATTTAATTACGGCACTTGGATAAAAGAAAGCTTTTAAATCAGAAACCATAGTAGAGACAAAATCAAATAACTTGGTCTGGTAGCGAAAGGGCATGAATGTTCGTAATGGATTTCGAACCATTACAAAACAATCATGCCATTGTCAGAGCCTCTTGAATTAGGGTCAAGAGAGGCGATGTTAGGACTTGGGAACAAAGGTAAAGAGCTCCAAGGTAAGATTTTAATTTTTTTCATGTGTCTGCTTTGGTGATTATAAACGATGAAGTGAGACTTGAAAGTAGTCACAATTGTAAGTGGAATTCATTAAGGAAAAGAGGCTGATTTCAACATCGAAGACTATTTGACATAAACAAACTAATTTTATAATTCATTAACCCTCCAAGGTGGTTTCGACGAGATATCTTCTCCATCAAGATCACACCAATTTAGCTAATAACGATATATCTCGTCATCAAGAGAGTGTCGATTTTTTTACTATGACGAGATCCAGATCTGGCCAATTTTCTTCTAACGGCGAGATACCTCGTCAATCAATACCTGGTCAGCTTTGCTAATGACGAGATATCTCATCGAGACCACCACCATGAGAGCTCACAAATAACATATTGATTTAGAAAGAGATACGAGTAGATTTTTTCAATAGTTTCTTCCTTTTGCAAGAGTAAACTGACAAAACACTTAAACATATTTACGAATTTTTTTCTGTAGTTCCTACTTTATTATTTTTATTTTAAATCACTCAAATGAAAAATTGTTTTGTTCTAAGTAAATATTTATAAAGTAATTTATAGATAAAGCAAATTCAAAACTTTTTTATCTTTAATTAATGTTCTCTAATACTTTCTTATTCCAGGCATTTAGTATTTGGTAACAATGGCCACAGCAAAGGATCCTTGTTTTTCTTTTTAGGAACTCTTTTTTTCTGGGGCTATCCCATGTACATTCTCAGGGTAAGTTTGGCATTTAGATGTTTAAACTAAACACAATGTGTTTTACTACTCATTTGAAAACGTTGAAAACTGATTGAAGTTATAATTTCTTTTGTAAGATCCTTTCGTAAAGTAATAAAAGCGAATTGTAAAATGGAAATTTATGTAACTAGGTTTTTGTTAAATTATAATAGCTGTACAGAGTTTATAAAATTTTTCTGTACATACTTTTATGGGAAGAAGATAAAACCACCTAACTACGCTGTTTAATTTTGTGCCTCCTTGCTGCATGTATGTCCGCAAGCGCTTCTGTAACGTCCATACTAACTGCTCGAAGTCAGAGGTCAACACTGCACTGACTGCAAGTCGTAAATCTCGAACTATCGATCGGGAAGATCTCCTTCCCCAGATATTTTTAAAGAGGTGTGTGACGGCCCCCCCTTCTTAATTAACCTTCCAATTAGTTTATAAGAAATATCATGTCCATCAGGATATGACCAGTTTTGCTATCTCGTCATCAAGATACTGTCGATTTTTTTTTTATGACAGTTGATGTTGCGATCAAGATCTGATCAGTTTTTTACGTACATGAAGGAAGAAATATCTCGTTCACCAAGATCTGGTCAGTTTTGCTAACGACGAGATACCTTGTTGAGACAGGAGAGTTAACTGTCCTCCAGTGTCAACAGGAGAGACAACAGAAGGGACAGCAGAAAGAAGATTTCAAACACTCAAACGGTCCGAAAGCAATTTTGGCGAGCTGTCGCCGTCCGTTTTCAGCCCTAACTATCTCCCTTTATACAGCATCCGCAACCAGAGGACACAGATTCCTGTTTAATTATGTAAATAATGTGATAAATAGATATTTTCCGTGTAGTTTGGTTGTGTCGTCGTTTTTTGGCACACCATTCTGCCCACTACATTACACCAACCAAAGTGTGCTAGAGCCGTGATCCAAAAGTGGGGTCCGGGACATAATTTCTGCCGGTCTGTGGTAAACAATATATTTCGCTGTCCAAAATAGAGAGCTTCCATGAAAAAATAAAGCATTTCATTTTATTCCTCGGTTCTTTTATGCTCTAAAATCTAAATTTTGGAATCCAAAATAATCAGTAGAGATGAGTCCAATATCTATTGATTTGAAATGAAGTCTATTTCAAATATCCATAGATATTGGACTCAGCTCTACTGATTATTTACTGAGTTTAGGTCTGAGATATTAGACTGAGCTCTACTGATTATTTACTGAGTTTAGGTCTGAGATATTGGACTGAGCTATACTGAGTTTAAAGAATGACTTAATATTCCGTGTTTGTGTTGCATTACATGAGGTTGAAAATCCGAGAAGGGAATGACACCTTATACGCCACAGAAACGATGTCATCAACGATGCCATTTACCACCTAAACGCGGAATTTCCGGACACACATTTTTGTCAAAAAAATGTTAATTTGGGCCCCATCTAATACCCTTTACGATTTGGCCAAATGTTTTCGAAACACACTGTATATACTACTATAATGTAAGCTAATTTTTGAAGTGGTGGATTAATTCACAACAGTATCAATCGGAATATATATTGGGCCTATCAATGTTGCCCGGGTCCCTGCATTTATATCAACTGAGTTGTTGCTGTTTTTTTATTTGCTATTAATTTTTTGCTGGAATTTAGACGAATATTAATTGTTTTTCAGTGCGTTCCACTGACATGGAATGAATACGAAACGGTGCATTTTGTCTTCCTTATCACGAACGGAGTCATGTGGCTTAGTCTCATAATTGCCCATTCGCTTGACCCTGGTTACTTAGCACTGGACACTCAAGACTATCATCGAACTATCAGTGAGCTGGCGAGGTTCGACAATTTCCAACAAAACAAAATTCCAATACCTCAGCTATGCCACACATGCAGAACTGTTCGCCCCTTGAGAGCCAAGCACTGTCGAGTTTGCAATCGGTGTGTTTCACATTTTGATCACCATTGCCCTTATATTTATAACTGCGTAGGGCTCAAAAACAGGTAAGTACTCTTTTTAGATTAACAGGTGAAAACCTTAATCAAATTAAAAATAAAAATCGAAAAACCTTCAAAACAGCGATTAATGTCGAATTTAAAAACTTCACCAATGTAAAAAAAAAAAGATCGTCAATGGCCATTCTGGTGGTATGTTAAAGATATGTCAATGGCTACTCCAGTTGAATGTAAAAGATCGTCAATAGCCATTCCAATAGAAAAGGCTTAATAAATAAAGTGATCGTTGCAACACTATTCTAGAAAGGCTTAGTTAAAAAAATTCAGTTATAGCAACACTATTATAGAAATACTTCGTTAAAAATGTATTTGTTGCAACACTACTCTCTAGAATGTACTTAAAAGAATTGAGTTGAGGCAACAAATTTCTAGAAAGTTTTTTGTTAAAAAAGTGAGTTCTGGTAACACTATTCTAGAAGCTTAGTTAAAAAAGTGAGTTCTGGCAACACTATTCTAAAGGCTTAGTTAAAAAACTGTTTTGTGCCAACACTATTACATAAAACAACATATTTAAACTCGTGTCTTCGTAAACTCGTCGTAAAACGTCTTAGCACCACCGAAATGGCCATCGCCGAAGCTTTTAAATTGATTTCCAGTCGGTTGTGTTTTAAAGGTTTTTCCATTTTTACTGTCAAATATTCTTTTTGTTCAAAGAGCTGCTGAATGTTTTAGATTTAAGAGTAGTAAATCTGCAGGAGTTTTACCATAAGTGATATAATAGAAATTAATGTATTTTCCCCTCAATATATCGCACTTGAGGAACAAGAAAACTCCGTGGTGTATCGAGTGGAGTGATATAACAAGGACCGAGACAAACTCGGTAATTAGAAACCAAAGTCTAATTATATATTAAGTTACTTGGCTGTTTCCTATTTAAAGTCGCCAGATTGAGAGAATTTACTGGGAATAATGAAGAATTTACTCCTAAAAATTGCGCCAAACATACAAAATGATATTGTATCGCACTAAATCCATATGGTCACGTCTTGTCCCAAAAGACTGTGCCGCTTATAATGAACTTGGTCAGATAGATTAAGGGCTGTCGTTATATCCAAAGGTGATACTAGTAATTACCAAGGAATTATTATTTTCTGAATTTTTTTTTGAACAAATCGTCATATGTATTACGGACTATTCTGATATTTTGAACCGGAGAAGTTTCATTATAATTTTTGTATTTTCTTCGAATGTCACTTATTATTTTAATTTATTATAATTTACAATTTTTTTTCTGTGTAAAAAATCTTCTGCAAGCTCTCGAGATTCAATCAGCATTGAGTTGACTGTTATAAACAATTTTGTGTTATGTATTTTGTATAGTTTGTACAGCACACACAAAACAATATTTATTCAAAGTCGAGTTCTTCGATTATTCTGATATTTTGACTTGGAGCTGTATTGGTTTTCCTACTTAGGCCCTGTAGAAGAACAAACCATGTTAATTTCGTAATTTTCTGATCCGTACTTTCTCGGTAAACCGCCTAAGCATCGAGATAAACAACACAGTTTTTAATCCTGCGGCGGCGGTAACTTAAAAAAAAAAATATTTTCCAACTCTTTAGCTTTCAAACGATACCAAGATCTTGTTAATGTTTGGAACATTTTTCTAGTCACAAAAGGGTTTTTCGTAGGTACTGTCAACAGTACAAACACACGCTCCCGAAACTTTAAACTCAATTTCTAAAGAACTGTGTGTTTGCAATTGCAATATGATGGTTTGTGCAAACAGTGATAACCCAACAATGAATTGATTTATTATAATTATTTTGTATCATTATAATCTTTGTAATATAATGGATGTTTTGATCCTCAGAGTTATTATTTAACTCTTTGTACTAAACTAATTTTTAATTGATTTTCCAATTTTAAAATTCCTGAAAAAATCCTGATTTTTTATGCTTTTTTAATAAAAAAATTGTAAAAAACCTAATAACGTGATTGAAAGTCAAAACATGAAGAATAACATTCGGAATAATTTAGAACAAGAGTTAACTTTCTGAACAAATATTAATTTCATATATCACTGCTCAAAAAACGTGCTAAGTAGTAAATTATATCCAAATTAGAAAATTGATAATTAGCTTAATCTGATGTTTTCAACACTGACATGATTTTAAGCTTAAACGAATGACCTATTGTAAAAAAAGCTAGATTTTGAAAGTCAAAATTTAAAAAAGTCTATTGCATATACTCACCTAAGTTTCCTCCCAAGAAAATTATTTTAGCAATTTCCGTCAAACGGTTATAAAGGTTCTCATGGAAAAGCGTGTGTGATTTTCTGAGTAACTAGGTCTTACGGTTCATAATAGAAAAGATTGCAGGTTTGTTTTCCTTTAGTAGTCGATTAAATGACGACCGTTTCATTTGTAAAATTGGAATTTGAATGCCTAGCTTTGGCAGAGTGACACCTAGCTTTGACAGAGGGACAGTTGGCTTTGACAGAGGGACGCCTGGCTTTGACATAGTGACACCTAGCTTTGACAGAGGGACACCTAGCTTTGACACAGAGACAACTCGCTTTGTCAGAGGGACTCCTTGCTTTGACAGAGGGACAGTTGGCTTTGACAGAGGGACGCCTGGCTTTGACATAGTGACACCTAGCTTTGACATAGGGACACCTTGCTTTGTCAGAGGGCCGCCTTGCTTTGTCAGAGGGACAGCTAGCTTTGACAGAGGGACAGTTAGCTCTGGCAGAGTTTGAGGCAGGAGTGGGGAAACTTTACAGGTTGAAAGGTCCGCGTTAATTTAGCTGTAATCAAATCAGGTAGCATTCAAGAACCTTCAATTAGACATACTTAAAATATACACTGTGTTTCTAAAATCTAACCATATGCTTAAGAATTTAAAAAATTAAAACAATGTGTTAATTTTGAAGTTAAACACATCTTTTAATGACATGTTGTGTCTGCTTTTTGTTGGTTGGGTGAGATTTGTGGCACAAGGGACATATTTAGCCAATCTGCGCTAAACACAAGACAGGTATCAAGTAATGGACATACACACGAAGTAAAGTTTTACTGGCACGGTTGAGAGAAATTCACCCAGGGAGAAATCGAACCTGCGGCACCTGCTTTTGGTTGGAAAGCATTAAAGTATTTGGTTGCAGCATGGAGGTCCTCGTTTTTAGTTGATACTCTTGGTGAGTATCCTGCCATTTGTGATCTTAAAAGAGTCTTGATTTGGTAGGTATTTAATTGACGTTACACTTGTGCTACACAACGGGCCATTGGTGACGGTCCGGGATCAACCCCCGGGTTGGAAGATCCGGGGGTAATGCCACGCAATTTTAAACCAGATGACGAGATCACATTAGGGACGCGACATCTATAGCAAAACATCGATGTTTTTAAAATTCAGTGTATTTAAACTTTTCCTCCCATTTCTTAAAACTGATTTAGCAACTTGTGATGCTACATCGACAGCAAAACATCGATGTTCAAAATTAAAACATCGATGTTGATAATACATCGCCCCTAAACCCTCGATGTTTTTAAAATTCAGTGTATTTAAACTTTTTTCCCCATTTCTTAAAACTGGTTTAGCAACTATTGATACGATATATCGACAGCAAAACATCGATGTTCAAAACTAAAACCTCGATGTTGGTAATACATCGCCCCCAAACCATCGATGTTTTTAATATTCAGTCTATTTAAACTTGTTTCCCCATTTCTTAAAACTGGTTTAGCAACTAGTGATGCGACACCGGCTCCAATACATCGATGTTTTTTTTTCTAAAACATCAATGTTTAGAAAACATCGACATCGATGTCGCATCCCTACTTTTCAGACCCTTTATCCTTGTTCACTTTGGTCTAAAAGTATGTTCAATTTGCTGATTATGAAAATTATGCTGCTTGGTTATTTTTTAAATTTTTATAACGGTACTTTTTCATTTAAAAATAAACATCGACAAGTATAAACATCGATGTTACCAAAGCATCGATGGTAAATACATCAATGTTTTAAAAAAAAACATCGATGTTTTGAAAACATTGACATCGATGCCGTATCCCTAGATCACATCTGTGAGCTGGCACTCCGATTTCCAAACTTCTGCACCATGCCACGTGAGAACATTCGATACCACAATAGTTATAACGTGTACCAGCCCCCTTCGTATGCGACGGTCTTTGGTTGAATTCGAACTCACAACCCCTCGGTTGCTAATCCATTACTCTTCCTACAGGGTCCCCCTTGATTCGGGTTAGGTAGCAGAATGTAGATTCGCAGTAATAAGTGGTTGAAGCGAAAAGCGTTTTCTGGGCATGTTGCTGAAGGCGTGGATATTTTACCTGCATTTTTCCAATTTCAATTGGATCTTTATTGACATCAAACAACGACTTTAAAATGTCATCTACTAAGAGCAATGTCTATTCCATCTAGTTCTTTGGGTGCCTTGGTGACATCATCCAGGTAGACTGAAATACTAATTTGAGTGTGATGGTTGATTCCTAAAGTTAGTAAACCTCTCATTGATAGTTATCAGACATCTTAGAGTCGCATTAGAGCTCAATCATGAGCGTAGTAGCCGTCGCGTTAGCACTAGTGTTTTAGTTGTGCCGGTCAACCTGGGAGGATTATTTCGTTGAAAGTTATTTTACTATTTGGTATACAATTTAAAAACTGTATTTAAAAAGAAATAAAATAAAGATAAAAGACGAACAGAAATGTGTTAAATTAAAAGATTTGTTAGTGTAAAATTTGGATTCAGTCACACACAAGGCCGCAGTTATAAAGCTATGTATATTAGGGTGGGCTAAAAAAAGTTTTTTTTGCTATCACATTCCAATAGTGCGGAAAAGTTGGCTTATGCGGTAAAACTAATGTGTAAAAAATTTCATCCCGATTTAATTATATCTTTTGTCTCCCGCAAGGGGTTCAAACCTTCCAAAAAGATCAAAATTCGGACGTTTTTTATAAAAAATAAAAATGTTTACAATTACGTTCTAATAGTGCGCAAAAATAAGCTAATACATTCAATTTTCACGGTAAAAAAATTGTTTAGATGAGTACATATCTTCTGCCTCCCCAACGGGGTCCAAATAGCAGAAAAACTGAAAAAACTACATTTTTGCAAAATATTCTTTTGCAATAACGGTAAAAACTGGTGATCAGTTTTTTCTACTATATGGCCCCCGTTGGGGTGGGAGAAGATATGTACTCATCTAAACAATTTTTTTACCGTCAATATTGAATGTATTAGCTTACTTTTTGGTACAATTAGAACGTAATTGTAAACATTTTTATTTTTTATAAAAAATGCCCGAATTTTGATCTTTATGGAGGGTTTGAACCCCTTGGGGAGGCAAAAGATATCAATAAATCGGGATGAAATTTTTTACACACTAGTTTTACTGCATGAGACAACTTTTCCGCACTATTAGAATGTGATAGCAAAACCCGTAGTTACCCGTAAAAAAAAATCTAAAAATTAGTTCACGACATAGGTGTGGATTAATCAAACGGTGTAGATTTATATAGAGACAGAAAGACGTAAACTCTGTTATATATATATATATATATATATATATATATATATATATATATATATATATATATATATATATATATATATATATATATATATATATATATATATATATATATATATATATATATATATATATATATATATATATATATATATATATACAGAGTTTACGTCTGTCTGTCTCTATATAAATCTACACCGTTCGATTAATCCACACCTATGTCGTGAACTAATTTTTAGATTTTTTTACGGATAACGTAGGCTACATACTATCATTACCCGTTCTCTTTGTTTTGAGTAAGCAGAGGGGGCTAAAAACAATTCAAAATCGCCATAGGAATAACATTGAGTATTACTACGATTGCGGTACGCAACTCCGATTGTTTTACCAGTATTGCTCGAAAAATTGTAGAAAATATGTAAGTTAAAACGATGTCAAACTTTTATTTTCGGTACTCTTAAAAGGTGCTTGCATCGAGATGATCGCTTTTCAATCAGCATTTAACTAATTTAACCCGATCAACGCCGGGTAGTGCCACGGTAGCCCAAAACCGTCGTGTTACAAGGGGGGGGGGCTGGTGCACGTCAAATCCGTCGTGGCCTTAAATGTTTTTCTCACGCTGGCGTGGTGCGGAAGTTTGGAGAGTGGAGTGCCAGCTCAGGTGTTGCCTCGTCATCTGACCGTGGTTTTAAATTACATGGTGTTGTCCTCGTATCTTTATCTTCATGGGTTGATCCCCCACCGTCACCGTCATCTGACCGTGGTTCAAAATTACGAGGTGTTGTCCTCGGATTACCTCGGATTACCATACCCTCGGATTACCTCCCTTAAGGGACTGATCCCGGACCGTCGTCAATAGCCCGTTGTGTTGCTCTAGTACGACGTTAACTAAAAATTACCATTACCCGCACCGTCACCAACATCCCCTTGTGTTGCTCCAGTGTGACGTTAATAAAAAAAATACCAAACACCATACCAAAGTCGGATAGTTCTGCTAGTATAAATATAAAGATAAAAGACGAACAAACTGTATCAATAAAAATAAAAGGATTTTTTCTGTAAAATTTGGATTCAAAGGCCATACTTAAGGACCTCGAAGGCAGTGGTTCTCCTCCCCAGGTTTAAGAAATATCAATGGTATCATCAACTCTTGAGTTCTGGAATACCGCTTCAACTGTATTATCTGCAGGATAAATTTCAGTCCTAATGAGAAAAAGATGTCAGGAACTTTAAGATGTTACAGGAATAGATTCATATAGTAGAATTACTGGAGGATATAATTAACTGATGTCTTTTCAGGAAAGTTGATGAAATACGTCATTTCCTACGTCCATACACTGATCAGGATAAAAACCTAGAAAAGGTTATAGAAAGAACTTGACAGATTAGCGAAGAGCTATTGAAGAGGTGATGCACAGTAAACACTTCATAAAAACTACAGGTCCAATATTTGTTGAAAAAATTACTTTTTAACAATTTGAAGGGCATTATGGGAAAAAAACATGATGAAGACATCACGTTACCTCACGATTTTCAACCTTTTGCATCTGATAGCACACATAAATTAATTAATGTGTTGTTCTAGTACGACGTTAATTAAAAATATACCAATACCATAAAATTAATTACTAAAATCCTGTGCCATGCCAAAATCTATTACATCGTTGGCCAATCTGACAAAAATAATAGATATAAATTTGATAAATCTACAAAATTATATAATGGTAATAATCTACTCTTTTTGCTTCAAAGTGACTTTTAAAAAGTATTTTTGAAACAATTTATTCCTACTTGAATACAAAAATAATACTAAAATTTATTTATACGAGTATTATTTATATGGTAGGCAACTGGGTAATTTAATAATTTTTAATTAACGTCGTACTAGAGCAAAACAACGGGCTATTGACGACGGTCCGGGATCAATCCCTTAAGGGCAAGAGCCGAGTACAACACCACGTAATTTTGAACCACGGTCAGATGACTAGTTAGGCAACTTGGAAGAGCTCAGGATTGTAAAACAGATTATTCTTAGTAGAACAAAGTTATAACCCAAGAGAAAAAAAACCTAGTGTATGACACTTTTGCCAACCATAATTTTATAGAAGGAGCGGAATCTCTCAAATTGGGACGGTATATATTAAAATCTTACTACGTGTTACCAAATAACTTGTTTTAACAAAACACCCACAGGAGGGATGCCAAGTCCTAGAGGACCCCCACCCAAATAAGCCTTAATATTTGTATGATTGGACTCCTCCCTCCATAAAAAAACACGAGGCATAAATATTTCAAATCTGACAACATGGGTAGCTAAGGTGAATCTACCTCATCTGTCAGATTCTTTGACGAGGAAGATCGTAATTTCCGATGCAAAACCTAAAACTGTCATATCTATAGCTTAATACTATAAGTTTAAAATGTGAAAATACCACGTGAAAGCTTAGAATGCACT